>JAVJGI010000001.1:2481542-2533856 GCA_035590275.1 Ibycter americanus
GTTCCTGGCTTCTCCTCCAGCCAGCCTCTCCTCATCTGGGCCCCCTTCTTCTCTCAGCTTCTCCCAGGGCCTCTCCTGCATCCCTGGACTCTTCTTCATTCAGTCTCCTCTCTTTTCACCCAGTGCTCCTCTTCCACCAGTGCTCCCTCTTTTCCAGGCTCCTCAGTGCTGTTTAGCTACTTAGCAGGAACAAGCCACAGCTGTACATTATCCACACCAGCCAACCCACCACCCCTGAAGCAGCCCACAACTGTATATAATCAATGTTAATTAGCCCCCTATAATTCCTCTACACACATAGGTGTCAATATTAATTCTAATTATATTCTAATTATATTAATTGTATCTTTGATATTAAGCACCTGTTTAAAGTGATATTTTTGGTTTAGCACCTATGTTCTTAGAATGATACTAAGGCTAACAGATGACCTCTAGAGACTGCTAAAGTGACTGGCTTGTGGGTGGTGAGGGGTCCAGGAGGGGAAAGAGATAGGAGCTTAGTAAGATTTTCAAAGGAAAAACACTTAAAAGTGAAATTCTCAGCTCAAATTCGTGATGTACATTACCTGGGTCTTGAAAGTTTTATGCTGACAGAGTCAGAGTGGTTTCTCATGTCTGTGCTCAGTGGGAACTCGTAGTACAACTAAGGATGGGGTTTTGTCCTTAATATTAATTTTGACATTCATTGCAGTGCAGAGATGGTGCTGAGTCACAGCTTTTGGAGTCATAGCCACATCAGGAAATCCCTAAAGTTTGAGGGCACTTGGACTGATACTTTTGGCTCAAATAATCTCTGATCTTCTTGTAAACAATTTGGCATCCTTCCTATTTGTACATACTTGTAGAATGACATGGACCAGGAAAGAAAATAAGTATGCTAAAATAGTCCTTTCCCCCCCTGTTGTGCATGTGAATGAAACTGAGTCCATCAGAAAGGAGGATATCTGCCAGTATCAGCAGGGAGGTTATTATCTTTGCATGTGTTGCTGGCTAAGAAAATCCCTGTTAAGAACCGTTGTGGTGATATGCAGTATTGTGGCAGGATGCATTTGCACTATACGCATTTGCATCTGCCTTTTTAATTTTCTGGGTCTCTAAAACCATCCCAAATGAACAGTGTGCCACCCCTAAAGAGATTAACTTGAACTCCATTCAACTTCATCAGGACAGGACAGCATTCTTGTGAGAATGATGCTGCCAAGCAGTTGCCAGCTTGATACACACATCAATAGCACCTACGTGACGTGGCTGCTGCTGAAACTGACGGTGTGGGCTGGGTGACTCAGGACTGCCCTTCCAGTCTGCCTCTTCTACGTCCCCATGCTGCATCTGCCTTCCCTTTCTGCAAATCTCCACCTGTAGAAAGGACGCGAAAAACAAAAGGGAGTCGTGATCAGAGTGTTTTCTGAACAGCCCTATGTCTTAAATTCAACAGAGGTTAGCAAATGGCCAAGAGGTGAGAAGGAGGGAGGGAGCGAGAAGGCATGTGTTTGTGTCCATGCCTGTTTATTCACATCTGTTCCCAAACTCCTGCTTTTGATTTCGTATGAGCACAAACCGCAAGCAACTGCTGAAGGCTAGAGGAGGAGCAGCACGAAATTAGTGCACGTGAAATCAAGATCAGCCCTTAATATGGGACAGAGCAGAAGGATTCACGAGCTCAGAAGAAACAGCTTGCAAAAGGAGGGGAAAAAAGTCAATAACGACAACAATTTTTTTAAAAGAAAGAGCAGGATCCCAAAATAAAAACCACACCATTGGTGGTCACTAGTGCTGTGCTTAAGCTGTCATCTGTTGAATCTGGCAGTCTGCACGTCATTCAACAGATAAATGTCTTTACCAGAACCCTCTGGACAACGAGAATATACAGCGCACACATTTAAACCAGACTGCTAAGGCTGGGGGAAACTCTGTTGGTGGTCACAGACACTGAAGAATCAGGTATAGGAAACTCTGAGTAAAGGAGACATACGCTCAGAGGAAAAAAATAATGAGAAGCAAAGCTTTTTTTCCCCTTCTTATCCAACATTCTGGTAATCCAGGCTAATTGCACAGTAATGTGGCCACTCATAAATTTGAGAATACACACAGATTACGTTTGTGTGGCTAAACTGGAAGTGGTCTTTCCTTTCAGGTAGCCGCAGAGCCATGCAATTTGCTTTGGGAAAGCAGGACATATTTTATCTGCTCTCATCCCAGTTGCTATAAGGAACCACATATGGCTAGAGGTACTGCCTACCCTGCAACCTAATAAACATGCCACAGCAAAGTGTTTTCAACTGTGTGCCATGTGGTGAGTCTCAGCAAAGCAAGAAATGGTGGGATTTTTTGCAGATTATTACATGGGTTCAGAAATCCTGAGCTTGCACAAACATTAAAAAATACTCAAAATATTTGAACTGGAAAACACACTCATTTGCTGTAATGCCTGTGGATTTCTTAAAAAAATACGGGATCTTCCTTTCCAGTCATCCTCTCAAATGTGAAGTGGGATAATGAAGAAGAATTCTAAACAATTTTATTGTAGCATGTTTTCATAGGCTATTTACAGACGTTTCAGTTTATTCATTTATGTACATTTTGTCTTAGTTTTCAAACAAAAACAAACCTTTCCTGGGGGTATCTTCATCCAAGTTTTGTCTTCTGCTCCATTGTTCTTTGACGTACTCCATGGAAACAAGCATATTGCTGGAATCTCCTCCATTCACATCAGTGCTGGCATGAAGTTTCAAGGGCCAGCAATTACGTCTGGGGCTTTTAAAGGGTATTTCTGGGGCGCTGCAGCCCCTGACACTCCGGCAGGAATGCTGAGTTTTGGAACAAACCGACGGAGTGTGTTATTTTCTGGAGATGTTTCTGTGCAATGGAATGCAGCTTGAACACTTTCTCTCCTGTGTGTTTGCTGCCATTGCTGTGCCAGTGCTCTTTGAGTATATTACTCAGATTTATTACTAAAGTCTCACTTTTTTCTTTCCCTCCCAGCAGGCTACAACTAGGATTAGCATTTTCTATGCTATCTGCTGCCTACACTTGTAAGGGGACAAGAAAACTAACCTTTTCATAGCCAAGGGCAGAGAATCCTCCACAGGCTATTCACTTTTCACAAGATATTTTCCATCATACAATGCAGAAGCAAAGTTATTAAAATGTTACTTCTACAGAATTTTCCAGTTCCTTTTGTTTATTTCTAATCTATATCATCCGGGCCTCTTGCACTTTTGGGTGAGCAGTCGGTTTGTAGTCCAACACATGAATTATCTTCACATGCCAAAGAAAGCTTAGGAATTGCCCAGTCTATTTCAAAACTCAGAAAAAGTAGGAGGTTGTATCTGGCAGCAGCAATATGCATTAAACATTCTCAAAGAAAGCTTTGTTATTAAGGAGAGGCAACTCGTTTGGATCAAGTGGGACCGACATAAATCTTCATTCAGGGCTCTAAGCATACCAGGAACTATACTGAAATTAAATAAGCTTTTTTCCTTTCTTCTTTTTCTTTTACCCCATAAACCTTTTTTTCAGTATCTCCTAGGTCTCCGCACTTCTAGGTTTTAGCCTCTTAGGATATAAAAGACCTACCTCTCTGATTATCCCTTGGACTGTATGTACTGAATAAAGCAGAATCAAATGAAAACCCATTTTAGTTATGCATAACATGATTGTTCCTAAAAACACTGCACACTTCAGGAGTTACTTTGGGTCGACATTCCTGAAGTAGACAACCTCTATGTCCCTGCAGGCAGAGGCCGCAGAACAATTTCTGTTCTCACTACGCTGATTTATAGAAATTGAAGTCATTAGCATTTCTCAGATTGGCCACATACAGAACTGAGCCCTCGGCCACCTTCCCTCTGTCAAATGCCACGCACACAATTACAGACCATAACAATGAGTCAGACCAGACCTGACTGGACCTTCTTCAAGACATGAAAAGAGTTTGTGCAATCATTCTGCTCATTGTTTTTCCACTCTGTTTACATCCGTTCTTTTCTTTCCTTGCTGTACAGGAGGTTTGGATGCTGTGTTGGAAAGCTTAGCCCTACTACGTATTGTTGAAAACTCTCTGGCTAGTTTTGCAAGAAGCTGCGCATCACGAAGTGTTCCTCCCGGAGAGAAGTGATGCAATGCCTTCAAAGAAAGCTCTTGCTCCCAGTGGAGAAAACATAAACAATCCAGATGAACATGCCAGAGAGCTGCCAATTCTTCTGGTCCAACCTAGAGTCCCCCAGTATTTTGGTGGTGGTGTTAAGGTCCAGCTTTCAGAATTGTATATGACGTGGAAAACTCAGTTTTCATTTATTTGTAAATAATTCATTTCTAACCCTTGGGACTGCAGAGGGAAAAAAAAAATAAAACAAAGACTAGACTAGCACAGCAAAGGGGCAAACAAAATCTCCCCCAAATTCTTAACAGTTGCATGATTTTTGAACAGTGTAACTTATTAAGGAGTTTCTGACTCATGATCTTGAACTACTTAGTGGTGGCAATGTGCATGCTACATTGATTCCCCCAGATGATAAAGCCAGTGCCCTACGTGCACTCAGCCAGGCTTGGGAAGAGCAGGATGCCCTCCCGCAGCCCCACGCTGGGGAGGGGATTTCAGCTGGCGGACGCTGCTCATGCCACATGACTGACTACCCCTGCAGATGATGCATTAACAGAGGGAAGTTCTGCTTAGGGAGGTAGAGTTTGGGAGATTTTTGTTTTATTTTATTTTATTCTATTTCAGTGGCAGAATCTAAATAGCAGCAGTGCCATTAAAGAAAAAAAAGATATTAAAAAATCCTTTTTCTTTTCTTTCAGATGTATCAGTTTGGTCCAATGAATGCCAGTACTCCTCTGGGGAAGCCCTTAGACTGTGGCAACACAATCACGCTACCAGTGACAGGCCATAGACGGTGAATAACAAATTCTCCTGCCCAGAGGGTCGATCCTGAAAATATTTTAGGTAGCAATTCTGTTTTGTTGGCTGCATGGAGAGGAAAGACGAGGTTAGGAAGAGAAGCATAAATCTGGACATGGAGCCTTTGCCCGAGAATCTGAAATTTATGGAATATTTGGAACCTCTGTGTTTGCAAAGCTCTGGAATGTGGTTAAAATAATATGCAAATTAAAAATTAAAAATCCGGCTGAAGCATTTGACTGAATGTACCTTCACTGAGCTGAGGCCAGCTGGGACTTTCCTTAAGCCCTAGAATGATGTGAGGTTTCTGATGCAGATAGCCCACAGTGGAGCAACAATGTTACATGGATTTTATGAGTTTCAATAACTCTGCTTTAATCAGAAAATTAGAAGTAACCAAGACACCCCCTAAGGCCCGATTTGCTACTCTATTAAACCAGTATAGCACCAGAGTAATATCATGGTTTTTGATGGAGTTATGCTGGCATAAAATTGATGTCAGAGGCGGGTGAATCAAGCCCCAAGACAGCTGTGAATTATTCTCTTTCTATCTGACATTTTAATGTTCAAGTGAAAAAACATGGTGGAGTTGGGAATGAATCCCAAATGCAGTCAACCTGAAAGGCTTGATAGAGAAAGATGTGGGTTTAGTGCTAGTTTAATCATTCAAATAGACAGAATATAAGTTTCTTAACAGAAAGCACCACCTAAAGAACCTGGCTGCCACAGTTCTTAATAATTAGCAACCTGTACTTATGCATTGACATTAGTAAAACTTTGTAGGGTATTACAATGGACAAATCCAAATGTTTGGATAAGATTTACTGATTATTATTTCATTTTTCTGAACACAAAGCTAAAATATTTACGCTCTGGTATTAGGAACAAGTTTGTAAACTGTAATGTAAGCGAAGAACTTACCAGCACTGTTTCTGTGTTATGTATCTACAAGAAAATACATAATTGCATTAAATTGAAGAATGCTATGTTAATTAAAAACAAGAAATAGTAGACTTTACAGTGCAATAAGATTTTAACTTAAGCGAGCTAGTTCAGTTTTTGCACCATTTGAAAAACCCCAGTATTGTAATGTTTACTAAATATTTGCAAAATTACATGAAATTGCTTAAAAATGGAAATCTGCTAAATAAGCAGAAAGAAAACATCTGTAAGTAATAAAACATCTGAACATAAAAATATTAACCAGGAGACAAATGTTGCCAAACATGTACATAATTATTGTACTTCATTAGATGCAAGTCTGATGAATCTCAGTTCAACTTGCAAATACATTTGAGATTCAATCCACTCTCGCACCACCTTTACGTCAAGGGAGTCCTATGAATAGGAGGTCAGTGGAGACCTTCTGTTGGTGTATGAGAAAGGGGAAATCAGGCACTCAGCTTATAGTTTGCCAGGAGAGACATAAGCATTTATGATTTCTGTGTCTTAAGTAGAATGAATACAAAAACCCCAAAGTGCAATTTTTACCGCCAGGAATTGTACAACTGAAGCGTGCAAAATGAAGCAATATGGTATTTTAGTGCCAAAGTAAGTTCACTTAAAATTTCTGAAGAACTATGGTTTGCCAACTCAATGTCTGCTGCATACAACCAGGCAGTAATGAGGGATAAACATGGGAAGGTAAATGGCCAGCTTCCTGTACAAATACTTGACTTCATCTTAATATTCAGCTAAAATCCCATTACAGCCTTAATTCAAAACTGAATCTAATACTTTTTCGCCCCATACTTACGTGGGGCTTTAGCATTTGTGCAACAGCTGGCATCACCAAATTAGTTGAAGTCACAACTGATCCTCAGTGAGTATCCACATGTCTGATGGAAGTACAAAACGGTAGGACTTACATGGGTTTTGTGCTCCATACCACTGCCAGAAGAGCTCAAGCTCTTCTGTTTAATTTAAGGTTGGGTACTTATTTAGAGCCACATTGATCTGCCACTGTACACGGCATTTTTCCTAGAGTAGCCCATTTTTCCTAGAGTAGTCCTAGAGTAGACCTGAGGTCCCAAACCCCTTGTATGTGACACACAAAGGGAGTTCTGTTCCGTATTACATTTACTGAACCATACAGATAAGTACACCACTGACAAATTTTGGTGCTTTGTCCTCAGCTTGGAGCCTCAGGCATTAAGTAGCTTGCTGGGAAGAAAAGCTGGGATTACCTGCCAGTCACTTAGTTTTGGCCTGTTCATGCATTTCACAAATCAGTTAGTAATTCCTCTAAGCTGCAGGTGTTCCACTAAATTGCCTTCGTACATACATCAGTAAGAAGACAGACTAGCCAAGCAGGATTAAAAAGACAAGCTCAGATCTCAGCCTTGTTAATCCAAGTATTTCTGTGGCGCTCTCTCCCTCATCCCCCTTGTTCTTCGCCTCTGCTGCCTCCCATCCCACCACACATACCAGCCATGGAGAATCTGGTTCCTAGTCTAGTGCAGACCTCCAAAGGTCAAGAGAGACCGGTTCACCTCAGGAAGAAAAATAAATCCACTCGGTCTGTAACTATGCAGCACACTTCCAAGAAGAAATTCATGCTCACATAACTGACCACCTCACAATGCTCCGCAGTTTTCAAGATGTTGCTGCCAGGAGATGCAGTCAGACGATTACCTATAGCTGCTACCAATGCTGGGAAAAAAAAAAACCTAAACAACTAAAAAGCTCCCATGGAATGTCCAGTTAGAAAAGCCACAGGCAGAAAAAAACAACATGCACTTGCTAATAATTAGGCAGGATAATGCAAAGTGTATAGCACTAGTTGTGTGTAGTTGACTCTGGAAATGGAAGAAAAGAGAAAAAGTACTCTACCTTAAAAATATCATATGAATCACAAAAACAAGTTTTGAGGAAATTTCCTGCAGCAGATAATTTTGCTGAGTAAGACCTACAAGCAGGAACTTATAGGCAGAAAAACAAACCAAGAACAAGACTAAGCTGCAATCTTTTCAAAATTCTAAGGGAGTAGTTACTTAAAGACAAAGCAGAAAGGTCCAAGCATCAAAGTCACTTTATCTATACATTCCCAACCTCTCTTTAGAGCTAGGCAACAAACTTCCTTGAAGAAATGAAGCAGTGCAGGATAAGAAAATTGCAGGAACAGAATTATTATTCCACTGAACAGATTGTGCACTAGTACATGGCTCTGGGAATTTTTTCTGTTGATGTTTTTATGTGCAAGATATAGTCCAAAATAACTGGGGAGGAAAGCACTTAGAAGAGAGAGGAAAGAAAAGGGGAAGAATAAAAATTCTACGTTACCTAATAATGACAGTAAACAATTGATTCATGCTGAAATATATTCAGCAACATTTCTGCTATAATACTACAGCTATGTAGAAAGGAGACTATCATATCAACAGAAGAGATATTAAAATTTTTAATCAACTCTTTCAGAAACCACCGTGTCTGCCTTCTTACAATGGATATTTAGATATTTAGATTGACTATCAGACCTCTGTAGTTCTTATTAAAAAAAAGTCTTGCTGGATTAAGATATTTTCCTTTTACAAATAATAAAAAAAACCCAACAACAGAACAAAAACCCAAAACAAAACACCACCACCATCATAATAAACTGCAAATTGCTTTCTCTTACTTCCATCAACATAGACTAAGAATGAATGTTTCATTCTCTGACAAATGGTATTAACAGTCAACAACTGCACCATTTTCCTGACCGCAATCCTAGTATCTCGTGGAAAAAGTCTTTTACTACAAGTTTCAGTGCCACAGGAAGCATGTCTCATTCTTAATCTAGTTGTCACTGAGCTGATCACTTTCAAAATGTCCATGCTCGTTTCCATGGTTTAGTCATTTAGCCCACTGGTTAAATTCATTATTCCTCCAGTTACGCAACTTGGGTGCATAATTGTAAAGAAAGTTATACTTGACTTTTTTAGAATATCCTTTATGTCCTTTTATCAGATGACATTTTTTAAAGAAAGCAGGGCATCAAAGATATTTAAACTTTCCTTTCCTCAATCACGTACCACATTCTACATCTTTCATTTCTGTTCTCAATGCCTTCTTCAAAAACAATATGATGAATGAGTATGTCATGTTTCTGTAGACACCTGGACCTGTACAGACAGAATGATGCTATCCAGTTTTGCTATACCCAAGTCACCATCACTATCACTCAAACGCAGAAAGCTGTTGGCTGGTGAGACAAAAACACCCTTTGCCTGCTTTTCGTGCTTTAGGATCCAAAAAGGAAAGAAATGTTTCTTTTACAGTCTTATGAGCCACTAAACACATAAGCCTTGATTAATGTATATATGCTTAGTGGTTCATGTTTTTGGAATGGACTGCGGAGAAGGACAACTGATCCTGTCAAGCCAGATACCTAAACTGGAAACAAAATCTCTTTTAACAATTTCAATCCACAGGTCTTTCATTACAAAATGGTTTTTCAATATGTCCAGAAAACTCATGTTCAGTTCTCTGGAAACCATTTCCCATGCTTCAGAATTGTTTACAGTAAATAAATCATGTGCTGGGTTAACAGAAAACCCATGTCAAGTTTTAGCTTGAGTCTTTAAGCTTGACAGTTCACAAAGAGATTCAGCTAACTTTTTATTCTTTTTCTTCAGTGCTACCCAAGAGTGATTGCATCTCCAGTCTCCAGCACAGACATGAGGGGTCACATTTTGTCCTCATTTTGTCACATGAGAAATCCTCCCCAAAAGACTCAAGCTAAGAACTAGCCAATCACTTGATCAATTATACAGGAGACACAAGACCTCTGGTAGTTTTTACTTCAGCTTTAATTCAGCAAAGGATGATTCTTATCCCCCTAATTTCAAGTATCTTTGCATATGATTTGCAGCACTATTAATAGTATTACTTCAATAATATATTGACACAGACACTTGTCACAGCACCATATGTTACATACATGACGCTGAATGAAGTAGTTTTCTCAGTATCAACAACACTTTCTCCCCAAGAGGTTTATACCTTGTCCAATAACAACACGAAGACCTCTCATGTAGAACAATTTGATGAGTCCCCTGTGTCTAGAGTTTATTGAGCGTAGTTTCACTGACCTGGCAGTAAGTATTTGTGAAAACGATATTCTTACAGCACGTGCAATTGTGATAACAATTACCCCCCACGACCAATTTCTTCCAATTTAATAGGATCAGTTGCTTTTGAAATCTGGAAGCTCCTCATATTGCTGAGTTTTTCAGTCATTGAAGATGTGCAAGTTTGCCACAGATCATCACCAGGTCAATGAGAAAATACATTGGAGATTGTGTAAAATATGTGCTAACTCAGGAAAAAAAAAAAAAAAAAAAAAAAAGCAAAGCAAAGCAAATAAAAAAGAAAAGAAAAGAAAGAAAAAGAAAAAGAAAAAGAGAAGGAAAAAGAAAAGAAAAAAGAAAAGAAAAGAAAAAAGAAAAGAAAAGAAAAAAGAAAAGAAAAAAGAAAAGAAAAGAAAAAAAGAAAAATTCTATGTACTAACCTTATTTGGATATAGTTTAACTTTCAATATTCAGCCATTTTTAAAATTTCAAATGTTGGGTCATTGAAACTGTCAACATTAGCCAGACTAGTAAATAAACCTCCATTTCACACAATAAAATTCAAGCACCATTTTTTACATTCCAAAATAAAGTCTAATATACATTATCAAAAGATAATAAGCAGTAAAGGTGATTTTCTTTCCATTACTGTAAACCTAGACTGAATTTAAATACAGTGTATTTTTCTTTATTTAATTTTACATTATTTTACACGTAAGTCAATTCAGGTTTTTCTTCTTTTTGCTGCTACTGTATTATCACTAATCTAGTATGAAGTTAGTAGATACTCTACAAAAGGCAAATGTAATTTCATTTGAGATAGAATCCACAATTTGTTGTTTATTTAAAGGCTCTTTCAGTATTTAGGGCTTATATGATTTAGGGCTTATTTGTCTCAGATATTACCTTGCTTCTTGGATTTTTTGAGTCTTAAGTGTGACATGAAACATCACCAAATACAGTTAAATATTTCTCAAATTTTCCACAAGGCATAGGCAGGTCTCTAACCTACTCCCTCAAACTCTTCTCCAATTATTTTCTTGGAGAGTGTTCCCTGTCTGCCTTTTTTTACTATTATTATTATTATTATTGCTATTATTTTATTGCCTTTTTAAAATCTTGGGGAAATGAGCAGCATGCATTTACAAATAACTCATACACTGTACATTTGAAGCATATTTATTATCTCCAAATTTTTATTCTATGAAAAAGCCAAGTGATCACTACAATATGTTTGGGGATCTAGTAAGAACCTACTGACAAGTCTGAGTAAAGACAGAAATGACTTAACGAAGGAGGGTGTCTATTCTTCATTCAGAAAGGTTTTGAGTGTAATTTTTGGCAACATGGGTCATGTGACACGTGCAGTCTTCACGTAGTCTCAATCCCTTGCTGTGCTCTTGTGTCTGCTCCTCTAATGTGTGCATCAGGTGGCCTCATGTCTCAGTACATGGCCAGCGTGCCCAGCAGCACATGAGGTTTTTCTGTCTTTTGTTGAATCTGGTTTTGTAGTGAGAACATTCTGTATAAAGCAAACTGTTAACCCTAAGTATGATTCTGGTTTAGGAGGCTGGAAGCTGGAAAGAACGTGCCCGTTAATCACTTGGGAGCAGTAGGAAAAGAGACACACTGGGTTACTGCATACAGCATTATATTTTAATGATCTGCAGCTATTTGTTTTAGGACATCATAATTACTAGCTAATAGCACATGAATAGAATTGAATAATAATAAAAAATAAAATAATAATAATAAAAAAAAAGAACAAAAAAACCCCAACCAAACACAGGCATTAGATTTGGGTTGAACCTACCTGTCAGCAAAGGGATGCAACTTTGCCTAACTTGCACACCGAAGCAATAAAGTGGTGTTTTCAGCTTTGTACATCCAGCAGGACCAGGTTTATGCATTGGTCTCTGACAGGCTCTTGACTCTTCCAGAGGGTAAAGATCAGCCAGGATTGTTCCAGGATGCTGCAGTTCATTTTGCATTAGAGTAAGACAAAGTTCTGAAAATAATGAGAGATCAATACTTTTCAGAAGGCTTCTAGGGATTGTGTTATAGCTAAGGTAACCTCAGGCTAGTGACAGCACCAAACCAACAGCTAGGTTGTCATCATAACTTCCTGCTGTATTTTTGTGTGCAATGAGCTTCTCTAGCATGGTACGAAATTCAGAAAGAACTTAAGGAACCAAATGGGATTTGGCATCTAAGACCAGTACTGAACTCACAAAATACCTGTCCAGCTGCTGCATCTGACTTTCCCAGCACCTACTTTCTGAAAGTAAACTTCACTAGGTACCTTTGAGATCCGGAGTTGCATCTGGAATCATTCCCTTTTCTGAGCTTTGATCCCCTTGATCATGCTTGATTTCAGCCCAGCCATGTAATTTCCCTGGTTAATTCCCCTGAAGGGCCTGATGCAGACGGCTTTTGCAGAAGACGACCTGTATGCCCCCAAAAAATTTAGGGCCCACTACCGTGCAAAAAG
Source organism: Ibycter americanus (assembly GCA_035590275.1). Lineage (NCBI taxonomy): Eukaryota > Metazoa > Chordata > Aves > Falconiformes > Falconidae > Ibycter > Ibycter americanus. The sequence goes on from JAVJGI010000001.1 coordinate 2,493,985, forward strand.
CTCAATTTTCTTTTAAAATACAAACAGAGAAATGTCAGGCATTAGTTATTCTGTGTATGCATTAGTTGTCAAAGCGCTTTCTGGTACCTGGAAGACACAGTTCCTGTTTCCATACCAGTTTGAGAAGTTTTGCTCACCTTCTTAGGAAGTGCATATTTTTCACATTTGCCTGATCAAGATCATCTACCAGAAAAAGGAGAGAAAGATAGTGAGGTGATTTTTGTAGTACATTGTCATAAGACGATCATTTAAGAGAGAATCTGCTTCTATTTCCTGGAAGAATTTATATATATATATATATATATATATATTTGTGCTTTTGGAAAAGATATCGGATGTAAAAATATAATGTCACCCTTTATTGTTTAGCAAATCTCATGAAGTAATATAAAGTGATAAAACTATAGTTTGTGTATTTTTATGCTAGTTTGACATTTTGTCTTGGCCACTGGTATTTTAGACCACATCTGTCAAGTTCATTATTGAGCATTACTTTTGTTTTTCTGCAAATAACAGTATGGTTTCACTTGTTCTGCATTAAATCTTTTCTTACAATACAACAGCAGATGTATTGCCTTCCCTGTTGAGGGAAATTTGTGTATTGAGTTTCCCCATGTTGATTTGTATCTAAGCCTTTTTCAGTGTGTTTTGCTTTAACTTTTATTATAACAGCTTACAGTGCCATCACCAGACATGCTTGTAAGACATTTTAACCTTAATTTGAGACAGTCCAAATAACCCCACTCAGTAAATAACACCACTGTGGCATGGACCACAGAATGTTGTGGGAAAATATTCACTGTGGTTTTCACATTTCGCTTACAAAAGAATCATGTAAATCTAAGAAAAAAAAGAAAAGAACAAGCACTGTATCTTTGGACTGCAAAAAGAGAATAACTTCACCATTCTACAGTTTTGAAATTAGCTGAATTTAATAAAAAGCTTTAACAAGCTTCACAAATCTGCAGATCTAAGAACTCTGATCCTTCCACTTCAAAAACATGGGCCTGTAGCACTTGATACAAAGGGAGAGCTTGTTAGCTGCTGGCAACAGAAGTTCTTTCCGAGCTGCAGACGGTCAATAGAGGACAATTTATGCAGACGGCATTATGCTAAGCCTAATGCTATTGAAGGCAATAGCAAAACACTGTTGTGACATTATGGTGATGAGCATAGGGCACAACATGATTCACAGAAGTGGTTGCTGAGCAATTATCTGTTTTCATGATTTTTTTCTGGCTTGTAAAATGAGACCATTTGAAGAGATGGTAATATCCTGTGTGTGAACTACAACAAAACAAAACCATGTTTGACCAAGCTAGAATATCAGATCATATTAAATGTGAATTTTCTTCATATTTAGACATTACTGTCAAATAACTTTCTGAAGTTCTAAGATAAACAAGTTTTCAGCCCAAACACAAATGTTGCCAGTACAGGATTCCTTTATAAGATAAGTGCAGATGCTTTTGTGGACAAGAATAATCCATCAGGCTGTATAAGCATAATAGTTGGAGGTCTTAGCTAAAACAAAGAAACAATAATAACAATGTTAACACTTACCCTCTTATCAAAAGGATATATTTAAAGTCAATGTGCAACTATTTGTATCATCAGGTGCAAATGCAAAACTTGCATTTATATTATCAGAGATAATTAACACTTAGTTAAAAGGGGAATATTTATACATCTCAATTTGTATCTATTTACTGATAAAGCATCCAAACATTCTTCTGGGTTTTAGGCAAAAGCAATCAAGAATAGCTAAAAACCCCTACAGTTTCCTGTGAAGAGGTTACTTCTCTATGTTTATTTACAAGCCATAATTGGGTTAACTCATGTTATGAGAGTATGATTCACAGCCATATTTACTTGTTTTCTAAAACTAAAGCTTTAAAGTTTATGCAGCAAAAATAGATAGAATAACAGGTTGGCATTTCAGGTTGTGTTTGCTAGTTTATTATTTTTTTCCTTTACTACAAAATAAATTTTATAGCCACCAATTAATATTTTTTTGATTTTGACAAAACATGCTTTGAGAGTAAATGTCTTGCTCTTCTGTTGAGTTCTGTGTGTTTAGATAAACATGTAAGTAATAAGATATGAAGAGAGAACATGCTTATTTTATTTGTCTCATAGCAGAAATTTATACATGAATTAGATTTTTAATTTCCGAGGTTTTAGTTGTCTTTTATATAATTTTGAATTTCCAGTTCAAAATTGTCCTTATTGCTTGTAAGCTATGCACTGTGTTATCAATGGTGCTTTTTGAATAGTGAAGCTCTTTTTATTGAGAAGCCAATGATAGGTTTGACTGCTGTTTTAATTACTTTTAAAAAATCAGTTTAAGAAATGAATGAAAGACGTCACAAGGGAATTGAAAATAATTTCAGTACCTATAACGTGAACTTACATATTTTAACTTGAGTATGTATTGAAACTTAAAAAATACAGAACGTCTTGGACATACAATTGCTGATAATGCTGTGTAGGTAAGAACAAGAAATGCCAGCTCTCCTTGGTTCTGCCTATTGAGTATATCTAACACAAACAGGGATCCAGAAGTTTGATAGTGTTCAAGGTTTTCACAATCTAACAGATTTAAAGTGATTGAAGCAGACTGGGACCAAACCACAGATGGATCCGACTGCCTGGCTCCTGAAGGAGGTAACAGAGCCTCAGGGTCTGGCCCTGGGCCAGTGGCTGGCAGTGCAGAGGGCTGGGAGCTGGGCTTTTCCACAGGCAGAACTGGGACAAAACAGCTGTGGCAAGAACGAGGCAACTGAAAGGGGAGCAGTCTGGTCTTACCCACCTTTCTGTTTAGTCAGAGTTATTAAGTTGAAGTTTCTTCTCAGTATGCCTTTTTTGATCACAACTTAAAATCTGAGTGTAAATTGCATGGGGACTGAGTATTCATGGTAGCTAGAAGACTGAACAGGAGATACATAAACCATACAAATTGCTGGAGAATGATGCTTTTCATGAATCCCACCTGGACATGAAACTAGGCTGTAGCTTTGTATTAGACGCATCTGTGAAATAAGTAGTCATGGACTGAAAACCTTTCTAGGATTCAGATGGAGATGGTCAAATCACTTTTTTCTGCTTAAAATCTAATTGCACCTCTACTGATGCCAAATGCAGAAATCGACTGTCACAGGCGTCTTAAGATTCATGAGAGCAAAGAGGGAGCTAGACTATGTATCTTCCTGATTAGAATGAAAGTAAGAGTTTATGTGTTTTGCATTGAAGAGAAACTGAATAAAAAGAGGCAGTAAGTATTGAGAGCAAGTGCCAAAATAATTCTAGGGATTGGACTCATTGTGAGGCTACAGTCATGCTTCTTTCTCCTCCCCACCCTATTTCTGCAGTTTCAGATCTTGTAAAGCATTACATAATTTTAATGGAAAACACAGGAAAACACTGCTTTCATAGATTTGTAGAATAATTGAGGCTGGAAAGGACCTCCTGAAGTTTAGTTCAAGTGCCTGCTTAGAGCAGGTCTTATTAAATCAGGTTTCTCAGGGCCAGGTCCACTTCCATCTTCAACACTTTCAAGAAGACTCCAAAGCCGCTCTGGGCAAATTGTTCTAGTCTTTGACCCCCCTTAGTGGTATAACATTTTTTGCTAGAATCTAATCCAACTTAGATCTGTTGCCTCTGACTCTATCTCTGTGAACAGACAAAAAAAAAAAAAAAAAAAAAAGATTACATTCAGTAAAGCTTTAAGAAATATAGAAAATGTGTAACTTTTAAAATTAAGCTATAATTGGGCAAAGAAATGCAATTAGACGTGCATGTGCCTGTGCATGCTGTTTTCATCGCTTAATACAGCTGGTATGGGGAAGAGGTAAGTTCTAGCTATCACCAGCCAGATACTTCTGTTTGCTCTTGCTGGGAAAAGGAACAACGAGAAAAGCCTGAGACTAAGTTAAAAGAATATGGTTCTTAAGAACAACATGGATGTTCTATAGCTTTGTCCCCACTAACACCCCGACCCCAAGCGAGAGCTTGGTTTGACTGGGATTATTTTCTTCTTACAGAGATGGTCTATGGGTGACTACTGAAGTTCCCCAAGCCACAGAGATACATGGAATGAGCAAAAGGCAGTTAACACCTTGCAAAGCTATCAGCTTTCTGAGTACTCATTAAAAACCACAGGAATAAACTGTAGATACTGGTAATTCAAAATTTACTTTCCACTCACTTTATAGTATAACTTCTGATAATCCAGTGATGCCAAACTAGATTTAATTAATGTAGGCCCAGAATTGGTAGGCTAGAAGAATAACTTCCTTTAACAATTAACAAGAATGTGCATATTTGCAAAAATGTTTTAGAACAATAATTGTTGTATATTTTTTTACTTTTAAAATTGCTTATGAAGTATATTTCCTAATTACTTTAAAGTATTTTAAGTATGTAAAATTATGCATACAAAGAAATTAGCTTTTCTATAGGAATAATTCCCAAGCAACCATTTTTTCCTGCAATGTACCCATCAAAAATTTCTATTGCATTTAATTGACTGGGTTTTTTTACAACTTACAACATGAAAGTTCTGTTCCTAGTTTTGAGTTATCTCATTCTTTTCTGAGGACGGGGAATCTTCATACAAGCTATAGAAATGCAAAAATTTGATGAGGGATTACTGCCACAATTTTTTTCGGGAAATTCCAACGGCCATCTGATAATAGCTCCTTAGTCAGAGGGTAAGGCTTCTCATTTGTTTGGCTTGTAGGTAATCCTCACCCCTAGGGCAAAGCAAATTTAGTGTCCAAACACCTGAATCCATTCTCCAAGGCAAGTTCTAGGTTATTCAACCCTGCAGTGTATCCAGCCTCTCCAGTCCCTCTGGACAGAGGGGTAACATGCCACCCACCCCAGTGGGCAGCGGAGGAGGGTGGGTGGACTCGCACCCACTCTAGAAACCAGGGCTCTGGGAGCAAAGAAGCCACCCGAGTTAAATGCTGAGGAAGATTAGTTCTTGCTGGTGGTAGCTTTTAAACTAACGTACCTCATTATTCCTCTATATAAAATACATAAATACAGAACTTATTAGGAACTCTTTGTATCACCTCAGTGTGACAAAAAATATCTTAAGACAATACTTCAGCAGTGTGCTGTGCTGTATATACAAGCAGAATTTGAAGGGTTCATGAAACACCACACCAGACACAGCTGATGCTTTCAAATCTGAGAAATAAAAAGAATATAAATTAATGCAAGCACTAAAAATAACTGTTTGATGTATTAACTATATTAGCTTTTAAAATATTTGCAAGTAAAATCTGCTCTGGTCTAGGGATAACTTCCCGGTGAGGACTTGTAAGCTAAGGCAGAGAGGATGGGAAGCAGCCAGCTGGAGAGGTGGTTCTTCTGGGAGTCAGGAAAGCTAATAAGAGCAATGCACACTTCTTTTAGACAACCTGGGCTTTTGAAACTACAGATGGACAGTGTGACAGGTATTTTCAGATGAAAAGTTAAATATGTAATTAACTTTGTTCTATGTGATTCAGTTTAGTTAGACTTGTTACATGTTATATATTGATTAGTACCTCTAAGTTTAAAAACTCCTGACTTTATACTGCTTTTTTAATAACACGTTTCTTATGAAAACATTTATTTATTTATTTATTTATTACTGGTCAACTGGAATTAGGGAGACAGATATCATCAGGTTAGGATATTTCTTTCTTCAACAATGAAAAAATGTAAACTGGCATGGTCTGTGTAGGAGGGAAAACCAGAACAAAAGTGATTGCACGAGACCTTTCTCGAGAGAAAGCAAGCCAGTTACTACGCTACCTTGTATATCTCCTGGGACACAGGAACTGTCTGTGTGTACAGTCTTAAACAGAAGTAATACAACGGAAAAAAGGTAATTTTCTGTCCCTTAGTTGCCATCTAAATTAACTGGATTTGCTTCTCATCTGCTGTGCACACAGTTCCCACAGCTCAGCTGATCTGTCATGTGTTGTTAAAGCAGTAAATTATTTATGTACCTAAGCCTGCAGGCTGATGTAGACCAGTGTAAGAGGAGTTGAATCTACCCAAGATGGATTTAATTACAAAATAATGTAAAGGTTTTGAATTCTTAGCATAAGAATTACAGCTGATTCTGAGGCTGAGCTAACATTTAGAAGGCATAACAAGAGCATGAGTGCAGATTATTAAAATAATGTTGTAGACTGTTTCATAGTCTTGTAGAAGTGTGACTTGCATTTGAATTTAATTTCGTTACATGCCTGTAATTCCATTGTTCTTTCCAAAAAGATTTGTAGAGAGGAGGAAAGAGCAGGTTTTGGTACTAATGTAAAAGTCTTTATATTCGAAGTACTTGCTTAATATTCCTAGGTGTGTTGTGGGAGAGATCCCTCCTCATTTTTAGAAAAAAAAGAATTTAAATTATATTTAAGTTAGAAATGGCACTGTACTTGAACAACTTTTAGAAAATTCATTACTATCAGAATAAATGCAGAATATTCACAAAGAAAAACACATGGTCAAAGTCCTCATTGTACCTATCAGGGTGTATCTACCTGGCAGCTGACTTCCAGATTTCTGTGGCAACACCACAACTCTTTGTTCTGAATCTTGCAGGTTAATTCAGCATCTGAGAATACATACACAAACCTAAAGAAGAGTCACCACGTTTGTTTTTTTTTTTCCCCCCGAGTGGTATGTGAACATTGTCAAAGCAAGCTCAAAGTAATACATCTGTTACTTTTTGCCTTCCTGGACAATATTTGTATCAGTGTATCATACAGCAATTGAACATAGCCTTTTCCCCAGGCTATAAATTCCATCAACTTACATATATATATATATATATAATTTTCCCACATTTTTTTCATCAGGCCCTGGAAAGCTCAACTTAGCAAACTTACTACCATTGGGGAGAAAAAAAAAAAAAAAAAATAACTGGAATCTAAAGAAGAAAACTCTTCTGGCTTTGAGATATCTCAAAATCAATTATATAGACAAATCCAAAACAACATCTAGCTTAAAATATATATATATGTGGAAGAACTCTTCTTTGTTGACACAGTGGCTGGATAATGTTTCATTTTGCATTCTCAGATGAGATCAGTAAGCACAGATATAAACAGGAAATTACCTGATTGGCTAGTGCAAATAAAAGTTCTTCCATGGCTAGCTAGTATACACATATATTTAATATAAAAATAGTATTGAAGTTCTGACACATAAAGCTTTTTTTCCCCTTCAGTTATTTAAGCAACTGTGTTTGTACTGAGATAGAGGGAACAGAATTTCCCATCTAAATTCTCCATATTATTATTTTTTATCTTTTCATAATCCTACATAGTGTCTTTGATCTCTGTTCTTAAGTGAGTTTTCAGTGTAGTTGGCATTTGTCCTCATCATTTTCTGAATTGTATAGTCTGATTATTGAAATTGAGAAACTATAACTGCAAATGATGTTTTAAATTAAAGTTGAATATATATAATGGTATTGGAACATCCTCTATATTTTTCTCCATATTGTTTTGCACACATTTGTACAACGTGTTTGCTTCTCTGGCTGGATCTGCATACTGAATTAAGATAATCATTGGACTCTTTATAGGCTTTCCAGGTAATTTAAAACACTAGAAATTGTTTGTATAGTTTGTTTTCCTTTCACTTCTGAATTTATCAACTTTAAAGGTTATTTATTATTTACCTCATAATGCACTTTACAGTTTTGTGACTTTGAAGTACTTTATGGTATGCTTCTCTTGAGTAATTAAAACTAGCAGTTACAAGAAACAGGGATTAAGAATAGTTGTTTATGACTTTCTAGTTTTGTCTTTTGGTCATTTATGGCCAGTTGAAATCCATTTTCCTCAAAGACTGTATATCCAGTACCCTTTTTTTTTTTTCCAGTGGTAACATAATTCTGTAAGAGTCTTCTCACAATTTTGCACATAACTTTTGATTAGATAAACTGCTATTCCCAAATACCATGGTATGTCTTTAGGATTTATGTTTTCTGAATTCTGCTGAGTTCCCACATTTAGGCATTATTCCCATTCTTTATTTATCGCCAGCACTCTGTTTCCATTCTGCTTAAAACTAAAGCCATCTTCTCTGCATTAAAAAGAATAGGAAAGCAAAAAAACTGTCACCAGCTGGTCTGAGGGAACATACAAAATGGATGATTATCTGCAAATCCATCTTATTTATAGGGTGACATTTCTAAAAGAAGCTGGGAAACCTTTGCAATAGAGCATTGTTCACCTGGTGTACCCAGTTCATTCCACATAGTGACTTGGCTAATGATTTCATAAAAAACAAATAAGCCCCAACCTGCCGTTAGCATTACTAAAACCAGCTAAATGTTACTCTGATGTTCTCCAGGAAAAAATCGATATATCTTCTCACAGAATGCAGACTCTTGATTACAAACTCAATAATTATCATTCTATGTCTAGTTCTTTTTAAAGCAATAAGAATTATTATATTTTGACAGCGTTGCAAAAGATAAAAAAAATCTTTTAAACCAACAACAACAACAAAAAAAAAACCCAAAACTTTGAATGCAGAAAATCTCACTTGTCTAGATAGAAACTGCTATTTTGTTGGAGGAAACATTGAGTGTGACCATAAACTGTTGTTACTAGAACCTGATAAGAAAAATTAAAAAGCAAAACTTCACTAAAGTCTAATCAGTGTGTGTAACATATCAAAGGTACTTGCAGAATCCTTGATGTATATTTCTTTCTGAATTCCACAAATTCAGTGGATTTATTTGCATTTTCTTTCATATTGTGAGATGTATACAACTCAGGGACAATTAGTAATAAAGAAACATTAAGTGCCAGAAATTAATCTGCTCAATGGATCCTGAAAATTTTTTTAGCCTGGAGGGTTAATTTTATGGCTTTAGAGCAATCATTATTTATCATCTCTTGGTTTACGGGAAAGAATTAGAGTTATTAGCTATTAAATTATCCATGAAAATTTGACACTATACTAGACCAAACAAACCCTGGGGCTTGCTGATTTTCCCAGTATGAAACATCTGTGACTTCAGCTAGAGAGAACTTAACATTGTCTAATTAGATTTTTAAGATTTATAAGGCTCAAATACTCTATTATTAGAAACCTGAAAATTGGAGCAAAAGTTGAAACTTGCATTTACTGAAGAGTATTTAAAAACATTTTTAACAGCACTGTGTGTTACTAAATACTACTAGCTTGTAATTGGTGAAGATTACCAGATAATGTATTATAGTCTGTAACAACAGGAGTTCAGGAGAAATATGTGCTCCCTACAATAGTAATAAGTTCCAGCTTTCAACTTCAGTAATTAAAAATACTTTATTGAAAATGCTGCTTTAATTATATGTTTATTTTTATATTCTAATTTAAATACAGTTTAGATTCTCTCATGCGGTCTGCTGAAGCAAAAAATCAAGTTGGCATATTTTCTGCTCTGCAATATTATCACTCACGGACAGTGAGTGATAATCATCACTCATCAGCATAGAAGAAGTGGTTTTGTATTGGCTCTGATCTCAAGTCTGAGAGACAATGAATTAGCCGCTGTTCTGTCTTTTTCCTTGGAATTTATGACTTTTTAACATGGTAATTAGATATTTCAGTGAATCTTCCATTATTGAATCTCAAATTGCTTCAGAAATTTCATTCTGTTAAAACAAAAATAGCATTATAATTATGATTGCTATATTAAAAAATAAGAGAACATTATGTCTGCAAAACCCACAGAAGTTAGGAAGGTGAGGAATCAGAATTATTCCTCCACTCTTAATTTGTACCTTTTGCATTTTGATTACAGTAATCTTTAGTTACAGGATCCCTTTCTTATTAAGTACATAAAATAAATACTGCTCAGCTAATAAGCAGCTTTTTAGTATTTTGTCTTCTTCTTATTGTTCATTGCATTGCCCTGTATATTATTTACTGTAGTGTATTCATTCCTTCTCTAAAGAAGAAATGATTAATTTCCTCAGGAGTTCTTCGGTGGTGTGCATCACTATATTATCTGAGTTTTTTACAAACACTAATTAATCTTCATAACATCCTTGTAGGTGAGGGGTGGAATTAACCCCAATTTGTAGAAAGGAAAGAGAATTACTGAGAGTGTAAGGTCACAGATCTCCATAGTGTGGGTAACATTTACTACTTAAGTTTCTTGGAGTCCTAAGTACTACGTAAGGCTTTATTCATAGAAAATTTCCATCCATTTCCATTTCATTTGTGAGAAAGAAATATTTCTGCTACTTGGACCATATCACTGAATCAGATAGTAAGTAAAAAAAAAAAAAGACTATGCAGTATTAATTAAGCATGAGAATTTCTGTTTTCCTCAATTACTGAAATCTCAGGAAGAAAAACTGTTTCTGTAGGATAGAAGTCAATAACGTGAGCCAGGAAGCCATCATTTTTCTCTCAGCAAGACTGTATTTTATTTATTATATAGTTCCCATTTCTATAACAAGTCAGACAGAGGTCTGACAGTGAACAGCCTCATTAATTACTGTGCTTTGATTCCATGGGAGGTCTATTCAGTGTCCTCGAAAAGCTGAAGTTTTTAAGAAATAGTGTATGTGATATTGTAGTTAAGGAGTGCATTATAATCTGTCTGAGCAATGTAGGTTAGTTAATTGTGTGCTAGCAACCACAGCCTCAGCTTGTGTGCTTGATTTTATGACTTCAATTACAGTCTTTCTGCTGCTGACTTCTTTGTGTATATCCCTTGATTTGGGGGGGGGCACGCAAACTAAAAAAGGCCCAAGAATTGTGACACAGGAATATTTTCTTCTGCAATCGGGTATTTTATCAATGTGGTGGTAAACCAGAGATTCACAAACTGCTAGTATCACAAATTTCCAGTATCTAGCTCCTCCCTCAGTGGGAGTAGCTGGGAAGTACTGTCATGGGAGGATTCATTAGTCTGGCTAGAACATTCCTCACCACTCTGTAGGATTATTTGTGTTCGCTCTTGTTTGTCTGTCGAAGGATTTGTAAGAGGTCTGAAAACACAGCAACAACGAACTCTTCTGAGATGTTAAATTAAATATTCCTATTTATGAACAGTAGTTTTATAAAAGTGTATGACATAGGTAAATTCTGTAAGTATTTTGCAGCCTAGATGTGGTGGGTTGACCTTGGCTGGATGTCAGGTGCCCACCAAGCTGCTCTGTCACTCCTCTCCTCAACAGAATGGGAGAGGGAATAAGATGAAGAAAAACCTTGTGGAGCAAGGTAAAGGCAGATTAATGAAGCAATAGCAAGTCAGGCGTGTGGAAGCGAAGGAAAACAAAAGATGTTATTCTCTGCTTCCCATCAGCAGGCGATGTTCAGCCACTTCCCGGGAAGCAGGGCTTCAGTACACATAAAGGTCGCTCCGGAAGACAAACATTGTGAATAACAAATGCCCCCCCTTCCTCCTCCTTTCTCTTAGCTTCTATATCTGAGCAGACATCGTATCGTATGGAATGTCAGTTCGGGTCAGCTGCCCTGGCTGTGTCCCCTGCCAAGACCTTGCCCACCCCCAGCCTACAGGTGAGGCGGGGGAAGGTTGGAGAGAGCCGTGATGCTGTGCCAGCGCTGCTCAGCAGCATCAGAGCACTGGTGTGTTGTCATCGCCTGTCTAGCTACCAGTGCAAGCACAGCGCTGTGAGGGCTGCTGTGGGGCTCAGCCAGACACCATACACCAGATAACCTACATATAGATTAGTTCACATGGAGAACCTTAGCACAGAATTTATCTGCTGAGTTTAAAGAGTTTGTACCTAATTTTTCTTTGGGAACATGTTTAAACATTTATGACTAAATAATGACAGAAATTTTAGCTTAAATAAAAGCCTTACTGTGTAATATTTTCAGCCAGAATGAATTATCCTAGTAAAGCTGGAATGGATTGAAGAGGCAGTCTTATTAAAGGGAATTGTCATGTGATTTTAATAACAGGTGGTAATTCCAGGTTTGTTTACTATTACATTAATGAATATTGGAAAAAAATGACAGAAGTTATGCAACTTTGCCAGTACCATATAGTGAGTGCCTCATGCTGATTCTCAACTAAAGACAGGCGTAATCAGATCTCATTCTAAAATGTCACCCTGCTGCTTCAACCAGCAAGCTTTTTTTGCTTGAAAAATGCTTTTGTAAAAGTACACTTCCCAAACAGGTAATGTACCATTCAGACCTTGTGTAGTTATGGTACTCTTTGCCTATCTATCTCCATCAGTTGCAAAAAGATCCCGTTCTTTCAGTCCACCTGCGTACAAGGTAAATCCAATTTGGCAGTGCCCTTTGACATTTGTGTCACATTTGTAGTGCATGGACGTCTTTCCTGACCATGTTAGAGGCTACCTGAGAGTGCATAACACTCAGACCTGTGTATTCAAATCAGAATTCAGTTTCTGATAATGTTTGTAAGCTTGCAAGTAGGAAACCACAAATATTAACAATCTCTTACGCTTTAAGTTTTCTCCCACTTTCCAACAGCTTTCAACTTCAGAATTGCTTGAGATTGATGTGGTTTGACAGTAAGTAAATAAGGAGAACCTAATCTGGCCATTACAAAACCATTTGAATGTTATCCGTATTGGTCCATGATTATTCTTTATATACTAATGTTTGCTATTATCTTCTAGGTTTATATGCAAATATCTGTGAAATTACTTTATTGTTCTCCCTTTTTTACATATAATTAAATGGTACGATTTAACATAATTTCAAAATCCTTTTGCAAGCCAGTAATCTAGTGTAGTCTACTCTAGGAAGGGGATTTTGAGTGGAAGCATTATTTTCCATAAAAAAATTAATAGCACAAGTGCTAAAACTGTTTTCCAGTGTCACTTTTCTGCTCACTCTTGATACATCCAGCAGAAAATAACAAGTGTATGTGTGTTTGCTTGCATCACTCCGTCATTTGCTCTCAGACCTCTGATGTATTATTATAAATCTATGCTGAACCTGGTGTCTGATTTCCCAAATTTTATATCAAATTTCCTTCCATGTGAAATATGTCACTTATGCTGCAGTTGAAGTTCTTGAAGTGATGAAGCAACAGTTACATTAGGTATAGATCTTAAAGAGGTACATTAAAATGAACAGGTGATGCCCTCTGCTTGCTGACATGCAACAGGGTGTGAACAGATGTAATAAATACAAGAGAATAGTAAGTTTTAAAATTTGCTTTATGAATATGTTTTAAGAAAGTCTATAATCTAGAACATAATAACTTGCATTTATTATTCAAAAACTATTATTGAACACCTATTGCACGATTCCAACAAAATAATCGAGACATTATTTTAAATTAATTAGTATAACCCATTGCCCTTGATCCCTGTATCCTTTGAGGACCTGCTAGTTCAACTATTCATTTTTAAATTGCAAATGAAATTTATTTTTAAAAGTAACTGATGTTCTGTTTGATTAGAACTGCTGATTATTAGCATCTTGATGCTGCCACCTTCAGGCATAGAGGAAGATGATAGGAAGCAAAAACATCCTTAGTTCTAACTAAAGCTGAACTTCAGTTATACACAGTGGGGAAAAAACCTCTACTAGTCTAGATGAGAGCTGCTTCAGCAAGATCTCTAGTTTCCTTCCTGGTTTGTGGTTTGCAGAGTGTCTTGATGAAACATGTATTCAGGCATATGCTTAACAAAAGAAGTGACAGATAAGTTTTTGTTTACTTAGGAGATGGCCACAGCATCTTTTTATCCGTAATGAAACTATTCCTGGGCTCTGCAGCGTGGTCATGCTTGGGTATATAAACTTTCAGTAGTAAAAAAGCAATGGAAAAATGTACATAAAAAAGAATCAACATTTTACAGGTTCAAATATTGTCTGTTTCACTATTCAGAAACAGGTAAGAACAGATAGGCCCTTAGGTAAGACCAGAAGTCAATACGACAGTATCCTGTCTCTGGCAGTAACCAGTAGCAGTTGCCTAAAGAAGAGGGCAATCACATAATGGTACTGCCCTAGGAAAATATCCCATTCTAAAGTGTTCAAGATTCAGGAGACAGAATGCATACCTGGAATAGATTTTTCTTCAATACATTTGTCTTGTTGCTTTCAAAATTGTATAAACTTTTTAGCATTTACTTTTCCAGCTGCTCGTGCTTTTCTAGCTGGTTCCATACCTTGGCTCATCCTTGTTGCTGGTCTCTTTCTTTGCTATTGAAGAGTATCTCCTCAGAACCAGGAGGAACACAAATTTAATAGCATTTGTGTGAATTTATGTGAAGGCATAGCAATTTTTTCTGTTTGATTCTCTATTTCTTTCCTAATAGCTCCTAACAATTTGAGATATTTCTTTTTACTGAGTATTGAGAAATGTACAAAAAAAAATCTCTAAAAATCTGAAGATTTCATTCTGGAGTAGTAATAGTCAATTGGTAGCCCATGTTGGGTTTGTTTCTTTTTCCTCTTCTTGTGTTGCATTGCATTTCTCTGCATTTAATCGGATATGCCATTTTATTGTTTCAGTTACTCAGTGTTGTAAGGTTCTTAACAGATAGTACTTCTTACTATGGTTCTGCATAACTTCATCACAGACTTGTCACCTCACTAGTCACTCTGTGGGTCATTTGTGGTCTGAATCTCTTGAACAGCATAGATCTTATTCCTGACTCTTCTGCAGCTCAATTAGTAATCCTCTTCCCTGTGATAATTCACCATTATCCATACTCTCTCTTGCCATACTTTAATCAAATTACTACTCTGTGTAAGAGGCTTTTCTATAACAACAGCCTGATTTCTTAAATGGAATGTGGCTGATGGAACTTATCATACATAATAAAAAATTCCAATGGATCTGCAAGACATGTCTTGCCTCTCAAAAGCTGACTCTTGTCCATAACATCTTACTTATCTGTGTGCCTGCTAGTACTTTTCTTCAGAGTAATTTTCACTAGTTTGTTTGGTACAGATGTCAACTTAATGGTCTGCAGTTTTCTAGATCTTTCTTGGACCTGTCCTAAAAATTCTCACCAGGTTTATTATTCTTAAAGTCTCTGGTATAGAGACAGTGTTAAGTGAGAGTTTACACACCATCATTACTGGTTAACATCTTCATCCTTAAGTTCCATTGAAACTCCTGGATAAATACTCCCTGGTGTTAGTGAATTGTTAGTATCAATTTTGTCTATTTATTCCATGATCTGTTGCACTGATCCTTAGCTTCACTTTTCTACCTTCTAAGTCCTCTATAAAAGGACTTGCAGTACAGGCAGCTCCCCAGACTGCTGATCACCACAGATGCAGAACATTCATTTGGCTGTTTGTGCTTCTTTTATACTTTGAGCCTTTGTTGACCTTAAAGGCACTGTGATGAGCTTCCTGTTTCTGATGTGCTCTAAAAAGGATTTATTACTGCTTTTTGTGCTTTTTGTACTTCTTCCTAAAACTTTTTAATGATCTGTCTTATTTGCATTTGTTAAAGTGCCAGAGCTGATGGTCATCCCCATTTTCCTCACTCAGACACAGCTTCACTTTTTTTCTCATTTCTAATTGTTATTTTAATCCTCAGTCTTTAGCCACACTGGTTTCTTTTTGGAGTTCCCTCATTCTTTGTGCTTTTGCATTTGTTCTGAGTCTTGAGAATTTTATTCTTGTACATTTTCTACAGCATCTTTAAAGATTCAACTTCTAATTTGCATTTTTCCTTCTTCTGAAGAAGTTCTCAAATCTTACTATAGTACCCCTTTTGGAAACGCAGTGTAACCATCACGATTTTTTAATTATTATTTACTTCTCTTTTTTTTTTTTTTCTCTCCTGCAAGGATATATTGAATGTGTGTACACTATGATTACTAATAAAGAGCATCTGTTCAATGGTAACATCCTATTCTGTCTTCCCTGTACACTCTGCGTTGTAGTATTAACGTCCCATTGATTGTCATGCTTCCCTCCAGCTTCTGATCTGATTATTATGCCAATAGGCTTATTTAAGAACAGGCTTTCTCATTTCATCATTTTATTTCTCACACTTCACGTGTATCATTTCTTCACTGTCCTGTTTCACTGTCAGTGTTTTCTGACAATTCTTTGTTGCTTCTTGCTCGAATATTTCCAACTTCTGTCCTATCCTTGACTTAAAGATACAGGATATTTTGATTTTGTGGCTGTCTAGTACATCACGAGCACAACGAACTTCAGCATATCTTTGTTGAAGGCATTCAAAATCTATTGGTGTTCCTCATTTTTAGCTTTAAAAATCTTGTATGAGCCTCTTGATATGAAAATCCAACAGCCTAGATTGAGTAATAGATTAAGGGAAGTCAGGACCTTCCTGCACAAGCTCCCTCCCTTCCAGAAAGGTGTCCTGTTTCTAATAATCTTTATACCTCTTTTTTTTCACTGTGTGAATCAAACGTATTTTACATTTGGCTCCTCAATAGCCTTTCTGTCTTGTTTTCTGCATCCTGAAAGCAGTTTCAAGAAGACTAGTGCAGAGAGCCTGTTCTCAGCTTCTTATGTAGCCTGATCCAATTTTGTTTCTGTAGCTTCTGGTTTACTTTTCCCTGTAATGTGGGGCCACTGACCATGACCCCAGGATTTTCTGCAAACCTATTCAAAATGTCTGTGTAGTCCTCTTGTTTTGCACTCACAGCCATGTCACTGTGCATTTCTCTGTGAGATTACAAACAAACTATATGTCTAAGAGCAGCATTATTCACCCTCACAGCTAGCCTTCTTTCACATGGGTTCCCTAGTTCAGCAGGGCTATCCTTTATACAAGAGGACACATGGTCATCTTTTGAGAAGGACCTGCCACCATTTCCTCTTCCACCAGATACATATTTCCATGTGACAAGACCAGGACTTCTGATTTGGAAATGGGACTTCTCTACAGCACTTTGGGAAGACTCCCTTATTCCTAGTATTATGTCTTCATTTATTTTGCTTGATGTAAGAGGGAAAGTGGTTGCATTATTTTGTCTTGTAGATGCACTGATCTGTTGACTTTTACTTTGCCAGTTTGTCCCTTCCGTGTCCCCCATAGCTGAACTTGCAGTATAGTCAGTCTGCTTTCCCTCTCTTTGCTGAGTCGCCCAGGTCAAGGGCTTTGCTCACCTTCTGCTTTAGCAGAAGCCTCAGGTCAGACTGTGATGAACAGTTCCAAAGAAGAAAGCAAGACATGTTCTTCCAGAAGCTTACAGACTACCTAAAATGTGCTTCTAAAAATTCTTTTACTTCTTAAGCACATAAATACATTTCAACAAAACCAGAGTGGAAATTGGCTTGTAATGTTGGGGTAGCTGAAATAGAAGTAGGAAAATGAGTACTTTTGAAACTACCTTTATGCCCTTTTTATCTAATAGGAATGTTTGCGAAAACACTAAACTGTGAGGTGAAGGTAGGAAGAGACTATCTAAATAAAGGAGTGTACCGTTCATTTATTAGAATGTAGCCACCTAATGCCATTTAAAATTTAAAATTCCTTGTATCTTGTCTGGCCCGGCCCCTGGCTTCTGATCCAGAGGCATTTCAAAATGCAATTGCTGAAGTTAGTTCCTGTTCACATGGAAACACCTTTAGCAGCTGTAACAACATCCCCTCCATCTTCTCAAAAGTTAAGTATTTCAAGCCTTTACTTTATAAACCTCCTTAGAGTTTGGGTCATCTGTACTGTTGGTCTTTTTTCTTGCTGCAAGATTACCCTCAGCTTTTCATCTTCTTCGATGTCAGTCTCGGTTGTTTCAATATTTAATCTACACCAAATATGTATGACAGCCTAGGACAAGCAAATAGAAAACACTAAGGAGTATGACAGAAGTGGAATTTAAGCAGCTGGAGCATGCATTTCTAAACTTTCTCCATCTCACTTAATGTTTGGGAGATGTAACCAATAAAAGCTTGGAACGTGATGATTCTAATTTTCTAAACTTCAGACTGTTTCTCCCAATGCTTCTACTTCAACCTGTAACATGATGATAGCAGTTGGTAAGTTGTGAGAAGAATTGCTGACGAGCTAAGAAAAATGCACCTTAATGTTGCTTTACATTTTCTCTTCTTCAGCTGCCATGCATGATGCATTTGTTCGACTGCAACTGTGATACTGTCTGTCACATTTTAGAATAGGGAGTTTTGTTCGGGGAGTACCCACAAAATAAAGGTTTTAAGGACCAATAATGTTAATTAATAAAGCTAAATGTAATAAATATTGAAGGTCATTATTTTCATTGGCTTGTGAATTTAATACCCACCATTGTTTCAACAATGTGATTAAACAATAATAAACAGTACGTTTTTTATAAACAGATGTCATCAGTTCTTTTTATTTAGATTAGGTGAATTAAGTAGATATACTTCTTTCCCCCTTTGCATGTTATAGTGTTGCTGAATGGGTTTTGTCTTCCTTTCACCTTTTGCTTTTGTGTAATCATGCTGTATATATAATCCCTATGGAGAAAAATGATAAATTGGTTGTTAACATAAAGTAATTTGTGAAGTTGAATGCAGTTAGATACAGGTCTTTTCAACATGTAGAAAGAATTTAATTAAAATGAAATTAAATTCTAAATTAAATTCAAGTAATAAACGGATGTTATCCAATATAGTAAGATTTTAATAAGAAATTAACACTGTCCAGTAAACCGATTTTAGGTCTTGAGGCTAAGTTTTCTAAAAAAATAATTATATGACTACAGAATAAAGCAAACTAAGTTTAGGAGTTTGTAGATGCCTTTCAGGAGTGTAAATTGCCACAATACAGAAAAATTAAAATCTTCTCCCAAATTCTTGAAGGCTGCTAAAATTCATTATTTCTTGTAAAATAAATTGTATTAAAAATTGTAGCTGTAGAGAAAAACACTGTCCATATTAGCGGACAGCTAAATTGGCATTCCATTTACAATGTATGTGCTTCTTATAGACATCTCATTATATTTATTTCCAGTCATGATTTTGTTTAGAACTAGATAGTAGCCTAAAATCTATAAAATATGAAGAATAAATAATATATTACATCTATTTTACACCTGAATCCTTTTACTGTTAAAATGGCTAGGCAAGAGGGTAGTTGGATTCTAATGCTCTTAGGAGTAGTATAGAAATCAGTAATTGCATTATTTCATGGTGGGAAAATACTAACTTTTTAGTCTTTTCATACATGAGAATTAGGAAATAAAGGTGGACAAATAATGCATTTTCTAGAGCTCGTTGTACTTGCTCTGAAGTCAGTAAGTGTGCTGTACTTAGAACAATGGCAGGCTTGTCTGATTTGAAACTAACTTGCTGAAAAGCTGCAAATGTATTTATCTGCTTTAATCTGGAGTAATAAAATTATTGCATTCTAGTTCTGTTCTGCATGTAAGTACTTATTTACACAGCATTATTTTATCCTTGAGAAAGGAGTGGAAATATCATTAGAAGTCAATAATATTGTACATGTCAGTTTAATATCATCAGTGTGCTTTACTTCGGGCTGCAATGTGGAATTTTGTAGGTGGTAGAATGTTCAACTTAGATTTATTTCCTTTTAATGCAGTGGAGTTTAAATTGTTCTTTTCTCTTATGTGCTTTTTGGATAAATGATAACAGGACAGGGAGTCTCATGTTTGTTATATATTAAGCCATATTTTATGTTATGTAAAACGTTATACTTACATCTTTATTTTTATATCATGGGAATTGTTCATAGAACACAATCACAGATCTTGTTCTAAATGACAGAAAGGATTACAGAGAAAAAAACTGGAAAAATTGGATAGATTAGGTAAAATATTTTTTTACCTTTTGGGTCTCCAAATATTTTATATTGACTGACAAATTTGGGTTATCTTTCTCATGTTAACTGATACATGTTAGGAATACATTCAGGTCTGTGAGAAATATTTTAATATTTTGTGTAAATAACAGTCAAAATGTATGTGTGCTTTCCTAAGTAGTCCTCTGCAGAAATATTTTCTCTCTTGATGTACATATATATATAAATTCTGGTTTTTTTAATAAGTAGATACTTGTTATTGTGCCTTGAGGGATCAAAGTTGGACTGTTAGACACTAAAATTAGGTGAATTCAAGTCAAGGACTTCCACATCCCATATTTTAATATCAAAAAGTCTTGAAAATTATATGAAATCATGAAGCTACTCCTCTCAACAGAAAAAAAATCACTAGTTCAAATGACTGTGACTAGTTTAACTAATGCCTATTAGAATAAGGAAGATGCACACTGAAAATATTACAAAAATTACACTACAGCAATGTGTTCCTTCTTGAAACGGACCAGAGGTTCCCATAAAATGCAAAAATGTCTCAGTTGTGGTTCTGAAGCCTTCCCCCCGCTAAAGAAAAAGCAGCAAACTGAGCAGTTGACATGAGTTGATGTGAATGCTTGCTTCCTCCAAAACACATTTTTAAGATAATGTTTTTTTTTTTTTTTTTTTTTTTTTTTTTTTTTTTTTTTTTTGTATTGTGAAACTCTAGGCTATTTCTCTTAATCAAACAGTACATGGTATCTACTTATCTACTCAGTTTAGAATATTTACCAAAGATTACTTCATAGAATTGATACCAGTCATCCAAAGACCAGCCCTTAAACTGACAGTTTAACTGAGCTCTTCACAGGAAGTAGGTTGAGGGATTTTATTCAGCTTCAAAGGACGTCATGGTAGTTTATAACGACAGTAAGGAAATCAAAAACAACATACACTCAAATTTCTATTCTGCTAGAAGAGCTACTTTGGGGATGCAATTTTTATAGTAGTCTGCTTTAATCTGTGATAAATAATGTCAGCTGTATGTCTAAGACCTAACTGCTGATACCTAACTATATATCATTTGAACAATAGTCTGACTACAAAGTGTACTAAATACAGAATAGCCACATTTTAACTGTATGTGTCAGAACCAAGGCTATAATTCACTTTTTGACCCAAAATTGATTACTGAAAATTTCCAGCGCCTACAGATCTTGCTGACTTCATAGGCATTGGTGATTGTGATATCTGCAGTCCTCTTTGTTGATAGGTCTTTAAATGTCTTAATGTCCTGCTTTCCAGTTGTAAGATACTTCTTCCTTTTCCAGATGTATAACAGAAAAAGAGGTTCCATTTAAAACCAAAGAAAGGCATAAGTTTTCAGAGAGAATGATTTGCCATAATGATAGATTTATTTCCATGCAAGTGCAGGAAGTTATGTTTATGCCGGTAAGAAATGAAAGTGCATATGCATTTTAAGGGGACAAATGAAAAATAAAATTTGTTTGAGCATTATTACTATGTTAAATTTATTGTGTTAACTGGTGATTGTTGCAACTACTTCTGATTTCAAACACGAACCTTAAATAAAGATCACTTACAACCTACAAGTGAAAACTAAGTCTAAAAAGTGGTCTCTGAAAGATGAGAAAAGAACTACCTTGTAACCAGAATGAACCTTAAATGAACCTTCATTAAGAATGTTAAGCCAGCTTCTAATAGACACAGGTATTGATCTAATTAACAGGAAATACACAGCTGAACAGAAAGGTCCAACAGAATAAATCCTTTCTTGTTGACACAGCGTTGGCACAAAATTTAGGCAATGGGCAAATTCTCTCTTGTCTGTTCTGCCCACCCCAAATACTGTCATTTATGGTCAGATCAACTGGGAATACCTTTCAGCATACATACTGTACGCTGTGCTTTCATTGTGGAGTAATTTAGCAGGGAAAAAAAAAATAAAAATACAGCATTTCAGTATACACTGTGTATTTTCATCTTTACTTTTTACAGGGTATTAACTTAAACCTGTTGTGATGATTACCTTAAACAGCAAGCTGGATTGCAGTAGTTTAATCAAAGTTAAGATAAAAATGGTCACTCTTGGCACAGTCTGAATGGTAAATAGGGAGGAAATTTCTGATAAAGAGAAGAAAAAATTTAAATACATATCTTGAAAGTAGGACTATATGAGATTATATTAGCAGTCTTCTTTTGATGGAGCCATGGAAATTTTAGTTCTAGAGCATACGTTTACATTTTTCACCTCAGTAAGTTGTATAATTAGAGAAGTAGGCTAGCTGAGTATTTTGAGTTTTACCAAGTGTGTTTCCATTAGGTGAACAGGAAAATTAAATGCAAGTGCCACCAATTTTATACCATTTCAGAACAGTCTTAAGATTTTTCATAAATTCATATTTTATTCTTTTTATTTTTGAAACCATTTGCTAGCTCTTGAGAGAAAATGAATGTAAAATATATTATTTCCTGCACTGTAAGTATAAAAAATGAGGAAATGGCTAGATTTTGCTGCTAGTGTAAATCATGGCAATGCCATCCATTTCAGTAAAAATGCACTAGTTCTGCTAAAGAGAACATTTGACCAAACAGCTTATTCATCTTGCAGCTAATACACATTTTATTCATCCATCAGCCATTGTAAGGACTGGAAGACTATAATATACTGCTTATAATATAGTACTACAGTCCTGTTCATATTGATTGGTGACTATATTCTTACAAGGCAGAGGATTAAACAGCATTATTTTTTAAAACTGTTACTTTTATGATAGTAAGAAGGTGAAATGTGCTTTTACTGGTTTTCTTTTTTTGACTCTCACATTCCTCTTTAGTTTTTCCATTTTATATTGAGTTTATATTGTCGCCGTAGGTACCAACAATGCAAAGTACATGCTTTTTATATACCCACCTACCCACATACACACACATATGTATACTCTAGAATACAGAAAACAGGAGAGACAGCCACAGACGTGTGGAGTGTGTCTAGAACTCTGAAATTTGGATGAAAATGAGAACAAATGGCTTTCAGGTGATAAACAAAAGTAATTCCAAAACCTGTAAGCCTATAAAAGGCTTTCAAAGATTTTGGGAATCATTACTTACAACAGAAAGTAATTCCTGCTTTTACTCTAAATGAGGCTTGCTCAGAAAAAAGTATTATGAAAAACCTGAAGCCTAATCAACATAAAGAGATAAGACCCATACCCTCCTTTTTTTTTTGACTCAAACCCATGTGTGAACTCACAAAAAATAAGTATAAAGCATTGAAACAGTTTATGATGAGCATTTTGTTCTGTCAAACCACCTACATTTCTGTTTATTTGTACCAAAATGTTTCAAGGACAACCGTTGTAACTGCATGTCTCAATTAAATAATGTACTTGTGCATGCATTATTTTTAACTTTGACTCCAGAATTAATAGTAAAAAAAAAAAATCATATAACAGTTTACAGGTAAATACTTCAGAATTCATATAAAAGAACAAAAAAACCCATAGATGGATTCTTGTTTGTTTGCTGCATTGCAGTCCCAAAACTACATTTTCTTTGGGATACATTCTATAGCTTTAATTTGCTGCCCTTCGCTACCTTTTTGTACATATTTCCTCAAAGTAGTATATGCTCAATATTACTAGAATTTTCATCCAGGATAGGTTTTGGATGATCTGCAGTGTAGATACAGTTTTTCACAGATCAATTGTATTTTTCATTACGTTACATAGTAAGAATGGATTTGCCAGATTTCATCTTTGATTCCTAGTACTGATCAAGATCCTACTTTCACAAGAATAATTCCATCCAGAGTGAGGTAATTCCAGCCTTCAGTGAATATTTTGTCACTTTGGTTTCTATTAAGAAGAGAAAAAAATAATATTTTTTTTTGTTATTTGTATGCATATTTTTGGCCATTCCACCATTCCACATTGCTGATGTAGAATAGTGATAATAATTATGATAGCACGTTTGCAATAATTTTAATTTATTCATAGCTAGACATTACTATCCACAAAGAAAACTTTCATGGCTAATGAACTCAGTTTGTTTACTCCCCCTTAGCAAACCTAATTTCAATCTCGTTTGAAAGTTAAGAATGCTCTTTCCATTATTATAGGAAAAATGTTGATTCATCGGTCTTCTCTACATTTCAGAATAAATAGGATCGTATCTACAAAGCAATGCGTCTTCATGCATAACATTAAAGGATGATAATTCCTTAACATGATTTAGGCCTAGAGTATGAAATCTATGAGCTGCATATATAAAAGTATTTTATGTGTAGCTCTTTCCTATAAAGTCAACAGATTTTCTTTTAGTATATGAAGATTTTCACTGAATGTATTAACTGTCTAATGACAATCTCAACCTAACAATGGTTACATAATTATATTCTTATTTCTGTCAAGTGAGTCAGTGGCCAACCTTTCTGTCTTGTTGAGAAGCACCTCCATCTGATGTACGTGAGGTATTTTTGTAGTTTATTAAACTGAGATAAAATGTTAAATGTCCTGAAGCCGAACGGTCTAAAATACAGCTTACAGCAGATTTTTAGGGTAGTATATGGAAGCTTATGTTTCATCTATGCGTCTGTAAATATTTTGTAGATAAAGTGTCCATTGTAAACCTAGATGTTTTAAGGAGTATCCTGTTTCTGGCAGGAGTAAGCACACAAATACAACCAATACAAAATCATAATTTACAATACTGATATGTCATTAATTGTGTATTTAAGACTATATCCAGTAAGAAAATGGTCAGTAAAAACCTAGCCTTTCTGTCTTTACAGCTATCCTAATATACTGAAAGACTTGTAACAGAATTTCCAAAGCTTTTTTTCTGAACTGTTACAATTGCTTTGAGTCACCTCCCTGGGTGATGCTGAATCAGTGTGAATGCTGTAAATAGATCAGTTATTTTTGCTGTGTGTTGAAAATATATAATACATCTTCTGTTTGACTCATGATTTGTATAGTTCATGAAAAGGAGGATGGCAAGATTCAAATTTCCTCTCTGGTTCTGATGGATGCACTGATCTTGGGTAAGCTCTGAAGATTACTCATCTGTTAACTGCTTAGAACTTTCCTAGCGAAGTAGAAAATACAGGAGAGGGAAGCTTCCAGTTTCTCATTCAGAGGGATGCTAGCCAGTGGGACCTCTGGTACCCCTACCAGTTTCCACTTAAATCATGGGTAGGTGCTTTATGCAACTCACCTCCTGTGTATTTACATTAATAAGCATAGTCTACCATTTAAATCCACCTCTTCCATTGCAGTAGAATCACAGAAATGTAGGATAGCTTAGACTGGAAGGAGATTTTGTCTGAGACACTGATCAGGGCCCAGCCAACGCCAATGTTTGGTCATGTAGCTCAGAGTCTTTCCCAGAAAAGTTGGAGTGTCTCCAAGGGTGGAGATGGCATAGCCTCTCAGACACCCTGCTCATTCCATGCTTAAGGACATTTATGGTTGTATTTTGTTTTCTTCTATCTAGTTAGAAATTCCCTTGATCTTGAGCTGCAGGAGCTGAATTTCTGGACATTACTGTCAAGTTGCTTTCCTGAATTTTTAAGTAAAGGTGGTCAGGGTGGCTTTTCAAATCTCATAAAACATGAGACTGTTACTTATTACAAGCAGTATTCTTGCAGTATTTGCTTGTCAGATATTATCCTGTACTTTTCAGATATTATTTGACATTCGTGATTGAAACTAGAAAATATTGCTTCTTATCTTGGTGTGTTCTACTTAATCTTATTTCTTTAAATCATAACTCTGGGACCCTTCACCCTTCATGTAATACACTAGTGACAGTTTTACACTGATCATAAAATAAATTCTGAGGGCAAGAACACACATAGGTATGAGGGAAAAACAAAACTGTATGTGAAAAAAACACACATAGGTGTTATGTTAATGCAGTTTATTCTAATAATTGTTGTCTATAGATAAGTAACCTGTATATCAGACAGAAATAACTTCTGAGAGAAATAACTGAGAGCTAAATCTAGTTGTGAAAAATCAAATTCATACACTGGAAAATTAAGAATGAATGTGAATGTTCTATTTATGATCCAGGAAGACATTTGTTTTTCTTCTGTTTTTTACTGATTCATTTACTTATCAGAAATATTTTTGGCCAAGCCTGAGCCTTAGAGGGTTTTAAATCCGTATAGATTTATATATATATATATATATGCTTATATATAGATATAAGCATAAGAACTTCATAGATATAGGCTCTTTCTTGAACAGCACTAATTCCAGATATCTTAGAAGCTGATTTTCCACTTTTTTATGTGCCACTGTGCTGTTCCATGTAGAATCAGTGGGTCGTGAATTTTCCGTAACACCTGATCTGGTACAGGCAGGAACATTCCTAGTCAAGGGAGCTAAATTGTCTTTTCAGAAGGTGCTACCTCAACCAATTTGTCTTGTCAACACGTATAGAGCCTTTATGACTGCAGAAGCACTGAGAATGAAAAACAGAAGAGATTTAACTATGTTGCCAAAGAAAGATGGAGACACTTTAAGAGATTAAATGTGAGGCTTTTCTTCATCTGAATTTTGAACATTTCAGTCATATTCCTTCCATGATACACAGTACACTAACCAGCTGGGAAAAGATAATGCAGGACAATATTGCATGATCTGCCTTATGTCGTGAATCCCTCTTATGGTCAAGAACAGGGATATGAACTGCCGCTCATGTAAGTCAGTCCACTAGCAGACTAAGGAACATATTGTATTGGTTTAAGGACTACATTGATTTAGGTTAAACTGATTCAAAAAGAGGATAGTTTAATGTCATGATGAAAATAATAAATTTTTGGAAAAATCAAGTTTTTATTTTCAGAAGCTGTACATCATTCTGACAGTAAATAATAGAAAAAAAATATTGGTATAGGAACTAAAGTTTAACAAAAATTAAATGTTCACATCAAAGTTGTATAACTGTCTGGATGTGAAGCATTTGCAAACAGTTCTTACTACCTCGACCTTCATCTGTCTCAAGAGGGGCAGTTCATACAAAGCTAGGTGTTTCTGATCAGTTATAGCTTCCGTATAAAGAAACCAAAACAAAGTCAATTTTCTTAATTTCTTGATAGCAACTTCAAGGTGGTTTCTTTTTCTAATGCTGAAAATTAGCTCCAGCTGGACTTGAGACACTGGAGTCATTGCTGAAACTGTGTATTTTGCTTCCTCACAGAGTGCAAAGGAGTCCTTAAAACTCTTCTTCTCCTGTTTTCCTTCAGTCATTATTGGTCTCAATATCAGGCATCCCCTACAACATCTGATACACTTTTATGAATTGGTGAAACTGTTTCTGTACTTCTGCCTGAAACTGGATTACGTGTATGGGATATCATCTGGGAATGAGATACCATATTTAATGTCTTAGACACTTTTTGTGTCCAACCCCTCTGCTATGGGCAGGGACATCTTTTATTAGACCAGGTTGCTCAAAGCCCCATCCAACCTGACCTTGAACAATTCCAGGGATGTGGTATCTACAACTTCACTGGGCAGTCCTTGACTTCCTGCTCAAAAAACCTACATACTTGATGAAAGATTTTAACTAAACTGAGAAATGCAGAGGAAGAACGTGAGCATAGCTATACGATATCCTGTGTGTCATCCTTTCACCTTCCTTTGAAGAAAAGTATCTTCTGATCTGGAAGGAGAAGAGCAGTTGTGTGTGTGTCTATGCACACTCATTCATATATTGCATGAGGGTCTTATCTGGATGTGTTGAAGCTTGTGTTTTAAAGGTCTGGTTTGAGAAATAGGCAAAATAGGGCACATGCTTTTTCTGAAGAATTAAAATGGGACACATGTCAGTATTTTTTTGCTAGTTTAGTTTGATTTGAAACTGAAAAGGGGGAAAAAGGTGTTGTTTCTTTGCTTTTGACAAGTCAGAATTGAGCACGTCTGAGATGGCGGGTGTTTTACACACTCATCCTCTGTTGTTTTTCTTGTCTAGCTAATGTTTGCTTCTTTCCATCCATCCATCTTGAAGGATGAGAATCTCCCAAATCAGTTTTATGGAAATGTATTTAATTAATTTTAGACAATGGCTCAGTTACTTGTATTTTACATTGCGTTTCAAGTTGATTCATTTTAAAGCTTGTGGGAGATAACCTCAGAAATTATCACTGTGTACATTAAAATCAGAAGGTGTATATTTTAATTTATTTTTTTAAATATACCTCATAGTAGCATTTGAGTATTGTGAAGAAATTGCTCAACAGATTGAGTAATTAGAAACTTGTGGAATCCAACCAACCAGTATTTTTTTAAGGGTGGCTTTCAACAGATGTTTTTTCACCTTTTACCTACAGGTAGAACCTGATAGCAGGTATTAGACTGTCAGCACATCTCTAAATTTACTTTGATGCAAGCTAGCAGAAGCAATAGGTACTGAAAAAGTAATCTTTCCAATAACATATGTCTCCTAGAAAGAGACAGGACTGTATGTATTAAAAATAACTTGACTGAAGGAAAAAATATATTGACTAGGATTTTCTTATCTGATATTTACTTTTATGTACTGGCAGCCTTCCTTCTTTCTCTCTTCTGTAGTCCCATGAGGAATAAAAAGAGGCCGGTGCTACTAGTATCTATGTCTATATTTACCTTTATATCTTTTTCATTTTTTTTATTAATAGTGGAAGTAGTATCTTTTGAAAAGGGAAGAAAAATTTTGGTTTTGTTTTCCTCTTCCAGTGTTTTGGATCAAAAAGTGAGCTATACCTACTTTTGAAACAGTCATACTTCTTTCTAACTCACTGTTGACTAGTATCTACCTCCAGAGTAATATGGTGAATAGTTCTGTAGAAGAAATATTTGAGTTACTGCACATGTTCCTTTTAATAAGCCTATAAAATATGTAGTTTAGCTTCCAGATATTGTCATATTCATTGGGGTTCTGTTCTCATATATTGATACGAATAAAAATATTTTTGAGAATATATTTTTGAATAGGAAAAACTTGCTAAGGTATATGTAGAGGAGGAATTTCTTAGATCAGTGTTTTTATTTTAATATCAGATTTAGCTTGACTAAAAGTAAATTACAAATAAAATGTTAATGAAAATGTAATTATGAGGGCAAGTGAAATTTTGGATTATTAGGAGGACTGGACAATAATGTTTAGGAGTCAGCCATTCAGTTATATTGTTGTGTTGCAGTGATCTAAATTGTAAGCAGGATGCTCTTGTATGAATATTTCATGCCCAGATACAGATCTTTCAGATTTCCATACCACCCAGATGCCTGAACTGTCTGAATGAGAAGGCATCTGTCTCCTTGATAGTACTTCTGGTGTATACAGGTTCCCTCTTAGCTGTTCAAAACCTGGGACTCACCCACAGCAGGCAGACAGCTGTCTGCCCTTCCCCTGCAACTCTGCTTGTGTTTCCTCAAAAGTTCATCCAGCCTGATTGCATTTCTTTCTTTATCAAATGGCTCTCACCTGCCCCAGGTATACCCACAGTTGAACAGCTGAGATTCCTATTTGCATCAAAGCAGAAAACATATTAAGTACATAAAATTGGCACTTAAGCCTTAAACGTTACTTCCAGAATTTGTTTAATTGCTTTTGTGCTTTCACATTATATGTGCTGTAAATGTTGCTAGTGCAGTAGCTGCTCTTTCTGCTTTTTTTGCTCTGAAGCAGTATAACAGTGTTAGACAATGGCAGGCCACTCCAGTGACCACATTAATTCAACTTCTCAAAATGTCTCTGAAGTAGCAAAATATTATTCACATATTTAGAGATGAGCACAAGAGAGATGAAATTACTTGTCATAACATTTGAAGTGGTAAAGAAACAAGCTTCTATAATTTTTTTCTGGTTTTGGTTGGCTGGTTTTTAAGCTCAGCCATCCCCCTTTATCCTGAATAAATATTCCTATTTCAAAGCAAGTGTCTGTCTGGCACAGACATCTGCTGTTGTTTAAGACTTTTGCCAGGTAAAATTATAGACACAAGATTGTTTCTCCATTCATGGTTTCTCCAAAGTAGACAGCTTCTCCAAACTAGAAATCCAACTCAAAGCGCATGTTGCCTCAGAGTTTAATACAAAATACTCCTTTTCCCCCTCTTCTCTCTGCATCACTATGTTAAAAGAAATAGTAAAAATATGTAAGAGCATTATTCATGCTTCAGGGTGAGTCTGGTTGAAAGTTGAGAGTAAAAGCCAACCCAGTTCTCAACTCTTAGCTCATGAGTATAATTTTCTTAAAATGTCACCTTTTTATCACAGTCAGTGAAAGTGTCAGTGTAAGTGATATTCCAAGGCCTGTATATACCTCTGACCATCACAGATTAAATACTTCCCCTCTGACTCAGGCAGCACTTCGCTGGAATGTCAGAACGAGGATCAGGCGCTCCTGATATACGATATATGTGCAGGATACAGAGCAGCTGCATGGTTTGCAATCTGCTTAAACTCCTTACCTGGTTAATGTAGGAAAGAACAGACCCTGAAAACCTGAGAGTTATCAGAGGAATTGAGTCCACCCAAATTTATATCCTTTCATTCTCTAATTTATGCTGAAATAAGGTACTGCCAAAAAGTGTCTTCCTCGTCCACTGGAAGTAGATGGAGGTAGCAGGAGATGTCAAGCTCTTGCCTCACTCAGTTTAGACATCCTCTGAGATTGCGACAGGAACTGCATTCACTTATTTTTCATAATAACCTAGCAGCTGGGCAGAATAACCTTGCATGGAGACCTGAGCTCTGAATGCTTCATAGCCCAAAGCAGACTGATTCCAAATTGCAGGGGAATACCAAGGAGTGTTCTAGTTATGAGCATTTCTGTCCTCTTGCTGAAGCTGAGGCAGGAAAGCAAATTTACGGGTCAGAAAAAGTACGAGCTGTTTGGAACCTGATTCTCGCCTAACTCAGCTGGAAAGAGAACAAATATCTGTACACGTTTTGGAAGGGCTTGTTTGTTTGTGTGTAGCTGTTTGATTTACCTCAATGGTAGTGTAATGCAAAATTTACCAGAAGGCTGTGTCTGAAGCTTCAATTTTCGGTGATGTCCAAAAGACTCAGAAGCATGACTGGGGCAGGACCCGGCCCTGCCTTGCCCTTGGGTGCCCCTTTGCTAACACATCTTTGACAGCAGCTGTTCCACTGGGGAACAGCCACCAGCAGGGTCCCACCAGCAGCTGACCTCTCCCATGATGGAGAGATATGAGGAGCTGATCCTGGACATGCTGGCTGGTATTTATGAGAGGGCTTCAGGCTGAAGCTGGGCTCTGACGAGAGGCAGCACATGGTTTGCTTTGCACAGGATCAGCCTAAAATCACTGGGTGTTTCTTGAGGCTTATCTGACCTGTCCAGAATAACATTCTGGCTTAAATTTTAGCCAGCAAGATACCGAACATGAGGAGCCGCTTGCTGTCAGTGTGTCTCAGCTGTAGGACCAGCAGACTGTTTTAAGCCAGAATTGCTGTAATATGGTCATCAGCCTGTTACATTTTGCCACACAAGAATCTGTCCCAGTGTTATCATCAGTCCTGGCAGCTGTACAATACTGGATGCAAAAGTTCCAGAGAGGAGTCCCAAGTTGGAGCTGAGGGACATGGAGAAGCTTCAGCAGCTGGCCAGTGCTCAACTATGTGCTAGGGATGCCATAATTCACTGAATCACAGTTTCCTGGAAATGGGAAATGGAGGAAGAGTAACCATGGCTGGAAGTCAGAAATTATGTCCCAGATTCCTGGGAGAAAGAATGAAGACAACTGAAGAGTACAAATTTGATCATTGTGCCTGCAACTTATTTTTTTAGAAAATATGAGGTCTAGACAACAGGATAGGGTCAGTCACGCTGTCATGGAGATTTTATCTATGCAAACTCTCTTAGCCAGACTGTTTGGTAGTATACAATGCTGAGAAAGTTTAGGGTAGGTAAGCCCATTATCTTCTGAACACTATGTTTTGGGATGAAGTTCAATGATTATGCCAAAAACTACCTGGATACTGTTCACTTCCAATTTGTTAATGATGTAGATTTTAATGATTTGAACATCAGGGGTGGATAGGGAATTCTTCACCTGAGGGACTTCTCTGACATGCAGTAGGTACCCATAGGCAAGTCATTTTGCTTGGATGTTTTTACTGGCTTCTCAGAGAAGAATTATGAGATGAGCCTTACAACTTCAGTGAGTATTTAGGATTTTATAAAATAATTTGACTAATTGAGTTTGTAAAATTTTAGAGTGTTTCAAATATATTTGCTGTTATTAAATTAATATAAAAACAAATACAGATTTAATAGCATGAAAGTACTTTTTAACAAAAGATAGTTGTACATTCAGCTAGTTGAAAAATATCTATCTTGATACCTAGATTATATGTTTCATTCCTTTGTTATATTCGGTATTAAAATGATACCTTCCATGCATGAATGCAGTTGGAAATCAGTCTATTTGTCAATCTAGCAGAGATATATTGCCATCTTCCTCACCAAGTTGTTCCTTATAACCCTCTAGTAGCAAAACTGAATAAAATAGAGGCATGTTTATAAAATCACATAATGGAGTAAGGAAAATTTCTTATATTCAAGTGTCTTTCTTTTCAAGTCAATTATTAAAAGCATTAGTTTGTTGCATTCAAACATTATTAATTTCTGATATTCACAGTTTGTAAGCTGTCTCCTCAGAAAGCAAGTACAAGTGTTTGCACAAAACCGTTCTGACCTCATTACTTAGGCTACACTGAAAAATCTGGTTCTCCTACTTATCTCTCCCTCCTCTCCCTTCAGGAGGCTTTAGAGCATGTAAAAGGAACACTTTTATGGGTATTTTTTGGCTCAATTGGTACTGCAATATATTATTAGCTTAGTGTAACTCTCAAAATTTTATGAGGCTTCACAGAGTAGCTGAAGTGAACATAGGTTTTATGTTCCATACCTAACAGATCATGCAAGTTTCTGTCATTATCAGTTAGGATATGCTTGATCAAGTTCAGACAGTTCACAAATGATGGGGTGGTTTTTTTTCACTGTGTGATACATCTGAAAGTAGATAGAATATTAAGGGGACTGGTTCACAGTTTCAAAATACAGACTTATTATTGTTAACAAAGCTAGATGTAGTTAAATACTAGCAAAAATTGTGCTTCTTTAAGTTCACTCACATCTGAGTAGCTGTTTCATGTGCATATCTATGTGATCCTGTTTGATTGCTATGGATCAGTACATCTCCTTTCACAGCGCAACGATTATTTTTTATTTATTAATAGGAATGAAATCCTATCCTCCTAGAAAATCTTTATATCAACAAAAATTATGGTAATTGAGATGGTGTTTGGCAAAGGTATTTTTACTCTAACTGTATAAATTTCTGTACTGTGTGAAATGGTGTTTGGCAAAGGTATTTTTACTCTAACTGTATAAATTTCTGTACTGTGTTTCCTTGTGAATGCAAGTATTAGTTTACAAAATAGTCTCTCCCATTCTTTTTCTGTTCTGTAATTTCTGTCCCTTTATCAAAAGTATTTAAAAAGATGCTCAATTATCTGTTAGATATTATTATAGTCACTGAATGGAGGAAAAGTAAGAGAATTTTTAAAAGTGCAGTACTCACTGCACTTTTAAATCTAACTCACGTTTTTTAGATGTATATAAAACACAGGTAGCTAAATAGATTATAAATAAGGTATAATGATTTCTCTGGAAAAAAATAACATATGGACAATGAATACTACTATAACTGAAGATTTTAGCAATTCAGAATTTAATCTTGCTAGATAATTTATAACCCCAGTTTTGAAACAATGCCACGTAGGTGCTCTTTGTGGGACTACTACTAGCATAATTATGTAAAGAAGTGGCAGAATGTGGCTGAAAACTGGTTTTTCAGTTTATAGGTTATTTTTTCACTCAGGATGAAAGCTTACTTTCTAACAAGGAATAAACCATGAAGCAAATCCCAACTATATTTTATTTTTGGTAAACAAATATTTTAGCAGAAACATAGGAAATTAAGAGACTAAAAAACCATTTGAAAGGAAAAGCTAGAAAATCTTACACAAAAATTTTAAATCAGAGGTAAAAAATAACATAAAGATATAATTCTTTAATTGCTTGAATCTTTTCCATGCAAACACCCAAAGGTAGGCAGCTGCAGTTAAGTTAGTTTCAGTGAAAAAGAATGTAACAACATTTCTTTGATCCTTATTCTTTTAAAGGTGTATTTAGTGTACAACTGCTTCCCAGGGAGACTCAATATGTTTTAAAATACAGTTATTTTACTTTTCTAAGAGTATATGTGCTACTGATAGCAATCAGCATATGAAGCCATTAAGGCAGCAGAATGTGTCTTTTTTTTCTTTCAGTCTTTCTCCATTATGCATTTCTGAACTCATATTTCAGTTGTCCTATGAAAAGCATAGTAGAATCCCCATGATCAGTTTGAGTCCACCAGAAAAATGACTGTAAGTTACTTTGATTCTGGAGGAAATAAATTTGCAGCCAAGAGTCACTATGCTTTATATCTACACTGTGGTTTCCACCTCCTCTGCGCAGCTGTGCCATTGTTCCTAAGGCTGGTGTACTTGCTAATACCTACGTATCATCATTTGAGAACTGAACTGGTGGCACGTTTCCCCTTTTTTCTTAAAAAGATTTTGTGCTTTGAATTTAACCAGAAATGTCACTGTAATATGATAACAGGAATAGCTGCAAAATAAACATACACAAGTCAGTGTACAGAAAAAGTGAGAACATTTAATAAATAATCCAGTATTTAAATGTATGCTATTCCAAATACGATGTGTTTGGTTATACATTAATAAATTCCCTTTTCAAAAGGTTAATATACAAACGCGTACACTTTGAAGAAACAAATGTTAAAGAAAGAACATTAAAAGAAATACTGTAGTGACAACGAATTCAAAATCTAAGATAAGACTTCTGAAAGCAATGTACATTATTGATATCTTGAAGGGAAAGCTGTAAATTTGTCCTGCACTAATTATACAATGCTTACTACTCTGTTGCTACCAGAAGTAGAGTACAGTGTCCGAAAGCTGGATTCACAGTTGCTGAATTTCAGCAGGTTCCACCTTCAGTCTCTCAACTCTCCTAAGGTATTAGAAGCACTGCTTAATTAAACATTTGCAGAAAGGCTCCTAAAGGATTATTTACCAAATCCTTTCTTTCTGAGCTAGGTCTTGAAGCTTCTTCCCTAGTTTTATGGAATAATGCATGTTCTTCCTCCTGCGCTGGCTTCCATTCTCCAGTTAAGTATCGGTGGGCTCAAAGTTCTGCAGAAGTGTTTCATATGATCCTAATGCCACGTTATGGTGGGAGCAGTGGCTGATAAAGGAAAGCAAGTAGAAACAGGAGCTCAGCTGACAAATATTCAGGAAGGTATTAAAAAGCAAGTCACGATACACCAAAACATCCTTAAAACATCTGCTTCTCACATCTGGCAAGTTAGTTTTGACTAACACTGTATAACTTAAAGGCAATGAGGTGTGTTTTAAACAAACATGCTCATCATCTTTCCTATTATTTTCCTGATTTTTTTCTTAGAACTTCTATCCTCAAAAGAGGGTGAACAGTATCACTGGAGCATAGAGGAGGAACCTCAAATGTAGTAAGTGAGCTTAGAGCAGAGTCTTCAAGAGAGAAAATTAGGCAAACAGAAAAGGTCCTGATGTAATTGTTCTGTTTATCATGAATCAGTGCATTTATTTTTTACTTCACAAAAATGTTTCTGGCATTTAGTACCTTACATTGGCATTGGTTTTTTGGGTGATAGCTCAGCAGAGAATAAACTAATTCAGCCCAAGCCGGGCGAGTTGCAAGCTTTAGCAAACTACCCTTCCGTACATACATCCTGCTTTGTGGGACCTGTCAGGACAAAGTAGTTCATTCTCAGTGTCTGGTCTGTTCTAGAAGAAGAAACGGTTCCTTTTTTGATAGAAATTGGGAAAGTAATACATAGGGAATATTGGGTCATAAGCTGCTATTTGCATACTAAGATCTTAATTATAGGTAAGTGCAACTTTCAAAAGTGATGTTAATTTCAATTATATGCTCCACTTGGTCCACTTAAGATCCCATTACTTTGTTCACTCAGTTATCACCATCATGAGGATAAAATTAGGTTGTCCTGTATTGTAGAAACAACTGTACTGTCCTAGTTTTGTGTGAGGCAATGCACATGTACTGGAGGAATCCCACTGCCTCTTTTATCATGGAGGGTGTAACAGCAGCAGTGCTTTGTTCAGTGTTGGAAGCGGAAGTGCTCAAATGTGCAACATGAATGACTGCTCAAACAGTTGTCTCCAATGCCTTTTTATGCTATAGCAGTGGTTTCCACTAGTGTGTACGCTAAGGTGTGACTTGCTCGCAGCACAGGTACTGTACAAGACAGAATGTTATTTACTAAGAGCAACATTTACTTGTTGCCTATTTTTATGTGTATTGTTAGTAAAATAGAAAAAAAAACAACTCGCTTTTTTAAATTTCCCTGAGGTCTAAATACATAACAATACAATACGAATGAATATATTTAGATTAGTTGGATTGAAGGTAGAATTATTATCTTTTTCAGTCCAGAGATGGGTTTATACTGAAGTTCAACATAAACGACCTTCCCAAATGAATTAAATATCTGAAGGATCAAAAACAGAATTAATTGTGTCTTGAATATCTGACTATTTCCATGTCAATGGCAAACATATCTGTGGTGAGTTTATTGTGAAAAAGGAAACCTTTATGCCCTTCAGCCAAGGTATCCTCCACCACATGCATTTACATGAAGTAAAGCATCCCATGAGGCTTAGGAAACGTCCAAGGTAATAATCTTAGTTGTCCTGGCCAATATATTATTTCTGAGTAAAATAGGAACAAGTAGTTGAGATCTCTTAGTGAATAAAATTAACTCCCTTGTTTGCCTGCATAATGAATTGGCAAGCTGTATTTAACTTTGTGAAGTACGTAGGAATGATGCAGTAAGCCCAATGTAGAAATGAATTTTATTTTTTAAAATTATACATTTCCTGAGCATTTTAATCAAGACTAGATAATAAAACAATCCTAAAAATTCACTCCTACCTTTAGTGTTGTTTTTCTTTACTAATATTTCAACAAATATAGTTTCACTGCGATAAATTATGGTCTTAAGAAGATCACATTTACAATTTTACACATAAATGATAATCTCATCTCCCAGATAAGCAGTTAAATAGATAGCTTTCTTATTAATAGCACAATGATACAACCAAATGATGGGTAATTTCTATTATCTTTATAAATAGCTATGAAGTATATAGATGTGAAAGAAGCATTGATGTGGAAAATGTTAAAATAACAAATCTTATTAGAAGAAAGAATTTAGAAATAACTTGTCAGGAGGGTAATGACCTCAATTTAATTTTATGTGAAATTATAATTGGCATATTTAATAAAGTAATGCTATTGCAAATTACATATTTGATATAATATTACAGGACATCTTATTTCCTCTGACTTGTATTTATATTAAATAAAAATCTTTGTGCTAATCAAGGAAGATTGATAATTTTGAGTTTGGGTAACCTGCTCAGATGATAGGTTTACAATAGCTTTCAATTCAAAAGAGAGGAAAGTGGGAAAGTTATCTGAAAGTGATCCTTCTGTTCTTTTAGCCAAAAAGATGCTGATATTTAACATGGTGTGGTACATGTTCTTAGATGTAGTCAAGACCGTAGCGTCTTCAAGATGTAGTCAAACAGAACTCTGTGGTTTTTTTAAGACATCTCATCTGAGGCCAGAAAACACTGTGTGCAAACTGTCTCAGAAATACCTGAGAAAGTTCTAAAAATGACCCAGTTTTCATCTCTTGCACACATATATATAAGGAAAGTATAATGTCTCTCATTATAATTCTGGTCATGTGCTTGTTTCTAATCCCAAACTAATATTAGACTAGTAATTTCAAAGTAGTTCTGCAAGTAATATCAAGATTTATGTTGGGGAAGAGGAGAGGTTGCCTGTGGAGTCCTCCAAAACATCACTCAATATAAGGTTTTTAGTTATAATATATGCCAAATTCAACCTAGACACCCTTAATGACACTAGACTAGTGAAGATTTCAAATCCGGGAAAAATATTACAAACAGAAAAGTAATCTTAAACCATCTCTCATTGTTTAATGTTTCTCCTTTGCTTACATAAAATAGTAGTAGAAGGATTGCAATTCTAGACATAATAGGCTCACCAAGATAGGCTCACCAAGAAAAGTCACTATCACAAGTGATCTGTGAAATTGAATGTGAGTTATTTTGGAAACAGATTTCCAAAGAGGGAAGAAGAACTGTGGCATGGGGAATCCCTCAGCATTTACTTTGTAAATTCTAGGCTGATACATAAATGTAAAAACAGATAAACTGATGTTGTTGAAAAAGAAATTGTTGACTTATATGGTGTCATTTACATACTCTCATATGTATGTAGATACATTCATAGATATGCTTCAGTTTTACTGTAACCTAAATACTAGATTCTGATATAGTTTTGAAGGTGAAATGTTTTATGGATGGAGAGCAGAGTACTGCACCATCAAAGCACATTCCAACAGACCACTCTGGGGAAGAGCCACTGTAGCTGTTTTGCAGATTAGTTAAGATTTGGACATTTAAGATGAAAATCAACCCAGAAATCCTACGTCTCACCTAGCTTTGGAGATAACTAAATGGATCTTATATCCACATTTTGGACTGCAGTTTTTAATTCATCTAAACTGAAGGTCCTTACAATCCTTGAGGCTAATGCTTAGTTCTCATAAAACACATTTGTGATCCATTATGACGTTGAGAACTACCTAACTCTAGAGTGACCTTGTACATGAAATAGTCATAGAAGAGTTAGTTGTAATGAGGATGAAATATATAGCAGCTGACCTTGCAACTGAGTATTCAGTTGATTCACTTTTCTTCACACATAACATTGACATTTAATTCCTTTACAGAAAAAAATAATCACAGTTCTTAAAACATTAATGAAGGGATTAGGTTGTTTTAGCAATCCAGAGGTCTAAACAGATCACCACACTCCACTGTACTGTCCAAGGACAGTACATTTATAACAGTTTTACCAGAAGAGTTTTGTTTCTTATTTCTCCAAGACTGTCCATAGAGCTCCATTTGAAATTTTCATTTATTCATAAAATAGAATCATAGACTCAGAGAATAATTTCAGTTGGAAAAGATGTTTAAGATCAACAAGTCCAACTGTTAACCCAGGACCACCGAGTCCACCACATCCGGGCATTTTTCAAACACTTCCAGGGACGGTGATTCCCCAGTTTCCCTGGGCAGCCTGTTCCAACGCTTGACCACACTTTCAGTGAAGAAATTTTCCCTAATATCCAACCTAAACCTCCTCTGGCACAACTTGAGGCCGTTTCCTCTTGTCCTGTTGCTTGTTATCTGGGAAAAGAGACCAACCCCCACCTGCCTACAACCTCCTTTCAGGTAGTTCTAGAGGGCAGTAACATCCCCCCTGAGACTCCTTTTCTCCAGACTGAACAACCCCAGTTCCCTCAGCTGCTCCTCATAAGTCTTGTCCTCTTCACCAGCCTCATTGCCCTTCTCTGGACACGCTCCAGCAACTCTGCATCCCCCTTGCAGTGAGGGGCCCAAAACTGAACCCTATTTGAGGTGCATCCTCACCAGTGCTGAGTACAGCGTTTACCTTGTCCTGCTGGCCACAGTATTTCTGATACAAGCCAGGATGTTGTTGGCCTTCTTGGCCACCTGGGCACCCTGCTGGCTCATGCCCAGCGGCTGTCAGCCAGCACCCCCAGGCTCTTTCCCACCAGGCACTGTCCAGCCGCTCTGCCCCAGCCTGTAGCGCTGCGTGGGGTTGTTGTGACCCAAGGGCAGGACCCGGCACTGAGCCTTGTTGAACCTCACGCAGTTGGCCTCAGCCCATCAGTCCAGCCTGCCCAGATCCCTCTGCAGAGCCTTCCTGACCTCCAGCAGATCAACACTCCTCTCCAACTTGGTGCTGTCTGCAAACTTACTGAGGGTGCACTCGATCCCCTTGTCCACATAGCTGATAAAGGTATTATGCAGGAGTAAGCCCAATACTGAGCCCTGGGGAGCACCACTTGTGACCAGCCACCAGCTGGATGTAACTCCATTCACT
>JAVJGI010000001.1:2534321-2570118 GCA_035590275.1 Ibycter americanus
GCCAGCTCCCTCAGTACCCTCAGGCGGATCCCATCCAGCCCCATAGATTTGTGTGTGTCTAAGTGGAGCAGCAGGTCGCTGACTGTTTCCTCCTGGGCTGTGGGGACTTAATTCTGCTCCTCGTCCCTGAATTCAATGCAGTGTTTGAGGTTAAAAGTAAACTTCTTACAGACCACATGTTTGACAGGCGTTTCTTTGCTGTATAAAATTTGCTGAACTTGTCTGGAGCAAGCAATCTGTAGGAATCAATGTTTCTGGAGACAAGGAGTGCTTGCGGTTGCAGGAAACTGAAATGAGTAGAGACACTTTGAAAGCTGTTCTGTTTCTTAGTGAAATTTTTCTCCTGTTTTCTGCAAACTCACTCAGAACACTAAATTACTGAGCAATATCCTTTAAATTAATGTCTGTTTTGCTGTTAATTCAAAAGTATACTGTCTTATATCAACAATTTTTCAAATTTAAAATACCTTACTGCAATATTTATTGTATTTTTAAATTCTGAAAGTAATGTTATTCAATATATGACTAGGCAGGTGGTCACCAACAAAAGATGTATTTTATCCATGTCAATCAATGCTTTTCTACTTGATTTATATTACTATAAAAATCATTCTTATATAAAATACCACAAGATCAATAGCAGCAATATTTATAGAATCATAAAATCATAGATTCATTTTGGTTGAAAAAGATATTTAAGATCAACAAGTCCAACTGTTAACCCAGGACTGCCAAGTCCCTAAGCACCACATCTACGTGTTTTTTAAACACTTCCAGGGATGGTGATTCCACTGCCTTCCTATGCAGCCTGTTCCAATGCTTGACCACACTTTCAGTGAAGAAATTTTCCCTAATATCCAACCTAAACCTTCTCTGGCACAACCTGAGGCCGTTTCCGCTTGTCCTGTCACTTGTTATCTGGGAAAAGAGACCAACCCCCACCTGCCTACAGCCTCCTTTCAGGTAGTTCTAGAGGGCAGTAACGGCCCTCCTGAGACTTCTTTTCTCCAGACTGAACAACCCCAGTTCCCTCAGCTGCTCCTCATAAGTCTTGTCCTCTTCACCAGCCTCATTGCCCTTCTCTGGACACGCTCCGGCATTTCTGCATCCCCCTTGAAATGAGGGGCCCAAACTATTGTTAAGTATAGTGTAACTATTCTAAGTTACACTTTGGGAAATTATTTTGTATCTTAGTGCATTATTTTTAGTTTTTTAAAATATTTTAAATGTGATTTTAGATATCAAATTTATTATAAAACTAAGTTTCAGCCCCTTCACATACCCATGATGTGGGACACATACTCATGGTCAAGTTCTGGAAGAACTGAGGGATGAAACCTTTTGAAAGTTATTTTGATTCGCTATCACTACAGCTTACAAACAGCCTGTCAAGAGTACTTCTAGCACCGAGGCTGTGTTGAATTTGTCTTTGTCAGTGAAACTACCACTTTCTACTAGCCTAGTAAGAGACTTATCAGATGTTTTTAGAGCTTGAAGCAATGCATACTGCTATAACAGTTCTGACTGCCCAACAAAATCCTGACAGAGGCTACTATAACTTGGAAGCCCTGAATCATCTAAATAGTACCAAAAACATTTCAAACTGAGTACCGAGAATTGGAGGACAGAAATGTAAATCAAGGATCTGAGTGTCCTCTCAGCAAGTTTGCTGACGATACCAAACTGGGAGGAGCTGATACACCAGAAAGCTGCGCTGCCATTCAGCAAAACCTGGACAGGCTGGAGAGTTGGGCAAAGAGGAACCTCACGAAGTTCAAGAAAGGCAAGTGTAGGGTCCTGCACCGAGGGAGGAACAACCCCACGCACCAGTACAGGCTGGGGCTGACCTGCTGGAAGGCAGCTCTGTGGAGAAGGACCTGGGATTTCTGGTGAACAGTAAGTTGCCATGAGCCAGCAGTGTGCCCTGGTGGCCAAGAAGGCCAGTGGGATCCTGGGGTGCATTAGGAAGAGAAGCGTGGCCAACAGGTCCAGGGAGGTGATGCTCCCCCTCTACTCTGCCCTGGTGAGGCCACATCTGGCGTACTGTGTTCACTTCTGGGCTCTCCAGTTCAAGAGAGAGACAAGGAACTACTGGACAGGGCCCAGCGGAGGGCTAAAAGATGATTGGGAGACTGGAGCATCTCCCTTCTGAGGAAAGGCTGAGAGAGCTGGGCCTGTTTAGCCCAGAGAAGAGAAGACTGAGAAGGGATCTTATTGATGTCTACAAATATCTTAAGGGCAAGCATCAAAAGGATGGGACCAGGCTCTTTTCAGTGATGCCCAGCAACAGGACCAAGGGGCAACAGGCACAAACTGCAACACAGGAAGTTCCATCTGAATATGAGGAAGAACTTCCTTACCTTGCGGGTGACAGAGCACTGGAACAGGCTGCCCAGGGATGCTGTGGAGTCTCCTTCTCTGGAGACATTCAAAACCTGCCTGGACGTCAGTCTGCAACCTGTCTAGAT
Source organism: Ibycter americanus (assembly GCA_035590275.1). Taxonomy (NCBI): domain Eukaryota; kingdom Metazoa; phylum Chordata; class Aves; order Falconiformes; family Falconidae; genus Ibycter; species Ibycter americanus. Next base: position 2,536,790 of record JAVJGI010000001.1, read on the forward strand.
GAGCCTGCTTTAGCAGGGGTTTAGACTAGATGACCTCCAGAGGTCCCTTCCAACCCTGGCCATTTGGTGATTCTGTGATCCACTTATTATCCTATGTTCAACATCAGATTTCAGTTATAACTTACAGAATTGGGGGTGGGGGGGTGGGGGTGAGGTGTCTGTTTATGCAAGAATAGTAACATAATTGCACCTCTGTTTACATGAATATAAACTTATTTCTAAGTGGCTAAACTATAAGACCACAGGCTAAGTTTTGTATTATGATGGCATAGATTTGTTATGTCTTAGAACAACATTGTAGCAAAGATATTACTACATTTCTAAAACAAATATATATATTTCAAAATAAATAAACCTCTCTTTCACACACACATAAAAAGCCCAAGACTGTTCACCTTTTCTGTGGTACCTGCAGTAGACCTGAAGTAGCTTGTAAACTCTGATTATTTTACGTCACTGGAGCGTAGGCTTGAGGGAAGAGCAACTGACATCATCTACTTGGACTTGTGCAAAGCTTTTGACACTGTCCCACATGACATCCTTGTCTCTAAACTGGAGAGATAGATTTTATGGGTGGACCACCTGGTGGATAAGGAATTGGCTGGATGGTCACACTCAAAGAGTTGCGGTCATGGCTCAATGTCCAAGTGGAGACCGGTGACAAGTGGCATTCCTCAAGGGGCTGTACTGGGACCAGTGCTGTTTAACATCTTTGTTGGCAACATGGGCAGTGGGATTGAGTGCACCCTCATGAAGTTTGCTGATGACACCAAGCTGTGTGGTGTGGTAGACATGCTGGAGGTAAGGGATGCCATCCAGAGGGACCTTGACAGGCTTGAGAGGTGGACCTGTATGAACCTGATGAAGTTCAACAAGGCCAAGCGCAAGGTCCTGCACCTGCATCGGTGCAAACCCCAATATCAATGCAGGATGGGTAGATAATGGATGGAGAGCAGCGCGGAGGAGAAGGGCATGGGGGTGCTGGTGGACAAAAACCTCATCATGGCCTGACAATGTGTGCTTGCAGCCCAGAAAGCCAATCAAATCCTGGGCTGTGTCAAAACGTGTCAGCTGCAGGCTGAAGGAGGTGATTCTCCCTCTTTGCTCTGCTCTTGTGAGACCCCACCTGTAGTACTGCATTCAGCTCTGGAGCCCCAAACATAAGAATGACATGGACCTGTGGGAGCGAGTCGAGAGGAGGGCCACGAAGGTGATTGGGGGCTGGAGCATCTCTCATATGAAGACAGGCTGAAAGAGTTCGGGTTGTTCAGCCTGGAGAAGGGAAGGCTCTGAGGAGACCTTGCAGCAGCTTTCCAGTATCTAAATGGAACCTGCAAGAGAGCTGGAGAGGGAGTTTTTACAAGGGCACGTAGTGATAGGCCAAGGGCTAATGGTTTAACACTAAAAGGGGGTAGATTTAGATTAGATGTTAGGAAGAAATCCTTTCCTGTGAGTGTGGTGAGGTACTGGCACAGGCTGCTCAGAGAAGCTGTGGATGCCCCATCCCTGGCAGCGCTCAAGGCCAGGTTGGATGGGGCTTTGAGCAACCTGAGTTCTAGTGGAAGGTGTCCCTGCCCATGGCAGGGGACTTGGAACTAGATGCTTTTTAAGGTCCCTTCCAACTCAAACCATTCTATGATTCTATGATGATTCTGTGAACCAAGAGCGCATAAACTGATATACCTTGTTTCTGATATACCATCTCACTTAAATGAAATTTCATAAGAAAGAATGATTACCATGATATACTTATTTCCCAAAAACATAATATGGAAATCACAGCCTGGGAGCCATCTTCTAAACAAAGGCATTTGAGACAATATGCTCACGGTCAAGCCATTGACAAGTACGCAGTACGAAATCATTGACATGCTCCATTAAGCGTTTGGGTGAAGTCTATAGATGCTCTTCAGTATTCACTACTGGTTTAGGATTTTCCTTTTCTGTTCTTTCTAATTAGATGCTTAGGAATTCTATTTGGGGCTTTTTTATTTTATTTTTTTTGTTGCTGGTTACTCAGATTTATTTTTTCCCATTTGCAAAGAAACTGCTAGCAGGATGTACACAGTATCTAGCTAGGACTAATGAGCCTGTAGGGTAAGCATCAATATGCTTGCCAACCCACATGTAAGACCTTATGTTTATGATTATGCAGGCTGATCTTTGATGCTGCTGTCTTGTAACTCAGTTAACGTCAGGTTTTCATACCTTTCTCTAGCAGTATTTTTCTTCTTGAATTTTTGGGCAGCTATTCCTATCTCAACAGTCTAACCTCTCCTTGAAGTATTACCTTTCTTACCATTTGTAGCTGTTTCCTGTGGACTTTGACAAAGTTCTGCATAATTAAGCAGTTTTCTCTGAGCTGAGGTTATGCAGCTGGACTGTATCAAAAAGACTTTGGAGCAGGCAGTGGAACCTCTTGGAGAAGAGTTAAAATTAAACTTGTAAACAGTAGTTTGGAGAGGGTAGAAATAGGAACACTAGTAAAAATAAGCAGAATAATACTTGATAATACATTTGATGAAGTCATTATGTGAGCTTCACCTAATTCTCAGCTGTAATTGAGAGCAGAACTAACTTATTTACGAGACGCTTTGGATTCTTTAGTTAACACAGCAATATGGAGAGGACAGGGGGTAAGTAAATAACTTAATGTTCTTAATTCTGTAAAAGTAAATGATCATTTTAGCTAGCACAGATGAGAAAGACAGAGAAAAACTTTTTCTTATGCTGCTTAAGAATTTATAAAGAAAGAACACAAAAAGTTTGCCATGGGGAAAACCCACAAGCTCCATCTTTCGTTGTTGTTTCATGATCTTCAGACTTGAAGAAGCTCATCACAGAATTTAGGTTTATACTAAACCAAGCTAAAACCCTGTTTTTTTCTACTTGGATTATATTTTCTGTTCATCAAGTCGTTTGCAAAAAATATATTTTATCTTTGTCACTTTGCTTTTTATAATCTTGGCCAGTATACCTTTAAGTTGCTCATCCATCACAGTCAAAAGCTGCCTTCATGAATCACCTCTTGGTGTCAATGATGATCACTTATTTTGCAGGCAACAAGAAATTGGCTACTTTTTCAAGGTAGATGTTTCATTGACAATTTATCCTTTAAAAATCTGTATTATTCTCAACAATTTATAGAGAAAACTAAACACTTTTAAGTGAAATATTAACCTTAAAATAGCAAACTGTTCTCTGCTACTTCAAATAAAAGATCCATACATTTAAGTATAAACCTACTTCTATAGCTAGTTTTAGTAAAGGTTTTATAATTTGATTAGATTTATATCACTCAGTTAAGAGTAACGAAGTCATGCCAAATGTCAGTGAAGTTGTGTTCAAAGTAATCTCAGGATTAGGTAGGGCAGAGATGAGTGGGGAGAGCTGATTAGTTGCACTGCATTATGATGCAAAGCTATAAAAAATTCATTCATAATATTGCTGTTTATATTCCAATAAAATCTAAAAGGTTCACATTAAGATCATCCCCCCAGGCTAGACCTTGCACAATCAGAGAATAGTAATCAGTGTTTGCTAAAGAAGCTCTCAGTCCAAACAGATTAAAGTGTAGGAGGGAAAAGATTATTTAAATCTCTTCTCTCATAATTGTCTCTAGGATGATTGCTAAAGTATATTTCAGGTATGAGAAAAGTCAGTTTGATAAAGGTAGAGCATCATGTTAATATTATTAATTTCTCACATCCTATGTGAATGTATCCTCGGGCTACTCTTTAACAACTACCCTGTTTTGGCTGCAAGTCATAAGCTGTGGTCTCAGATCTGGTCTGTGGTTCTTTAAAAAAATGATGTTAGCGAATCAGACAGGATAGAAAGGAGGTATTAAAGTATACTTTATATATAATCCGTCTTCAAAGTCTGACATAGCTGTCATTAGGTCTGTTGATAGACTCCCACTGTCAAATCAGTGTCTATAAATATAGTAAAAGAATTGGCAGTGCAAGTTTCTGTACTCTTAGTATTGTGTCCCAGTTTTTCAAGGATCACTTAAAAGAATGACTTAGTGGTTTAGTTTTCATCCTTATTCTTCCCTGTCTATTCACTAAGGCTACTCATAAGGACGAGATTTACTTATGCTTGCTCCTAGCCTTTAGGAACTTAAACTGATATCATCATCTCCTTTCACCTGAAATTCTGACCAACTATTAGAAAATGTATTTCTTTAGTGGGATGGGCTAGAATTGATGACTGCTATTCCTGCCACTTAAGGATAGTACTGAATAATCCTTCATACTGAATTAGTTTTCTCCTGTTCACGTCTTGTTTCACATTAGATGTGTTATGTGCAAACAAACATCAAATCCCAACAAATTCAGTTTTTCAGTCTGTAACATCTTACATACTGTGGGTACTTTAAAATGTCTAAAGAAAATAAAGCCAAGCCACAACTAAGAAGTAAAAAGTGAAAAGTAAAGTTTCCTGTTGGAAGTATGAATTTATAGGCCCTTATTCAGGGCCTATGGAGAATGTATTGTTTTATTCTATTCAGTTGGTTCTGAAACTGGTGCAGGGATATCAAGAAAATGATCATATTCATAGCACCACACATGCTAGTGATTTAGTGCTCATTCCACAGCAAAGTTAGGATTCTCCCCCCCCCCCACACCCCCCAACACACACACACCCCAAAACAAAACACCAAAATCAAACCATTGTTCTTTGGTTTTTATAGGAGCAATGTTGCAATGTTTAGAAAAGTTTTCACAACCTAATTGGTAGAAGATGCTGACTTATGCAGAAACATACACATATATATTTCTTTTTAAACATTGGCATAAACCCATGGACTTGAATGAAACTACTCACATAAAACTGTGTTCAATACTTTGATGAACGAGGAACATAGTACTATTTTTATTTCTGCTGTGCCCTAAAGCTGAGCTTAAATTTAGAAAAGAGGGAAGATAAAAGAGTGTGAAAATATAAAAACCTTTTCTATAGTCTCTATAGAAGCAGGAAAAAATATAAGAAATGGCTTACTACTATTGTGTTTTCTCAAACTATTACATATTGCATTTTAATTTATTGGCTGAATCTAAGCTGGTATATTGAGTGAAGTATTTAAACAGAAGTAACATGAAGCGATCTGAACTTAAAGTGCTTTCCTTGAAGATATCCAAAAGTTCATCTGTATCTTTTTCAAATATCATTGTCTTGTTTGACTGCAGCATTTTCAAGATGCCCTGGTGAAAATTACTGTGTTGCTTGGTATTAGGTAATAGTTTCAAACTTGCGATCCAGTCAAAGCTTTTTCATATACTCTTGTTCTGAGTGAACAATACCCCACAATTCATAAATGGTTGTAAACCTGCACATAATCCCAGTTAGTATGGGATTTTTGCATTATGATCTGCACGATGATTTATAGAAGCCTACAATTCTAAGTCAGATTTTGTTATGCATATTTCTTGTTAGAATACTTTTTTTTAAAAGCTAGATGAGTAAATCCCATCTTCTCTGCTCTGATCAGTTTTCTGCATGTTAGTGCTATAGGCAGGAATTTTATGTATTGTAGCAACTCTTAAAATAAGTGTTGCCTCTTTAGATATCCTAAAAGATCCATTAATTTTAAAATATGAATCATAAAATAAGTACATGTATATATATATACACACACACAGATGCATGAAATTGTACTTGCATGTTTTTCATTACTGCATTCTGTGATATTAACCAGTTGTATTGGTTTATGTACTGCCATAAACCCACTGAAATGTAAGACATGCAAAATACAGTTTTAAAATGAAAAAGAATAATGCTTTCAGCTATAGCTGGGTTTAGACCTGGAGACCCATCATTAAATTGCAATAAAATGAAATTATGCACACATCTGTATACATATTTATTTGAACTGATTTCTAGATCATGCAAAAAGGATAGATCTTATCAATCTGGTCTTCAACAAAGCTTTACTGCAGTGATGCCTTACTGAATACAATGACAGTGTCTGCTGATAGAAAATTAGCAAACATAGAAGTTAGAGTAACTGTAATGTCAATAAAGTCTTGAGCAAAAGAAAGGGCGAGACAACACTCCAGATTTTTCTCGCATTGAAGAGAAGTTAACCAGCGGAGTTTCTAAAGACTTGGATGGTTGGTCAATATTTTCATGCAGGATGACACTAAACATAGAAGCAAGCTAGTAATGTTTTGTAATAGCCCAGGTTTGATAGTCTTCCTTGATAAGGAACAGGATTAAAACGTTGTACAGGGAGAACTGAATGATCTGCAGAGTTGGATTAGTGTATGTGAGTACACAGTGGCATAGAGTGCACTTTCATGTATCTAGGGTCTGAAAAGAAGAATTTCTGCAGTTAAATATGTTTTCAACAGATACAAACAATAAAGAAGAGAAAGTTGTGTATGTTAAACGTAATCAAGCCATCCCACCATCATTCGCTATGAAAAAAATAACAGCAGACTACATACTCCTAGGACAAATGGACAAATGGACAAATAACCAGTGTGCTTTAGAACACTTTGTCTGGAATATAGGTTTCAGTTATAATAGATGTGGAGGTCTCAACCAGTTTTTCAGCAAAGGACAGGGAAATAAAAATTCTAGTTATACCTAAGGTACAATTTGGTATCAGGATTGCCTGAGGAGATGCTTTCTAGTCTTTTCTTTTTCCCCCCTCTTATTCAACAGTAACTGCATGCTGCAAATATGTTTTCTTAGTTGCAGTTAGAGGACTGCTATCAGTGTCTGACACCTTCATCCCTGGTTCTCAGTCAAATACTGACTAAAAGTCATTCTGAATCAGTGTGTCAAGAATAGTCTGATAAAGGTTCAAATAAGTGTAAGTTACAGCTTGGTTACAAGTTACAGGGAGACTGAGAGACAGGTTTACAATCACAGCAAATGGACCTTTTGGATATCTGCTACAAGTAAATTCCAGGTGAACTGGAAAGTTGGTGCTTGAAGCAGTGGGGAGCACGATGAGTGTGTGGGCACAGCTCTTAAGCAGCCACTATTTAGATCAAAAGAGGAGACATTCATGTTCACAGTAAGGAAAGAGGATTTATAAGCTAAAATACAACACTGCAGGCATGCTGCTTCCAGACTGAAGCAGTGCGACAGCATGCTGCACTAACTGGGCCAGTGAGAACTGAAGGATCTGTGCCATGCTCAAGTGGCATATTCACTTTTTGTGAAAGTACAAGAAAAGGAATACTACGTTATGATTCCAGCTTCTATCATCTTCTTGTTACATTTTCAAACCATCACTTCCATGCTTTCTCGCACAGGAGAACTTTCTATAAATATCCACACTACTATTTACTTGACAGCTGATGATGTCTTGAAAGCACTGACTAACATCACATATATTATGAGAATATTAAATATTTCCTCACACTTTAGAGTCTTCCTTCACACTTTTCCTTGCCTTGTCATATAAAAATAATAATAAAACAATGCAAGCCAGGTAGTTTTTGCTCTGTATTTGTTTACTGCTTGCCAAAATAAGGTTTAGTTCCATGACTTTACAGTTAAAGTGTGTGCTACAGGGTAAAAAGCATTCATAAATATGCAGGTTATAAAATGTCTTTTGGAGATTTTTCTGGATTTACTCTTCAGTTTAACGCTTTTGTAATCTTTGCTACAGAATATTGCAAACTGCAGAATGTAAATTGAACATTCTTGCATAAATCCTCTTGCAGTTGGCTAGAAAAAGACTGGTAATTATAAGAACTCTGTGAGACAGCGGGGGAAAAAAGCTCACTCTCTTACAATTTTTGTAATTTTTCCCTTCTTACATTTTTCTTACTTTTTCGTAACTTCTTTTCAGTAGGAATAAAGATATGTTTGTCTTAATTTACTTAAGCAAGACTATATTCTGTATCTATTTTTCAGCTTCAATACTTCCAGATTTTTTCTAAGAGCTCTTAATTTTCTAAAATCTAATCTTATTTTACTAATTTAAGTCACATGTAGAAGAAAAAAACTCATATTTATAAACTCGTCGTGTACACTTGATGCTGCAAATCTTGGAATCTCAATAGTTTCCAATAATCTTGGAGTCTTCTATATGTATAGTCTCTGTCAAATACAGAATATATTTAGTTTCTTTATTTTAAAACTTCAATATATATCTGGTTTTTCTTTCCCCCTACAAATGCCCAGCAGAACTTATTTACTTGTTGACAGAATGTGCAACAGCTTATTTTTTGCTCACTCCTTTAGAAGTGAACTATTGGAATAAAGTTGGATCCTTTGCAAAGGACTGCACTTGGGGAGTGCAAAAGAATGTGCATCACTTAAGCCTCATCTAAGATTTAAAACAAATGATTTAAATAGGTTTTTAGATGAGTCATAATTACTATACAAGCATTCTGCACATGAGTGAATGTGATTTACCTGCATATTTTCACTCAGAATGTAATTACTTGCCAGTGTATTACCTCTCAGTTTTGATGAGGCTATTTTTAGAATTAAATCATTATGTGTGCTTCTCCTCTCACCACATGGAGGACCTGTGCTGGGATGTCTGTGCTGCTGAACTTCCAAAGACAAGGCTCTTGGAGGAGGCCTCTGAAGTAAGATAAATTGCCCATAAGACAGGATTTAGAATAACTGAAGTGATTTTATACACAAATTGTTTTTTGAGAAATCCTGAGAAAGGGTGTTTTGGTTACTGAAAGTCATGTCACTGGATTAAATATTAATTGTCTCTAATAGAAGCTCCCTTAGGAATCAACACGCCAGAATGATGCAGCAGGCAGAACCTTATTTCCACTTTGAAGTACACGAGGCCCTTGGCTATGAGATGGCCCATCCCTGCCCTCATTTCAGGCTTTTTTTTGTACTAGAGAAATAAGCTATTCCCATTCAGAATTTCTAAAACCAACATAACTTCCTAATTCTTTTATTTGAGCTAATGAAATTTTTAAAAGATTTCACCTTTTCATCTTCACTGCCCTATTTCTCAAGCTGTGCTATTTCACGTGTTCTTTTTGGACCTCCTGAGCCTGACCTTCCTTTCCGTTTCTGGCAACAGCACCCTGACTGATTTCTTTCTACAGAGCCAGAAGCCATCACTCTATTTCTGGACTTCTGCCGTGGGTCAGTGCTCTAATTAGTGTGTTACCTATTCTCATGTGTTTTTAATCAGGGTTAAAGAGTTTAGATCCCCTTTATGAGCTACCTAGGAAAAAATTCTCCATTCCTGAGGTGGTCCTGAGCATTTGATAACATATCCATGACCTGGATTTCCCAAACCACCTTCTCTAAAACTCTCATCTTGTTCTCTGAACTGCTTTGTGCTTTGGGTCCCCTTTTTTTTTTCTTTTTCTTTCCTGTGTTGCTATGGTCTTGTCTGCATCTGATTAATTCAGGCACAAACAACAGTGTAAATACCTCCATAAACTGACCTTAACTTGCCTTTACCTCATCAGGCTTACCATGAAATATGTTATTTGCAGGGAAAATTGTCGCGTTTAATCTCAACATTGATTTCATTAAAACAAGGAACCAGAGAATAAGGCATCATCAGCTCTTTTGTATTTGTCATTCTAAGAATTGACAATATGAAGCAAAATATTTCTGTACTTCAGGAAAACATTCCAAGACTCTTTCAGTAATGATTATAATGGAAATGCAAATTCTCTGAAAAAAAAATTAACATCTTTAAATCATTCTGATTTATGAAAAGAAACTGCATTGTAGTTTTAATACAAGGCCTCAGCTGTAACAGTTTTTTTTCTGCTGACTTTATAATCTCAGCACTGAAGATAACTTTTTCTATCAATACAGAATATCTAAAGTGGACAGCCAGCCTGGTGCAATAACTCAGTGTCACTGCACTTGTGTAAAGCAATTCCCCTTGCCCCCTGCCCCATATTTCCAGACCTTAGTGAAAAAGTACCTGAAAAATTAAGTGCTTTCAATCCTTTATATATATATATCACAGAAAAGCTGGATAAAGAATTGGCTACAGACAGCAAATTATTTTACCATTGCTACGTAGGACTATTACAGAAAAACAACTTTCCACTGGAAATAAAACAGAAGGGCTTCTTTGATCCATAAATATACAGTCTAAGCTCATTTAACACAGCAAGTAACCCAACCTGATTTCTGATCTGGCACTAAATGGCAGACCAATACAGTCAGAAATGGTTTCCAAGGCTTCAGGGATGATGAAATAAACCACCAAGTTGGAGATAGAGGGCCATACTTTCCTGGGTATGGAGAAAAGAGAACAGAAATCTGAATTGCTTTATCATGAGAAAGGTTTCTGTTTGCTTTTGTCCAGCAGTAAGTATATTTTCCCACAATAACAAAATTTTCTTTGCTATACACACAGGCATTTGTCATTTGACCAACTTAGATGTGTGAAGACATCTTAGGTATCAATATTTCTATTCCTCTGTTGTACCACAAATGAAACTTTTACCATAGTCCTGTCTTCTTCCTTCCCATAGATCTCCTGATTATCCATTCTTGATCCTCCCATATTATTTCAGTGATACTATGTTTCTTTTTTTTTTTACAGCCAATTCAGAAATCACTTTTTCTTCTCCCTTTTTTCCCAGTTTCAGAAACTATATGAACTAACACATTAACTTCAGCAATTTAACAAAAGGGAAACCCTTCATCTTGTCTAATTCTTCCATTCTGTTGTGAACCGGAAAAGTATTACTACTTGTCAAAGCTTTAATTTTCATTTGGGCAGCTGCCTAAATATGACTGGCTAAAGCATGTTTATTTCATTTTACTGCAATGTACTATTCAGGATGTGCCCCAAACTGTTCCTTAGCATTTGCCTTGAGGAGCAAAACTCCAAATATCTGAAAGCTACTGATAACCTCTAGCCAAATGAATAAATCTATGTTTATGAATTTTCTCTGCAGATGAATTGCTAAAGGGACAGCACAGCAATTCCAGTTGCTGTTATAAATGAATAAAGTTAGTGAGTGAATTATTGCTAGTCTAGTAGGATATCTTGGAAAAGTCTTCATTAACTAATACTTTTCCCCAAGAGAATCACTTAAATTCTGTTTGGATTCTAGAATAATCAAAATGGATTCTGGTAGTGCCTGACTAGGCATGTACCCAGAAACATTTATTTTTCAGTACTTCAAAAATATAACAAGGGAAGGGCATATGCCAAGATGTATGCAAAGGGACTATGTTCACCTCTGAGATTAAAATGACATTTTCATGTCAAGTGAACTTTGTCCTAGGAAGTGTTATGGTTGATGAAGGAAAAATAACAAATCTGAGAACAGGGTAGAACAGTTTAGAATTGTGAATTCTAAGTTTATTGGTCTTCTAAAGTGAGATTTTATATATATATATATATATAACTGCTGATTTAGAATACTAATTTAATGCATATTACTTTAACTTAGTTTCCTACTGGTATGGAGACTTTGATTTTAGAACTTTCTGTCCCCTTTTGTGAGGTGCTGACATGCGACAATGTTCTCTTGATTAGAAGGGTGACTGGATGCAAGAAACAGTGCTTTATAGGAGTGAAGAAATAATGTTATATACATCTGTCTTATAAAAGATAGTCTTGAAGAAGAGGAAGACTTATTTTCTGAAGCTGTGAAAGGTTTTGTTTCTCTTTAACGAGGCCTGATTGCTGGAAAAGCCAAGGGCCAGCCATTCCAGTGCTGATGGTTACTTCTGTCTGGCAAGGCTGTGCCTTCCACTTTTTTTTTGGTTGTGAATAACGTGCATGTTTGGAGTATGCTCTAACTTAAAATTATGTTGTGAGGACCCAAATATATCCTACCAGAGGTTTATGAGAAGCCATTCTCTGGGCTTTTTTGTCAGTGTAGTGACCTTACAAGATCCGAAAAACAGTCAAGGTTCCTTGGCTTTTATTTGCTTTGGTCCTTTACTTTTCCTTCCTTGTCACTATTCATAAGCCTTTAGGAGAAGTTCCCTGGCTACCTTCTGGCTCTGAAACTCTCCTTAATAAGAGCTCAGGGAATTCCTCACGGCTAACACAGTGAGCTACTGCAGTTGAGCTCAGTGCCACTGTGTGTTTCTGAGCTAGAGCTGCTCACATTGCTCTATGCCTGACACTCCTGGAGCCACAAAATAGCTGCCACAATGTGGGGACAGGGGAGGCTGCTTTACATTTGGCCAAACGACAACAGCTGGTTTTTGAGGTTTTGAAATGTGTTTTCATTTTAGGACATGAACAGCATCCTTTGAATACATTGCAAATTCTGTGTGCAAATGCTGCTTTGCATTTGAGTCAAATTTCTCATTTCTGAAACACCCAGTCTCCTCACCTTATACCCTAGTATATATTTTGTCAAAGTCAGTTCATCTCCATTAATATTTTACCTTGAAAAAACACATGCTTTGTGGTTTCCCTGTACATGTACTAGATATAAGGAAGACACAAAGATTACAGCTCTCCTTTTCTCATAACTCAGTGGCTGAAGTCCTTTTCCTTCTGGCCATCGGAATGGATCTTACAATCAGTACCTGTATCCATTGGATTTTTTAAAATAATACAGAGTAATCTTTAGCTCTGTCTCTGAGTACTTACAGCTTCCATTTTTATTCTCTTTTATGGCATTTTTCATACAGATGTTAATATTATGACACTACTTTACCAATAGTGTCAGAAAAATATTTCTTGTGAATTGGATTTCCTTGTGAGTTTTAGATATACATTTATTTTTTCCATATTTGGTATATAATATGAAAGCAAATATTCTAAAAGATTCCAAACAAGGAAAGTTTATATCAGCTATATTTAAATATTTCAACAGGAGGTGATGGACTGGCTGTATTTCCACCTGTGTTCTTCTCTTTTACATCCTCTTACCTCAAACTTTAATCTGCCTTGTTTTTCTGAATACTGCAAAGAAACTATATCATGTGAAACTGCCACTAAGAAAAATTACCTGAGGCCATTCTGACTTTCTGCTTAAGCTTTATTTTTTCATTTATTTATATTAACAATCATTAAGCAATTTAATAATTATAAGCCTCATTAGCATTTTAATGAGACTAGTGGCCATTGCTAAGTGTAATTAAATTAGTTTTATTGTATGATATTTTGAAGCTGTGATTAAATTAAGTTTTACTGTGCTTTGAAGACTAAACCTATAGAGATCACTCTTCAGTAACAGTCTTGTTAATTTATGAGGAGTCTGTAAAATAGACATACCCAGGAAAAAAGGCGAAGTATTCTCTACTGGAGTTAATCATAAAAATAGAAAAATCAAATGCTCCTGCTGCCACCAGCTCCAAGATTACCAATATATTCTTAGTGATAATAGTAGCTTGTTAAATAGCATTCATTGTGTAGCTTTGTGTAATCTATTTTTAATTTTTCAAAATAGCATCTAGATGCTGTGGTGAATTGTTCTTTATAAATCAAGGAGAGAATCCTGTAGTGCTTGCTCAGACAAAACTCCCATTGAGTTCAAATGGAATTTCACCACAGTAAGAACAGCAGGGTGTGTAAAAGCTAAGTATTATTAGTGGTTGTTGTTGTTATTATTATTATAGTTTTAAAGAGATAAATTGGGTAGTGAGGAAAGACAGTGAGAAGAGGAAAAAAGGTGCTACAATCAGAATCAGTTAAATTCCTACAATCTATCAGTTAAATTCCTATTAAAAGATGCACAAATGTAAGATTAGGCAGATCTCTGTCCATGTGCTACCTCTGTGAAATCTTTAGCAGAGTGCACCGGACTAGAACAGGTTAAGCACTGGGTAAACACTGGATGGTGGCTTGTCCTCACCCATTTATCAGGTAAGAACTGTTGTCTGTCTTCCACTAGCTAGTTCCTGTCTTCTCTTGTCATCACAATTGTACCTGAATGTGCTGCACCATTTAGGTGGACTTCAATGAAGGTAAAGTTTGTTAACAAGGAAGTTTGCATTCGCTTATTATGGTTTGAAATGTTAAGTATATTTATGGTTGCATAACTTTTTTTTTTCTCCTTTTTAAAACCATTCTGTCCAATGCTTGTCAAAGTTGAGCTATTTGGGATTACATTTTCCAATTGAAATTCCAATTGAAATATCTGGGGGTTTTTTCTTTTAATCAAGATGCTTTGCAGTGAGAGAAAAGTGCAGTTTCTCTGTTAAACAACGCAGCCATGTCCTGCTAAGCTTCATTCCTGAATGCTTTGAAGCAGTGACTTAATTTTGGACAAGTTTCCTCATGAAATGCCCTCGTGGTTTGCAATGTCATAAAAATTTCCAAATTCGTTCCAGTTTGGGAAAAGATCAATGTATACATACGTACAATACATCTTTGTTTCAGTTTGATTATTGCCAAAATTAATGTGTCCTGAGTGTGTTCTTCATAGCTTCAGCATGGTATCTTGTGTGTGCCAAGTTTCTAGAGTGGCATGGGCTTAGCAAGACCTGCAGTTTCTCCTAGCAACACTATGATGTCAGCCCAGAGAGTAAAGGAGGAGAACTCGAGATAAAAGGCAGGGAGTTCAGAAAAAGCACAAAGAGAACAAGAGCTGAAAGAAGTAAAAGGGAAAAAAAGCTGGGGAAATAGTAAAAGACAGAGAGGACGAATGGAACAGGAATGTGGGAGAGGAAAGAATACAAAATTTGAGCAGGAAAGGGACAGAAGAACACCATTAGCATACTAGAAGATCAATGAAAGCAGGAGAGAGAAGCATGGAGGGGAGCAACAGAGACAGAAGCATACAATCATAGAATGTTTTGGGTTGGAAGGGACCTTAAAGAGCATCCAGTTCCAAGTCCCCTGCCATGGTCAGGGACACCTTCCACTAGACCAGGCTGCTCAAAGCCCCATCCAACCTGGCCCTGAGCACTGCCAGGGATGGGGCATCCACAGCTTCTCTGGGCAGCCTGTGCCAGTGCCTCACCACACTCACAGGAAAGGATTTCTTCCTAACATCTAATCTAAATCTACCCTCTTTTAGTGTTAAACCATTAGCGCTTGGCCTATCACTACATGCCCTTGTAAAAAGTCCCTCTCCAGATTTCTTGTAGACCCCCTTTAAGTACTGGAAGGCTGCTATGAAGTCTCCCCAGAGCCTTCCCTTCTCCAGGCTGAACAACCTGACCTCTTTCAGCCTATCTTCATAGGCTAAGACATCTTTTCACGTTTTAGATTTGTTTGGGCAAAGATTATTGCAATAGCGTAATTTCCGAATAGTACTGAAATGTAATACTGAGACTCCAAAATCTTTGGAGCAGGAAAATCCCTTCATATCTATTCACAATATTTATTAACATATTTATACTTCTTTATTGCTCTTTATTGTTTTTATGCTATTCTTCTTTTGTTATTGCTCAGTGCAATGGGAATCATTCCCATCTGTCTATGGTAACTGTAACTCAAATGAAAGGACACACACACACACACCCCCGCTCCCCAACTTCTCACATCTCAAAATTAAGAATTACAAAGGTCTGATATATGTATATTTGTACAATTAGTCAGTACCATTTAACAGTTTTCCATCCATGTCCATCAAATGTTGGAATGCTACTGAAGTGGTTAAGAAGAACTGTAGCTTAATAAGAGAAGGTTAATTTAAACTTGTAGGCGTGACTTTAACACCTGAAGAAATGACAGAAGCAGTGCAAAAGTAGCTGGGGTTCAGTAAAGAAAACACGAAGTAAAGAACACAGAATAGAGCAGAAATAGCTAAGGGGCAGGGCCCATGGACTGGATTTTTGAGGATCAGGTAGCCTGTCACTCGTGAAGACGATTGCCTGTATAGGAACCAAATTCAGGATCCCCACTAGTTTCAAAATTTCAGGTATAATTGTGTTTCCTCTGCCAGTAGTGATTGGTTCATGTTAAAAAAAGAAGAAAGAAAAAAAAAAAGTTCTTTGCAGTTTTAAGTTAATATGTTAGTTCAGATAACAGCAGGCAGCGATGCAAATCTAAAGGTTCCAGTCTTCTTTAAGATTGGTAGTGGTTAAGTATAGTCAAAAGGTTACATTGCTTGGGCATTTCCTTATTTTTCTTATTCAATAATGAGCGTGTTATTTATTTTGGTATGACTTTACAACTACAAAGCTGAGAACTTAAAGGTTAGGAAGCTGCTAGGATTCAGGTAGCCCATGTGCATATACGTTAGCTGAGGCCAAGACAGCTCTTAGGATAGTGCAGATCGGGGAATCCTGAATAAAGTTGTTATCAGATCAAATAATTGTAAGCTGTAGAAAAATGTAGCAGGAAAGTGACCAAAGCAAAACGGTGATAATTTGTAATATTGGGAAGTTGTTGCCATTTTCAACCTCAGATTTGCACTCCTAAGTCAGGTGTAATACATATTTTTTTGTACTTTAACTTTGAAGAAGGGATATTTAGCATCTGTAACTAATTACGTTGTGATAGCTGACAGAGTATAGACCACACAGGACTTCTGCCAATAAGGCAGATGACTGACTAAATCACAGATCAACACTATTAACAGCTACATTATGAGCTGGGAGAAAGTATCCAGATTGGATACATGGGTTATACAAAAATACTTAACCTGTGACTAGTCTCATGTATTTAGAGGGTTTCATCCCAGCCTGGATGAAACATTTCTGCAGCAAGCCAAATTCCTAATTCTTTCCCTGTCTCTCTTCTCTTAATATGCCCTGAATCTAGTCAGGCTTGTACATTTAAGTATAGAAATGCTTCTGTGTTCAGCTCACATATTAAGGATAAAACATAGCACTCTATTTTTAGCGGCATTGTAACTTTTGATGAATTGCAATTCATCAGAATTAGGGGTATTGCAGTGAGTAAGTCTTTTTATCGTCTCTAGACTGTTCCAGTAGTATTTGTGTAGTAAAGTAAAAGTTCATAGTACATAAAACCACTGAGTGTCCTTAGTGCCTGTGAGAATAATAGGGGAGAAGCAGAGATTTTACACTGAGAAAAAAACTTCTATCATTTATTACTCGTCTCTGACACTGTAAGCTTGTTCCCAGAAAGGTTTTTCTACATCTTTCTATGGTTTTTAATGGCGCGAGGAACCATCTTCCCTTCACTCAGGAGATGTTTCCACAAAGCCATCAGTGCTGCATGTGGAGGGAACTCCTCCCATTGCAAAGTCCAGCTGTTCCCTCTAAAATTGTTTTTTCTCTTTCTGTTAGTTACAGATAGAACAGGCTTTAGGAATTCTGTTCCTGTGATGTTTGTTTATTGTATTCAGATACCTGAGGAGGGAACCATCACGTCTCCTGCTTGCTATTGTTTGCTCTTAGACCTTGTTTTAACTGATACTGCTGGTATTATGGAATGAAGTTTTGAAATACCCTCAAGAGCATAACAAGATAGTTGTGTTTTCTGATGAATTGCTTTACAGAGAATGTAATTATGCATTTTACAGGATAGCAATTTGTATACCACATAAAGCACATGTTTGCTTGTGGGAATTGTGTGGTTTTGCTGTAATTATTAGAGCCTATTGATTGTCTTCCATTATGTTAATGTTTCCAAATTAAGCAATATGAAACAATTTTCTGCCATGCTGTAACTCAGAAGCCTTAGGGATATTATCTGCAACTTTTACTGCAAGTCTAGAGGCCTCTGTGAATAAAACTTATAATTCACTTCATTGTAAGTTTTTCTCCTGATTGTAATCAATGAACCTTATACTGTGGAATATAAATGAGGTGACAAAGGAGGAAATAACCCTTCTGAGGTAGGAAAAAGGTGATGGTAAAAGGCACAATGAGCATTCAATTGACTTCTTAAACAAAAATACTTTTGCCCTTTCTTTTGAAGACTGGCTACTTTCGGATAATCATAAGCTGTTTGCAGCTATGACCATTTTAGAAAAGAAGAATAATTTTAATGATGAGTCATTACTGTAATTGCTTCAGCATTTCCTGCAATAGTTAAGATAGCTTATTTCTGGCCATATAGTACTTTATTGGCTTTTGAAATACTGTATCATCTGTTCAATTTGTGGAAAACTATCAAAGGAGAATAACTGAATGTTAGGGATGGAAGCACCAAAAGATTTCTGGCAATTATTTCCAAGACCGGCTGCAGTCAACTTGTCCTGATTTTACTTCTTCTAATCTTACTTTAAAAATACAGACATATTCTCTCTTCATTTTTGGTTCTACAAATTTCTTTTAGGCTAATTCCTGCCACTAACTATTCCTGGTTTATAGGTTTGTATTTTATTCTCATACTTTGTATTATTTAATCCATTCTGAATTTTTTTCCAGTTCATTCACTTGACTTTTACTTCAGTTCCTTTCCTATTTTATGTATCTATACTTTTATTTGTTTCTTCTCTCTCCTTCCTAGACTTGTTCTCTCCTTACCATCCTAGCTGTTTTATTTTTCTGCTTCTCCTTACTCTCTTTTATGTTTTTCCCTTCCACTTTTGCGTGCATTTCCTATTTTCTTTCATGTAGTACCTCATATAAGAAAGAGAGAAGCACAACCTGTAACATCACAGACATAATTATAAGATGAAAAGGTGGCTTTTCATTTCTGTGTGTCCCAAAGTCCTTGGAAATTTAAGGAAATAGAAACATTCAAAGGTGTCTCTGTGTGTCATATGTATATGGTTTTGTAAATGAATGTGTAAACACATGCACCAATATTTGTATATTGCTTTTGAAGAGGGGAAGAATTACCTCAACTTCTTCAAGTAGTCAGAGGATGGGAAATAAATGTATTGGTAAATTTATGGGCATACAAGTCTGTAACTTCCCAACAGTTATTTTTTAAGAAAGGTAATGGAAATAGTTTTGCATTCTGAGCCCTTCCTAGCAAGAACTTTAAATCTGGGAGTTTGCTGGTACATCAGGGAAAATATGATTTTTCTGTTTTTTTCCCAAAGTGATCATTGCCACAGAGCAAAGTTTGTATTCAGAATCCAGAAGAGAATATCCACATCCTTTGTTTAGAAAATGCAGTAGTGTAGAAATGTATGATTTAGTTAAATAGCAGTTTCTCCCTTGGTTTCTTTTGTGATGGCAATTGTGGACTTTTTGTTCTCTTTGGTTTTATTTTGCTAATAGCTTTTTTACATCATCCTTTAGAGTAATTGACCTATTTGAACTGAAATGCTCTATCTCAGTCCAGTTCTAAGTAAGCTAGTTTTTATAGAATGAACAACCACCAAACTGAAAGGAAAAGGCTGAATAATCAGAGACTGACAGGAATATTTTCACTGCATCTGTGGATGTTAACTTACATGCCTAGGATCAGTGGCTTGTTTCCCTTAGTTGCTTCTGTATTTCGAATGAAAAGATAGGCACTGTCAGAATGATTAAAAAAAAAACACCAACAAAACCCAACAGGATAAAGAGCAGGACCACGAATTCACAAGTTCTTGTGTTTGTACACAGAAGACTGTAACCTGTAGCCCACAAAAGGCCTGAACCCTGGTCGGAGTTTGCCTGGTTACAGAAAACATTCCCTGCCTGGAAAACATCCTCACAATGAAGTGAAAGAAGCTTGAGTACACATAAATCTACACAAGAGATGGAATTCAGCCTCATGACTTACCCATTCTGGGATAGGTTTAATGGTGTCTGTTGCAAGGAAGCCACCACAGAGCACATTGCTCTGTTCAGTCCTATGTTTTCCATTACAGAAATAACACTAAAGTAGATTGCAGTGCTGCCTTTACACTCTTCAGGCATACTGAACTGAAAAAGCGAACACAAAAGGATAATTATGTCTTAGGTCTGTAGCACACCACAGGGTACATGCAGGGCCACACCACCACAGCAGCTTGATCAAGCATTTTATTGTGTGGGTGTACCAGGCTGCTTTAGAGAACTAACCTTTAGCAATATGGATGTGAGCCAAGCTGTATCACTCTACTGGGGCAAATGCATTGATCAGTGCAGACACAGCCTGTATTTACCAGGTCTCTCAGTCCTGAGCAAGACTTTGAATCCTACTGTCAGCATAGGAATGTTCTGAAGAAGAACCAGGAGACAGCTGAAATGTATTACTCTTTTGGAAACAAATATGACATTATCTGAACTTTCATGGGTATGGATAAACACTTCTGCACAGTAAAAGCTTTTGTTTATTTGTACTAAATCAAAATTAATTTTCTGTTTTCTCCGTTGAGTCATTTCAGCAGAGTTGTTGCCTTTTACATTGCTTTATCATGCACTAAGAAGGAGTAAAACAGCATATAAGATGACTGATGTTGGTTTGCTTTCATAAAGGCACTGAATATCAATGATTCTAAGCTGTGCTACTTATGATGAAATCTTCAAAGAGGAAGCAGACTTAAGAGGAGACTAGACTTACTACCAAGCAGATGGACTCACCCTGATTCTGAGTTTTGTTTTTCTTTTTTTAAAAAGGACCCCTTCCATTCCAATTTCCAATGAGGGATAGCAATTTTTCTTTTAGTATAGTAGTATTTTTTTAACAAGTACAATGGTAAGATACGGGAGGCATGTATCCCCCATTTTCACACTCAGGACGTTAGGAGAAGAACTGGGGTTTTTTTGCTATCATAGAATCATAGAATAGCTTGGGTTGGAAGGGACCTTCTAAAGATCATCTTTCATTAGGTCAGGTTGCTCAAAACTCCTGATCATACAGTACCTATCCTAAATAGATCTTTCACATTTAAAATGAAAGAACTTATGTTGAGTCCTCTTACAATGATTAATTGGGAAGATCTGGAGATTTTGAAGGTTTTCCTGGAAATTGCAGAATATTTTGGTATACTCCTAAAGAAGAAATTCGGTGAACACAGACACAAAGCTTTTCAGTATGGTTCTAATCCTGTACTAGTGGCCACACTTGCAGAGCATCCATATGTCAGATCTCTAATCTGTGATAAGGATTCACAAACTAAATGTCCTGAAGAGGTGTAGCCATACACAAGCCCTGAGATTAAATAACCATTCATATGTATGACATCTGGTAAGGGCACTTTGAGGGTTATAGCTGACAATGAGTGCATACATACGTTTCAGTGTGAAGGTCAAAGAGGATAACTTAAACACTAGTTAATATGTTTCAGATAGGCTACAGTAAGGAACAGCCTCTTAACCTGCCTTTCACCAGATTAATCCACTGCTGCTACACCTTGGTATAAATTCATGCTTCTGAGCATGGGCATTTCAGTCCACATGATGAGCAAAGGAACTATTTTTGTTAGCTTACCAGAATCCTTTCTGTTCTTTGGAAATACTAATGGACCAGGTATGTACTGAGCTACTGATGTGGAAGCAGTTAGTTGAGGTGTTGTGTCTAAATCCAGGATTAGATACGTAAATTGAATGACTCTCTAGACACAACCTCCTTTTTTTAAGAAGGTGATGTTCACTAGAAAAGCTCCTTACAAACTCTGAGTCTTTGAACATAAAAGTTCCTTTCAAGTTCATAATTAAGCCATTTAAAAATAAAGTAGTAGAATGCATTTGATCTAGCTTTTCATACCTTCTGAGTATGATAAAGAGTGCCTTGAACAGAGCTGCTTAATTCAAAAGGTTATAGGTGTGAAGTAAAACAGTGCCATCTGGTTTAGAGGAGGAATTCATGCAAGGGAATGCTTAACCAGCATTACTCTGAACCATTTACACCAAAAGATGGAGACTATATTATTGTTTAAATAATTTTTTATATATAAACATATTTTCAAAACTAAGAAACCAGATTTTTTTCTAGTAAAAGACTTCAGCAATATTAATTCATTCTTTTCTCCTAATATTTGGTACTATTTCTTTAGAAATTACAGGACAAATATGAGGGGGGGGAAACTGAGAGAGCAAAAGGGATTCTTAGTTTAATATAAAAATTATTCGTCTGAGTTTGAAAAAAAGACATTTTAGCAGAAAAGCTTATATAACATTGTCAAAGGCAATTTTAATTTGCAGAATTTTAAAATAAATTTTATGTTTTGAATAAATGCAATTACAGCATTTAGGAAAATCACCTTTGCATTACTTCACTAGTTACCTCCAAAGCATACAGTATAATTTCAAATCATGTTAAATGGGCAAAAGTTTCAAAGTACTTTCCTAAAGTCCAGGTGTTAGAAATAACTTTTTTGGCATATTTTTATTTATTAAAACTGTGCACTGTGTCTTTAAATTTTCTCATTACAATAATCACTTCATCTATTTTTCACTTGCTTATGCAAGTATTTTTTCTGTTTTCTTTCTTTTCAGTCTATCTCTAATACAGAAGCTACATACTGGTTTTTAAAATCAAAATTATTATTTTTATGATATAGAAGAGAAGTTGGTAAGAATGGAAATAGAGAATATTTCCATATAATAACAACAAAGTCCCTAGAACTGATTTTTTATGTTTCTCTATAAACAAAGCCCTCAATTAGTATTATTTCATTTCTGATCATATGATTGCATAGTGGGTATCAGCAGCTATGGTAGACAGTTAAGCCATTTTTAAAACTCTTTTCAATCTCAGAAAATACTAAAAGTAGCACATCTCTGAATATATTTTAACAGCTTAGTGGTAATATTTATTCAGTGTAAACTTCTATTCGTTGTCACATTCACTGTAAAGAGAGAATTTTGTGATAGATGTAGGAAGTGATGTTACTATAGTTGCAATCACTAATTTATCTCAAGCATTAAAAAATAATCTTAAGTATCCTGTATTCCATGAATGTAAACATCTTTGAACCATTGTACTAGTGGTGTTTAATTTTCAAAGGTAAATTCATGCATTTTGTACAATCGTAGAGTTTTTGAAATAGGTCTTTTGGGAGTAGTATATAGAAACTAGGAAAATCCTAGAAAAAACTACAGAACTGCAAAAAGATAAAAGTTATAGACCTGACCCTTCTACATTACAGATGGTCAGAGTACGTAAGATGAAATATTGCATCTTACATAACAAAAAAGTGAACATTTACTGGAACTAATATTAAGAAATGTTCATATAAACTACTTCAGAAAACATACAGAGATTTTTTTCATTAAATCTGTTTGGAAGAGCAAACTAAGTTGAATTTTCTGATTGTAATGGAATATTATAAAGTTAGATAAGATTAATTTCTTAGGAAATGCATGATGTAGTCAAGTAAGCAGAGCTGGTCATGATCAAAGGAATAAGCATAGATTGTGATAACCAATTTAAACCCCTTTCTAGTAGCGTGTCTATGCCAGTGTGCAGATACAAAACCTGAGGTCACAAAATGAGGGAAAAGCAGAACTAGTAGCGGTTACATGTGCAAGCATCATGTAGCTAGAGATACTTAGAATTGCCTTTTCCTCAATTTTTTCTGTTCAAATACATGTCCGTGTTCAGCTTAAGTAGTTTTGGCATATATTTTATAAATTTCTATCATTGCTATCACTGTTACCTACAAAGATAAAAAGCTTCCCATGAACAGTCAGAACTGTTTGAGCAGTACGACAACTGTTCTACAAAATGTAAAACCATTTGAACTGATTTTTTGTATCATACTGACATTTACAATTAGAGTTCTTTTCATCAAGACTAAAGCTTGAATAAATTCTGAACCCAAGCAATTTCTAGAAACTATTTTTTCATTTGACTTTTGAGCTCTGAGAGAGGAAAAAATAGGAATCCACTTTCTCTGAATACTTCAGGAAAAGGAAAGGTGGACACAGTTGTATATGTGACGTTGTCAGGGAAGCAAAGCTTCAGCACTTTTTTTTTTTACTTTTTTTTTTCATAACAATTAAAAGAAGTAGTTAAAACTTTGTAGATTTGAATTGTTTCCAAACTAGAATTTTGTTTGGAGGAAGTGTGAATGGAAGTCAGTCAGTTCCTTTAATTTACAAGTGTAGTATGTTTACATGAACAAATATGCAGTCTTGGAGGGAGTTTATATACATGAATAACCTATAGCAACTCAAACCTTATATCATAAGCAGCTTTGCACATTACTGAACGCACTTCCTTAGTGTTGTCTGTACATCAAGGTTCTCCTAATTCCCCTGTCGAGAACTCCAATAACTGTCTGAAACCACAACCTTCCTACATCCAAACTGATAGAAATCATCTTTTTAATACATGTGATGAGCTATGCTGCAACTTTGCCTGTCATTACTGTAATTCTTTCCCAACAATATATTTTCACTTTGTTTAATGATAAGCCATGCTTCACATTATTGTTTGCATTTTCTCAGGAAAGCATCTGGAGATAGATATGTAATGGTGTTACTCTGGTAATAACTGTGTTAAATAACTGCAGAAAAAGAGATAGCACATAACTATTTATTATTATAATTCTGTTGCTGTTGCACTCCAGTGAAGATCAGAGCTCCAGTTTGCTATATAACAAGATGCAAGGGCTTAACAGTGTGAATACCCAGGTGAAAAAAGGGTTGCTAAAACTGAAAGTCATGAATAGAGTGGTGACTTAAATATACTGTATTTTTTATTCCTTTTTTTAAATTTTGTAAATAGTTTTAGATTAAGTAATGCATAGAGGGAAAAAAAAAACAAAACACCAACTAGTAAAAGCATGGTAAGAAGAGAAAGTAACAAAAATATGTAAGAAATAGATGTGAGAAGAAAAAAGTGGAAGCCTGGGCAAAAAGGATGTTCTGGAGCATTGTTCAAGGTTTACAGTCAGTCGTAGATCGCAGCAAAAAAACGTTGCCTAAGAACATCCTGGTAAGTGGACAAGCAATCTCTGCAGCTGCTTCTGCTGGCTATACCCTGCAGCTGATGCCCCTAAGAGTACCTTTCCCAGTAGATTAGGAAAATTATTATTCTGCTACAGGAAACAGGCTCACAATATCAAAATATTTATTATAACAGTAACAACATATTTTCTATATTAAGCCCTCGCAAAGCAAATCTAGCACAAAGTCTTACTTCAATTTTCTTTTATGGGGTCCATTTTTTTACTGCACAAAGTCTTAGAACCATTGCACTTGAGCAGGTGCTGTGGCATTTCAGCAAAGAGATGTTGGGTCAGGCAGGTGTGTTGCGTTACAGGTCAAGCTGGAAAGTTTGGAGCACAGAAGGAGGAGCAAATGCGAGACAAAGAGAGAGGGAGAGCAAGCAACGGATACTAGTTAAGGCTGATTGAGCACACCTGGGAAGACCACTTCCCAGCACACCTTGGGAGACCACGGGGGGGGGCTTGCTCTGAGGAAAGCATGTTTCTGGGGTTTGTTGCCTTTATTAGAGGAATAAGGCTGTTTGAGTTACTTTGGAGGGTTTGTTGTTTTGTTTTTAAATGAGATCTGCTATATTCGGAAAGCAAATGAAGCAAAGTGCTGACCTTCTCTAGGAGAACAGGCAGCTGACATGGTTACAGATTGTCAATGATTTGTAGAGACGATTGCAAAATGGAGAAGAAGCTGAACTAGCAGAGAAGAAAAAGGAGAAATTTGGAAGAAGAATCATTTGAAAGGAAGATGTAGATTGTACCATAGTCTGCTAATGAAAAAACTGTAAGAGTAGGTATTTGTGACTGAGCGAAAAAATTTCAGTAAGCCTAGATGCTCCTCCTAAGGTCAGCAAAAAGCACCAGGGCTGTGTACCTTGTGGCTGAGCAGAAGATGGTATGTCAGCAGAGGAGTACTTGCAACTTGTGGAGCAGAAGAACAGAAAGAGCCTGGTGACTTCTGGAACTAGGTAGGTGTGGGCCTGGGTGATAAATCCAATTGCTTGAAAATAGTCTTATACTTTGCGTGAAAAAAGGAGCTGATGCTATGGTGAGTTAACTGAAGTGGTCCTATCTTTTGTTTTGTAAAACTTAGTATACAAATCCTGAAGAATTCTGGAGGAATTTTTGACATCTTCATTTTACCCTGTGCCCCTGACTAGCCCTGTCAGAGGGGAAGACATTGCCTATCAAAATTGCAGAAGATCTTGCCAGCATACACATCTTTCTGTCCAGTGAGGCACACCAAGTACAAATGTTTCAGGATGAGAACAGTCTTAATAGTGTCTTAGTTGTGCTCGGTGTGAAGCAGGTGACGGTGATTGGCACTGGAATTCTGGGCATAGCAAAGAAGGGAAGTCAGTGAGGGGATGAAGGTGAGGTGTGTTAAGTTGTCCTGCTTTCCTCCATAGTCTAGCAACTGTTTGCAAGCCCGTTCTGGTAAACTAACAAATGTTTTGGGAATAGCAAGGTAACTGTAAACAGGAACTACCAGAGGTAGTTCTGACTGCTGGGTTTGTTACAGGAGTTAAAGGTTAAAGGCTATGTTTCTTCAACTTGTGCTGAGCCACTCTGTGCAGTATTCTTAAATTAATAAATATAGTTGTGAAGGAGTGATGTTGCAGGAGTCCTTTCCAGCTGGGCTGCTTTGTGGAACATTTCCCTTCCCCAGCATAGTGAGCTCGGAGCCTTAACAAGCAGATAAAGCATGAAGAACCTTGCTGCTATTGCTTACTTCTTCAAGTACTATTCCTAGCGTGCCCTTTTTTATTCTTGCACTGTATTTGCACTGTGCCTTGTAACATTTGCAATTCTTTCCAGCCAAAGTCTAATCTAGTCCCTTTTCTGTCCTGTTCCTTAACTCTTTCTTTTCCCTATTATTTTTTTAATTTACATACTTTTTTGATGTTTTCCTCCTTGAGCACATTCTCTCATCATCACTTATTTTTGCTTCCACCTCAACTTCGAATTCCTTCTTTGTGTTATTTTCTTTCTAGTCCCATTTTCCCACATCTCATCTTGCTCTTTTATCTCATTCTGTTCTTATTACATATATATCTCAAGTTTGCTAAGGTAAGAAGAAAAAGAACTAAATACTTTTCCCATTCCCTTCTAAAGGTCTTTCCTCTAATTACTAGCAAACCAGTTGTACTTCCTAAAACAAACTATCAAGCCATGTTTTCTCCTGACTCAGTTGTAATTCACTTATGTATGAAATGTTAAAGATGGGCTGGTTCACAACATACTGAGGCCTAAGCAAAGAATTCTGTGTGAAAGCTTGCAAGAAGCTAGTGTTTTTAACATTAAGTGATTTTTGGTGGGCACAATTTCTAGTTGCAGGTGTCCATATGGAAACTGCAGAATAAGCTGATTCCTTAGTCTGATGAAAGCCACGTGGCCAACAAATACTTGCCTGGTGGGAAGCAAGTTGAAATATGGGAAACACCTGAAAGAGTGTGAATTGGGAAGTTACCTGTATATAGTGTGGGGGTTTTTCTTAAAAGGCAACTTCAGTGATAAAATTAGAGTAAATATCAATTCAGTGTATGTCTATGATTTTAGAAGCTATTAAAAATGACTGGCAACCATGGAAAGCTAGGTCACTTCAATTAGTCTTTCCTTATAAGAAAACTTGTTTCAGGCTCTTTTTAACAAAAATATAATCAACTTTCCAAAGGTATAGAGGCACTGTTGGAAATGTTAGATACATAAGAAGTGAAAGAGAAATTTCTTTATATATTCTTTTTTGATGTTTTTAAAAGATGAACTTTCTTCTTCTCACTCCCGTTTCCTCCTAATTATTGCTAACCATAACTTCTCTTCTTGTAACCCTATTTTAAATGACACACTATGGATCTCTGACCTATAAAATAGAAACCTTTTTTTTCAGAAGTGTTATTTATGTAATCAGTCCTTCTAGGTTTTCTAAATTAGTGGTGGGTTGTTTTCTTTAACACATCTATTGCACTGTATTTGGTTTGTTTAGTAAGTTTTTGGTAGCAGGGGGATACAGGGGTGGCTTCTGTGAGAAGCTCTAGAAACTTCCCCTGTGTCACATGGAGCCAGTGCCAGCCGGCTCTGAGACAGACCCACAGCTGGCCAAGACCAAGCCCATCAGTGATGGTGGTATGCCTCTGAGGTAACATATTTGGGGGATGGGGCTGGGGGGTGGGGTGGGGGGAGGGGGAATGGTGAAAAAACCATTTGGTGCATGGTGAAGGGAATGAGACTATGTGAGAGCAACAACTCTGCAGACACCAAGGTCAGTGAAGAAGGATGGGGAGGAGGTTTCCCTGCAGCCTATGCTGAAGACCATGGTGAGGCAGGCTGTGCCCCTGCAGCCCGTGGAGTTAATGATGGAGCAGGTACCCACCTGCAGCCTGGGGAGGACCCCATGCCAGAGCAGGTGGGTGCCTGAAGGAGGCTGTGACCCCATGGGAAGCCCATGCTGGAGCAGGTTTGCTGGCAGGACTTGTGACCCTGTGGGGGACACAGGCTGGGGCAGGGGCAGAGTGTGAGGAGCCCTCCCCATGAGGGGGCAGGAGCAGCAGAGACAGTGTGTGACGGACTGACCGCAGCCCCCGTCCCCCTGCACTGCTGCAGGGGAGGAGGTAGAGAAAGCTGGAAGTTAGGCCTGGTGAGAAGGGAGGAGTTGAGGGAAGGTATTTTAACATTCAGGTTTATTTTCTTATTATCCTACTCTGATTTGTTTGGTAAGACATTAATTGTTTCCCAAGTTGAGTCTGGTGAATGACGTCTCTGTGTCCCTGCCTCAACCCACGAGCTTTTTGTCGCATTTTCTCTCCCTTGCCCAGCTGAGGAGGGGGGTGACAGAGCGGCTCTGGTGGGCACTGGGTGTCCAGCCAGGGTCAACCCACCACATGCACTCTGATGGCTGCCTACTTTAGTACTGAAGAGATTCTTTTCATTTACAATCCTTGAAGTGTTGCTGTCCTCCAAGGACTGTGTTTTCTTTCTCCCTTTGGGAAAGGAGCACTGGTGGAAATGTGAAAACCTGGGGAAAATAAGGAATAAGCTTGATCTTGACGGTAGGTAATGTGGTCTCAATAGCAAATGGATAGACAGCAGATGTGATTTAGGGGAGAGGGAGAAAAGAAAAAGGTGGGGGTGCAAGATGTTACTTGTACCCAGTTCTAAAAAAAAAAAAAAGAAAGAGAGAGAAAACAAAAAAAACACAAACCACCCCACCACAAGGTAAGGATATGTTGATGCCATTCAGTGGAAGGTAGAGTTGGAATGTGAGCCTTTACTGTCACAAGTTCCTGCACCCTGATGATTCTGTGCAGTGCAGTATGATTATATTGCATGCTGATAATACATCTGCCTTACTGATGTGATGGATATGCAGTAATATAAGCCTTGCCCCTGAAGTGTAGGATTTGTTATATCAGGTGCAGATCTATACTGAGATTTCGATGCTGATATATATCTTTGCATTCGGTAACGTCCAGGAGATGCGTTTCTCTGCAGTGCTCTATGTTGTACTGAAGACGTGCTTGCAGTTCCAAGCCTTTTTCTAGGTAGTTTGGCTTCAAAAATTATGTTTCTCTGTCATATTTTCTGGGGTTTGTTTATTCATATTTAGTTACTTCCATTTACCAATGTGTGTATTTTCAAAAATACACAAGAAATTTCTACCCAGTCAGTTCAGCTTCTCGTTGCCCCTGTGTTTGAGCATTTCTGAATGAATTTAACTGTGACTGAGGCACTGTATTAAATGAGTAATGTAAAATATGACTGAAGCACACGTGGGGCCTGTATTGAAATAGAGTGAAGTTTTCCTTTCAGTGTCTTATCACATAGGGACATACCTTTGTACAGATAAATGTGATAAATTGCCTACATATAATAAAAAAGTTTCACCTCTTTATGATTTACCATATGAAACTGATTTCTACAGAAGTCTTTTGCTGACTCTTGCATGCTTTTATTACTGCTTTTTAGACTTAGTTCATCCTTAAATTGTTCCTTAAAACGGTATTTTTTTCTGCCTTTGTTCTTAAGTGTGTTCATGCAGTTGTCATGGAAGGGATCTCCCAAAAGTGTTAAATATCTG
This sequence comes from Ibycter americanus, assembly GCA_035590275.1. Taxonomy (NCBI): domain Eukaryota; kingdom Metazoa; phylum Chordata; class Aves; order Falconiformes; family Falconidae; genus Ibycter; species Ibycter americanus. The sequence continues at coordinate 2,566,427 of JAVJGI010000001.1, forward strand.
TTAAGTTTTTATCAAGTGATTTAATAAACCATTAATTAGCAACTTTGAATTGATATGAATGTACTAATGCTTATTTTGCATGATTTTGTGTGTGTTTTTATATCCACAAGTTCAAGATTGGATGCGTGTTAAATAGCTTGATAACTTTTGACCAGCGACCTAGCAAGCTGCCTGCTGTAGGGTCCTGCAAGCAGCAGACATGAGGGAAGAAATTGATTATTCTGTGGTTAACTCTTTCCTTTTAAAGCACATTTTTATTGTGTTTCAAGCCTGTATGAACAGTGTGCTGTGTGCACCTTGGTATCTTAAGCCGTGTCAGCCCTTTATGGTTACCAGTCACTGGCAGAGACTTCTTACTGCTCCATTTTCTCTGATGCCAGCCCTCTACCTAGCACACGAAGCTGAAACGGGCCTGTATAGAACAGTGTTTGAACTGAAGTGGGAGGTGTGCTTGACAAGTAGGATGCTTCTCAACATGTTCACTTGCTGTAATCTGCAGATTACAGCTGCCCTAGATGAGGAAAGCCTTGGTGTTCATGTGGTTGTTGTGGGGTTAGTTTAACTCCAGGCATGTTAAGATAAAACAAGAGTACTTTTTAATCAGATTCAAAATAGACAAGTTAGTTACAAAGCTTAGAAAATGTAGAAATTAATAAATGTTTTTGATATAGTTGGGCTGAAGTTCTGTTGAAAGGCTCATCTCCAGGGGTCCTGCTTTCCCTTTTGGGCAAGGGGTAATGAGGGATTTGAGCCAATTTTCCTCTTCAGTCTGCTCAAATCTCACAGACAGGTTCAATCTTTCAGTTTAAGTTCTCTTTTTATGTTGGTTTTTGTCCTGGAAATAGTCTGGCCATTTAGTTAAAATAAACATTCAGTCTTACAAATGTGTGTATCTTTCTAATAGAGCAGTGCCATCAGCTCTACTTGGCCTGCCAGTAAATAGCTCCTTGCTGCATCTCTATCAGCAAGTTGCAAGTCTTATGTTGCACTTCGCATTCCACATTAAGGTGTACGTGAGCAATTTGTGATACAAAGGTTTGAAAAGAGTAAAGGTAGCTCATTACTAACTAGATATGGTCATAATTATTTTGGAATACCTGATCACCAACTTCTTTCTTCAAAGCAGACCTTCAATATTAACATGGTTTTCTGTTGCACAGATTACTTGTGAAAAGCAATTATTTTGGAGGATATGTATTGTAAAATTGGAAGTAAGCTCTTACAGTTCAGCTTCTAATTTTGTGGTTTAGCCTTTTTTTTAATTGATGAGAACTTATTTACAGTTGTATGGGTTTTCTCAAAAAACGGAATGTGAACTTTTTTTTGTGTTGTACTTTATATGGCGGCTAATGAGTTAGTGATCAAATATATGTCTGGAATAAAAGTCCAGACATAGTCTCAGAGCAATTGATGGTTCTTTTTTACATATATGCCTATGTGCATACTTGTGTTCAGAGGTGCACAGAAATGATCCTTGATAGCCACAGAGAGCAAACAAGAACTTCCATATCTTACAGAAACTAAAGTGGAAGAGTTGAAATGCACTTGCAAAGGGTTTGGTTGATGAAGGAAGACAAATTGGAAATGTGCTAGTACTATCAATTTTACAAAGTTTAGACACTGATGAATTGCAGATGGAGAGTTGTGAGGTTTGGCGGTTTATTTTTACAGCTCTACATAGAACTCTCATGTGGTAACATATCTTCATTTGGCAGAGGTGTGTTAAGTAATGACAAAATGGCCTATGTGATTATCAGAGGAGTACCTTGAGTAACTCCCACATGAAGTTCTAGCACCGAGACAGAGTTGAAGCTTAACTTCGAGAAAAGATCTCATATTGATGTAAGTTCCAGATGGATGGAGAATCTTCTCAACATCTTGATCAGTCACTCCCGTCGAAATTATCCTATTCCGTTGGATCCTGTTTTTAAACTTTATTTAACTTCTATTTCTAGACATTAATGCTTTAAGCATATCAACAAGATTAGAGAGTCATCTTTTCTCATGTTGCTGTTGTTTTTCTCTTAATCTTATTGATAGGCAAAATAGATTGAGCTTCTATTAATGTGTGTCTTCTAGTCCTTGTGTGCAATTTTAAGTGTTACTTTTAAGATTATTTTTTTACTTTTTTTTATTATGGTGTGAGGGGGTAAATGTAACATGGCACACATTATACTTCTCTAATCCTACTTCAGCTGGGTGTATCTTGTGATCAGGCCCTTGCACCACATGGAGTCAGTCCCAGGTAGATACAACTTGGATGCTTTTAAAGTATGTTGCATTTGTATATTGTTTGTCACTGTATATAGCTTATGGAATTCTTGGCTGTGAGCTTATTTTGATTTTCTTCTGCTATAATAAGGCAGCTATCTGTATGTTATAGTCCAAGTCTATGATGCAGTCCAAAAAGCACAGTAACTATATGCACAGGCCCAGAATTTTACTGAGACAGGTAAACAAGGAAAGATTTAGCAGTGGCTTTCCTTAATAAAGTAAAAGATATTTGCAAATACCAGTCATATCGTTGCTTTGCTCTAACACTTGCTGCAGGTCTGAAGCTTGTCAGTGCAGGAATTGTTCCCAGCCACTGGGTTAGCAGGAGAAATGTTCAAAGTTATCAGCTTTAAACAAGTTGATTTCTGAGGTTAGCGTTGAGCATCTTTTCTGGGATAAGCATCTTCACAAGGTAGCCTATTAATATTCCTGTTCAAGGTAATAAACTGATGTTTACCAGTTACTGCAAAGTGTTTTAATTTCCAAGCATGTTTTTTGACATCTGCTTAGCACAGTTTTGATGTCATGCTGCTCCTATTCAAGCAGAAAGCTTTCATTTGGAAACCAAGGTTTAAGTAGAATAACAAACTGAATTGAAAACTGAAAACATTTTACCAGTGGGTTAGGTCCAGTTTCTAGGCTGTATTGTTCTCATTTTCTTAGTAAAGACTTGTTAATTTTGATTCTTGGAGAAGCAAGGAAGGGTGTCAGCAGAACTGCTACCCTGGACTTTCGAACAGCAGACTTCATCCTGTTTAGGAGCCTGGTTGACAGAGTCCCTTGAGAGGCAGTCCTGAACTGCCAAGGGGTCCAGGAAGGCTGGGGATTCTTCAAGAAGGAAATCTTAAATGCACAGGAGCAGTATGTCCCCATGTGCCAAAACACAAGCCAGCGGGGAAGAAGACTGGCCTGGCTGAACAGAGAGCTTTGGCTGGAAAGCAGGAAAGAAAGGAGAGTTGCAACCTTTGAAAGAAGGGGCGGGCAGGCAGGCAGGCAGCTCAGCAGGACTATAAGGATGTTGCGAGGTTATGTAGGGACAAAATTCGAAAGATGAAAGCCCAGCTATAACATGGGCTGGTCAATGCTATAAAAGATAACAAAAAATGTTTTTACAAATACACTAGAAACAAAAGGAGGGCCAAGGATCATCTGCGTCCTTTATTGGATGTGTGGGGATACATAGTGTCAAAGGTTGAGGAAAAGGCTGAGGTACTTGATGATTTTTTTGCCTCAGTCTTTAACAGCAAGACCAGCTTCCCTCTGGGTACTCAGTCCCCTGAGCTGGAAGAGAGGGATGAGGAGGAGCAGCAGAATGAAGTCCCCACAGTCCAGGAGGACAGTGACCTGCTGCTCCACTTAGACACACACAAATCTATGGGGCTGGATGGGATCCGCCTGAGGGTACTGAGGGAGCTGGC
>JAVJGI010000001.1:2570218-2592581 GCA_035590275.1 Ibycter americanus
CAGGTGGCCAAGAAGGCCAACAGCATCCTGGCTTGTATCAGAAATACTGTGGCCAGCAGGACAAGGGAAGTGATTGTACCCCTATACTCTAAGGTGTAAACACTATATAGTGTATAAATGCTAAGATTTGAGAGACAGAAATTGTTTATTTTGCATTTGGGCATCTCAACACATACCATATCTCCTATTTTAATGACCTAGCAATTCTGGAAACAGTGATCTCTTAATTGGCTAAGTTGCATGATCTGAATGAATATCGCTGAGTAATATTTGAAAAAAACACTGTGTATGATGTGAGTTATTACATATTATGTGTTTTTCAACCCATATAAGAAAATAAAATATTACTTCACTTGTATGTTTTAGAAGCCTAATCCCTCACAGTTCTAGCATTTAAAATGGGCTTTCATTTTGCAAGCTGTTTCTAGGTTTTCTCATAGTGGAAACCATGTATTAAAAAAATGAAGATTTTAATTTCATTGCTTTATTGCTGAGCAAGTTATGACTTTCATTTATTCCTTATCATGCAGTTATCCTGACGCTTGCCCAAAGTTCTGCTGATCTGTATTTTGTTGCAGTCTTTTATTCAAACCTCTCCTAATATAATTTACTTTTTTCTCCATTTTGATCTGGAGGCCAGATAGAACTCTGTTTCCTTTCATCTCAGTTATGTTCTTGATAAACCTGCAAATAAAATGTTTCTTTTGCAGGATAACTGTGTCTCACCTTTTGTATTAAATCTCAGCTTTCGTGTTATATGAAGTGTGTAACATGCTGGTGAAGTTTAAAGTAAAACATTATTCTACTCTAAATAATCCTAGAACTTGCATGTGGAGGCGGGAAAACTGAATAATAATTGAGCTAAGATATTCTAATGGCTGTAAATACTTACTTTGAAAGATCATTTTAGTCTAGAATTACATCTTTTTATTGGTTGTATAATTTTGGGGTCTTAATAGCTGAGGGCATACGGACATGGATTTTTTCATTCTGTTGTAGCTTGTAAGGAGTCATGTTAAGAATTCAGAGGCACTTTGTGTATTACAACAGTTATCTGTGGGCTTAACTGCTTTCAGGGATCTTAAAGGCCTGACTTTGTCAGTGTGTAATAAAATTCATGTTGTTTGCTATTTCAGTTACTAGAAACTGGTATTTCTATATAAAGAAAGGAAAATACAAGTAGGATTACCTGTAAAATAAGCAAATGATATGAAATGTTTTTTTTCTTGCTTCTGTTTGTTTTTTTCTGCTGTAGCAATACCCCTTTTTACGTCAAAACTGGAATATAACAATGGAAGAGAACCCATTTTTGTGCTATTTAATCACTAGCTTTAGATATAAGAGAACTGTTATTGGCAGTCTGATCAGATTTATATTTTTCTCAGATACAATATGTTTGATAAGTCTAATGGAACAAGTGATGAACTGGTGATACTGAGACCTTGATTTCAATGTTTTAAAAAGTCAGCAGAATTATGTCCAATGCATATCTTTATTATCTGGTCCTAATCTTGGAATTTTACTTTGCCAGGAATAGAAGAATGTGTCCTTACTGTAATAATTTGTGTCTACTACTGGAGTACTAGAATGAGTTAGACTTGTTTTTCATTTATTAGGTTCTTATTTGTGCACACTCTGAAATATTTTTTTTTTTTTCCTATGATCCCAAGGTAGCATTTCTTAGCTCATTCTGTGACGGTGTCTCTATTAAGACATAATTTCCGCTTGTCATGCATTTGTGATTCTTAATTCATTGGGGGGGGAGGGATAAAAGGAAACATAGACCTTATTGTGGGTATATGTCTTATTTATGGTATGGAAAGATTCTTAATAGCTATTGCAATTCACACTTGAATCTATATTAAATTAACATATTCATGTTGTTTTGACTTCTTAACAGGCAATAACTTCGAACTCTAACTTCATGCTTTCATTGAGAACATAGATTCTACAGCAAGGAAGTAACGCTAAGTGTTTATGTAAGTATTATAAATTCTGCCTTTTTTTTAATGAAGTTTTTTAGAAGTCTTTGATGGTTACTCTGAATGTGTTCTGGAAAACTTTTATGACTACCAACTATGGCCAATACTGAAATGCTGCAAGTAGGGTGTCCCTGTTTCAGATGATTCTTGTTCAGAAAATTTTTTTATATTTCACAAAAAGGAAAACCAAATTGGAGTAAAGGCTTCCATTTCACTTGGATGTGATTCTTTGTGTTTTCATTGAATACCATAATTTTATTTTTTATAAAACATTTTTAAGTTATTAGAAATTAAAGTTGAAGTCGCTATATCTTTACAAGAAGTTTTACTATGTTTTAATGGGTAGCAGGAAACCTGGAAAGAAGAAAAATGTTAGTAGTGTCAGTGTTCTGAAAGACTAAACAAAGGTACAGAACTAGTTCATTATAAGTGATTTCCTGGTTATTGCATTTGTTTTTTGCAGCCAGGGTTAAAAATAACATTGGACATATCATCAGCTATCATTTTCAAGTCTTCATTGTCTTTCCTGAAAACACTATTCTTTTTAAGAGCTGTTAACAGTCTCCATTCAAAACAACGCACAGTGAAGTTGCTATGCACATTAAGACTTTATATCCTTTGTAAATGAATTTTAAACACATACCTGTTGTACTATTGAATATAAAAGTAAATGCATTCCAGTTGCTGTGTTTATCACCAAGGGATTGATTTGGGAAGTTTATCTTTTATTAGCTTCCAGTTTGGCTTTAGATTTTATTAGACATCAAATAAGTATTGTTGGAGGGAAACAGGCAGTCTTGCACTGAGAAGCAGTGTGTGATGTTGCTAGTGGGTGTTTCTGGCCTCAGGACATCACAGCTTGGGGCAATGTCTGGACAAGATCATAAGAGTAAGCCCTGTAGTATTTGGAGGGATCTGTAACAATCAGTGTCATTACACAATTGTATTAAGTCTATTTCTGGTGGGGGTTTTTGTTGGGTTGTTTTTTTTTTTTTTTGACTTAATACTAACTCTCTAGCTCTCTTCCTAAACTAGTTTCTACCTGTGAGTTATCAAAACCAATTATATTAATCTTCGATCTCCATAAGCTGTGGTACAATGAGTTGAGATAAAAATCTAATTAAATCTTTTAAGAATGCTCAGTATACCTCTTTATTAAATCAAATTACCTCCAGCAATTTTGGTGTATATATAAATTGACATAGATGTTGAATCAATTGTTCACTATTTTTTAAAGGAAGAGTCAGTGGTCTTAGGTTTGGGGGGCGGTGCATGGAGGAGTCAGAAACCAGCCTAATTTGCAACATGAAAATCTTGGGCTGATGTAGGATGCAGTGTTTTAGGAGACACTTTATAACCTTTCCTGCATCAATTTCTTCTTGTAGGGTGGTGGGTTTTTTAAAGATTTATTATTTATTGCTAGTGGTCTGTTGTACTTGAAAGCAGCAGAGTACTTCTGAAGGATCTGTATAAATATTTACATAAAATGCAAACTGCATCTCTCCTGATCATCACAAACTTGTTTAAACTTGCTTCCTGATGGCAGTGTGGTCTGTGTGGTGAGAAATGGTATTTCTGCATGACGTGATACTATTATTTTTTGTAAATATGCCGAGAGTGTACAGGCTTTGTTTTCTAATTTGTGTAATTGAAATGAGATTGGGAGTGAGTGGGTGGGAGCACAAAACCCTGCCGTGACAGTGTTTATTGAAGTAATTGAGTCTCTTCCAAAGAAAACCTGGGACTAGAGTTGCGGAGAAATCGATAGGAAGAATTAGGTTTTCATTTTAGAGCTTTGTGGTACTTTTTTTTTTCTTTTTTTCTTCCTTGATACTAGCTTTTATTTTTAACTGGACAATATGTTTGTCCCCAAATGGTATGGTGGTATTGAGCCAAGGCATATCACTTGGCTCTCAACTAAGTAGTGAAGAAATACCAAAGAAGAAAACCTCTGCTAGATGTAGAGGTGATATTTTGTTCCAACATAGGGACAAATGCATTTTAAGGGTTCATAGGAGTTGCTTAACAGACAATATTTGATCTTGGGTATGAAGATCCATGTTCTGCTTCATGGCTTACGGGTCTATCGCTTGGATATTTTTGGATAAAAAGGGAGGACTGCATTGCTTTCCTACAACATAATACTGAAACGTTCTTGCTTTACTTCCAGTAAAGAAATCTTGTTTTTTAAAAAAATCCTATTATGCACAAATATTTCAGGTGGCTTTTCAGGATTATATTCTGATGTCCAATGCATAGACAAAAAAAAATATAGTGAAGCAATTCTGTCCCCTTCTTTCCCCAATTCTTAATACATCTAGAGGCCCAAGTATTGTTTATCCTGAAAGCTCAGCTATTCTAATCCATGTTGTTTAAACAGACCCTTCGAGGATTGCTCCACTAACTAGGGTTAACTTTTATTTGTTTTCTTTGTTCAGCTATATTTCTTGCCTGTGTAGAAATACCCTGTGACGTGAAGGAGATGAACAGCAGGGAACCCATTATCTGGCTGTCTCTTTAGATTACTATTCTTATGCATACTCATTGTTTCACTGGAGAAAGTTGAATACTAGAAGGGATATTGCATTTTCAGTATGTTACACAATACTGTAGATAGTTGGCTTTCCTTGAATTAGTAGCCTTATATTCAGAAATGAAGGGAAAGCAACAGATTATACTGTAATCAGTCTCAAAAAATCAGTGGGTTTGGATGCTGCCTTGGAAGTTTTCTTAGTGGGAGTATAATTTAAAAGAATAGTTTTAAATACTTGAATGGGCAAATTCACTGTATCCCCTGGAAAGGGAAACATGAAATTTGGGTAGAACTGTCAGAAAAAAGATACCATCCACCATTACTTCATTATGCTAGTAAAATTTCTCAAATCTTTTTCAGTTCTTGTATCTTCTATGTTTTAAAGTTCCATCTATTCTGATCTTTCTAATGCCTGTTGGTTTTTGTGGGTGGGTTTTTTTGTTGGTATATATGCCTCCCAGTTCTGTTTGTGTGGTTTTTCAGGTATTTTTTTATCTCCAGTAATTTGCTAGGTTATCTTTGGTAAAATGTGGAAAGAATTCTCCGTAGTTCTCAGCTCATCCTGAATCAGAGCCAGTGTGGGGGGTGGGGTGGGGAATAATGTGTGTGAGATTTTTGTTCCTTTTTTAATAGTACAGATTTAGCTGCCAATAAGAAATTACAAAGATTGTTATCTCAAGGATGAAGAGCTAACATTTATGAAAGTCACGGTGTGGACATGAATGTGCTTCTCCCTTGGTTTTTGCATCTCTAAAATGTGAGGAAACTGGATAATCAATTTTGTTTTTACAGAGTGCATTTTACTTCTGTCTGCCAGAGTAACCCATCTATTTACGGTGCCTGCACAGTTCAAAAGCCTATTGTTACAGGTAGGCCCAGTGTACGGAAACCCAGGTCCCTTAAAAGGAGTGCTACTATATTTAAATACAAAACTTTCTAAATTATGGTAAAGTCAGCCATTTTGGGGACATTACTTTTATTTTACTTTCAGATGTAAAATAATTAGTGTATTCCAATTCACATAAATGAGACTTTTGTAGAGGAATAACTGAAAAAAAAGAGCCTGTCATGCTATTCAGCCCGATGAGCTTTGAGATAAGTGCATGATGCATGTGGATTTGGGGGGTTTTAGCTTTTTTGCATAAAAGAAGCATTGTTAGCATGGAATCAAAATTATGGTGATAGTCTGGAAGACATGCTTTCAAGGGTTACTTTCACAAATGAGGGTCATAACTAAAAGCTCTTCAACTAGCACAGAACACATTAAACTGGAAGAACAAACAAAAAGCTGGTGTTGGCAGATCAAAGAAAATGAAAACATAAAAGATACTCTTAGAAGATCAGTTGGCCTAAATATCAGAATTTTAGTAATATCTTTTCTGTCTTATTCTCTTCTGGTTTGCCACTTTCATGTATACCTTGATTATTTTAGCCACTGGTATAGTTTCCTTCAAAAAGTTGCCTGTTTGCTGTCTGGAATTTAATGGGATAGTGAGCGTTCAAACTTATGAGAAGATACTTGCATTCTTGTTTGAGAATAAAGTGTTATCAGTCTTATGAGAATTAACTGAGTTCATGTTCTAATGGGAATAAAATTTTTAGCTGATTCTCTTCTACTTTGTTCAATTAACTCTAGCAAAGGTAAACCAAACATTGAGGAGTGCATCTAGCACGTGTAAAATGTACTTCTCTGTGTATATATGTATATATACACACAGGGACTTTGGCACATGATAGCTGTAGAAACTGAGATAATATCTGCCTTTTTACTAATAGTGCATTTGTACAGATCAGTCACAACATGCATTTTCGTATGATAAGTAATTTAAAAGGTTTCAGGTGTAGGTGCTTTTAGACTATATAAGGACCATCTGTGGTCTGAAGACCAAATCAGATCTGTCAACCCACAGACCATTCTTTACCTCTCTTTTTTTCTTTTTTTTTTTAAACTGAAATTCTTTCCAATAGATAGTGAATGAGAGACCGGATTAATTGTTCTTGCAGTTCGTTCTTTCATAAGGCCTTTTCACTTTTTCATTTGACTGAAAATAGGTCCACTCTATAAACAAAATAAGCCAATATGTAAGCACTTTGTATCTTTCGATGTTCTGATGAATATATGTGTCTAACTACTCGTGCGACTGGCTTTCTGCATGTGACTTGGGCTAGGTGCCAGCTGCTTTGTTAAGCACAAATGTCTTGTGTAAGACGGTTGTCCTAAGCTTTGATTATTACAGCTGCCATTCTGGTCACATAGGAGATGAGGGGTCAGGCTTGAGATTTTAAAGTGCCTCTGTGAGGCTGTAGCCTAGGTCCTGACTAAAGCTGAGCAGATGGTCACTCTTCTAGCAAGGGAACCTTTACCTAATTAGGGGGCAATGAACTGCTCCATTACAGGGAAATCTGTGTCAAAAAGATTGAAGTGAAATATAATTCATTCAGCTTTCTATCTTGAAATAAGATGGCATTAAGCTACCACAGAGCTTCTACATAGCAAATGGAAAAAAGCACCCACAAAAACAAATCCCCACCTTGGTTGGTCCCCAGAGTTTTAGGAGAGATATAGCAGTAGGAAAAAGAGCTGGTCCCTAAACCATGTATGTAAATAGTAATAAACTCATATATTGAATGTTTTTGCTCATAGTTAGTACATGTAAAAGTGATTTGCTATTACAAATACACGTATTCTTGTTTAGCATAAAATATCTTCCACTTGTCATGGAAATGTAGACTGGAACATATAAATTGGTGGAAACTTTCAAAAGACATTGTTGTGGGGAGCACTGCACGTTGTGCCATAAAAGCCACTGCTGGCTGCAAAACTGAATGGGACACAAATGTATTACTCAAAATACTACCTATAAAATGTAAAATTAACATCAATTTCTGCTTCCATTACCATGTACTGATTAGCATAAAATAAACTTTGCCTTAAGAACTGTGAGGTAATTAACACAAAAAACCAAAAACAAAGCAAAAAACATTTCCATCTTGGGAAAGGCTCTAAATGAAAATGGCTGGTGGCAAAGCAGTAAAGCAAGGATGATATATATTTTGTTATGCACTTTCCAGGCATCTGCTTTGGGCCAATTTTTTTTTTTTGACGGGGGGAGAAGATAATTTGCTGGGCAAGGCAGGCCTTTGATTTGCTGCATATGAATATCACCACAGAAAAAAAATTAAAAAAGCATTATTTCAGATTGCTGTAGTAAAAATACATTTTAATTGCTGCCTCCCTTCTGGAAGTCCTTTGTTACAGAGTGGCAATTATGGGAATCATACTACAGTGTGTGTTAGTTGTCACTTGTAATGCTCAGCCATTAGCTGCAATGTCGAGTTAAATTATGAGATTTTGGTATTTTTCAGATCATCTGACAATGCTTTTCCTCAAACATCACAATAGGTTCACTATTGCAGAATATGCAGAACAGTCTACAATTTTTCCCTTTTTTCTAAATGAGGAATATTTTTATGACCTTAATCTGGTGGAGTGCACTCTTCTATTTAGTATAGAAGGGGGGGTTTTGTGTCAAATGGATAGAGAATCCTATCAAATCAAGGTATCGTAAAAGCTAGTTACTTGACACTGCGTAGTATAAAGCATGAGATGAGAAGTACAAAACAGTGGCTTTGCCTGGAATGCTCCTAGCACCTCTTCTGTACTGAGGTCCTTAACTTCACTAGGAAGCACGAATAAATCCCCTGCAGTCACTAGAGGCAGATTTATTTATTTCTTCAACAAATTAATCCAATAGCTGGACATTTTAGAAACTATTTATACCTTTCTCTGCTGTTAGTAACAGGAAATACTGCTTATGTAGCATTCAAATGTGTGGGTTTGCCTTGTTTGTAGTATGTAGCCTAATAATTTTAAAGATGACCTCAGCAAAAATCCAATATGCAGTTCCAATGATTAGTATTACATACAGTATATTTCAAAATAAATCAGTATAACGCTGCATCAGCATTTCAAAGGCACCTCATGATTACTAGGGCCACGGAGGGGAGAATAAAGTCTGGAAAAGGTAATTAGAATGACCTTGCATTACTGAGCTGGTGAGTGGTACTGGATCTTTGTCCACAGGTAATGGAGTTTTTCCATAAGACGCCACTTATCAACAGCATATGCATACAGATATCAATGAAAGTTAGTGTGAATACCTACTTGTGAATATAAATAACCAAGTATTGCTTATATTTTCCAAAAGCTTTACAGTTTAACTGAGCTATTCATGAAGTATTTTTTCTTATACTTATTTTTGTTTTCAGCATATTCCTTAATTATTACTGTGTTAACAAGATTTTTATGTTAGTGGTGCTTTAAATTGGGCAGGGTGCCTTCTCTAACAGTTAATAGCCGAATTTCAGGTTACAGTAAACTACTATGTGTTTAGGTTAATAACGGTTTATAACTTACCATACCTGAAAATTTCTACAGAAGTAACACTAGATCTAGGTTATATTTAAAATAGATTATTTATTAATATACATAATCTAAAAATTCTTTTTTGCTTCTTAGTTTGCATTTTGTTTTTGGAGTTGGGGAAATGCTAACATCTGTCTTAAGATGCTTATTTAAAAGTAGAGTACAGAATGCTGGCAGTCTTCTAAAATATGTGTAAAGGAACACTAATTTTTGTTGGGCATTAAGAATTGTATTTTCTCTTTCCAGTATTTTTGCCATTTGCTGCTATTGTAACTATGGTAAACTAGCCTGAACTCACTGTAAAGTGGTCTACTCTGAATGTGCCAGGTTGTCTGTAAGCAGCCTTGGGACACGAATGTTTGTTTTGTGACTACATAATTGCTGCACCAACATTTACCCAGGACACAAACTGATGTAATAATTGTGTTATACCTTCCAGTTTCAGAGTTATCAATCAACTTACCTGTTGACCCTGTTGACCATTCATTCAAATTCCTTTTGTGTCTCGGGATAGATTTGTTCTGTTGGTTTTTGGTCTGGTGTTTACGGGGGTTTTTGTGATTTTTTTTTTTTTTTTTTTTTTTTTAAACTTCTGATCACTGTTTGTATATTGACTCAGTTTTGAATACATTAATCTTCTAAAGAACTTTTTTGGACTGTTTGGCTAAAGTACATTGTTTAAATTTAAGATAATTGTCTAAACCAAAACTGATGTGGCCTCTGGTATGGGATTTTGAAAATTAAACTTTGTAGAATGGATTATATAGACAAAGCTTCCCACTTTATTCTTACTTTCTCTTCATGCAAGTGGGTTCGTGTCAGTCCACTTCCTACCCACATTTCACAGTCTTGGTGGAAATGAGATATCATCAATGCAATGCCTAATACGTGTTTTTATGGTACAGCTGTCTGCTTTATATTTGTGAGTTTTCAGTATTTTGTACATTGAAGAAGATCTGTGTATACCAAATAACTTAAAAATATTGCTTGCATAGGAAAACTACTGACAAACTCCCAAAGTATTTCAATGCGAAACAGCAGTTACCAAGAACAGAAGGCTGCTTCAGCTTCACAGAAGGAAAAGCTAACTGTCAGGTAAAGGGGAAAAGGTCTGAGGAGACAAATAAGTTGCTAAGGGTAGAATTTTCACCCCAAGTCTATAGAATTCTATGGAGGATTAATGTATGTCCCAGTTCAAATAAGCGCCTCTGGAATTAAAAAACCAAAGGAAATATTATAGGTTCTCTGCAAGAAGAGCTAAGCTAAATATGAAGTCTACTGAAATACGAGGTCCCTGTCACAGGGTGATTTCATCCTATGAGCTGGTACAGTTTACAGAGAAGGGAAAAGATCAACAAACTGCCTAGCTTTTCATTTGCAAATAGTTATTGAGAAAATGCATCATTTTGACAGTCTTCTGATTTTATGCTAAATGAAATGTTCACTTGGGATTTATCATCCAGTTTAAAAGATTTAAAGGCTTACTGGAAAAAAAACAAACCAAACAAACCCCACTTACTGTAGAATTAAATGAGTTTCGGATAAAGCGAAAAGTAATGTGTGGGTATTTCATTTTGACTATTACAAGTTCCATTACACATCCACTGAAGTTATCTTTGTTTCGTATATCTCACTGGTCAATTGGTGTGCTGAACAGGAAAATTTATCATTTGTAAATCTCTAATCTAAAACCTATTTATGAGGAGACTGGTGTTTACAATACAACAAATGTAAGCCCGTTCTCAAAGTTGTCAAGAAACTATTGTAAAGGGATTTTTTTACTACAATTTAAGTGGACATGTCAAGGCTTGCAAGTGATGTATAGAGCAATCCCTTTCTCTTTTCTTATGGCAAACAAGGTGGCATTATGTTTTGGCAAGGCCCTGTATGTATAGAGGTAAAGACCATCTCAAGGTGATAGTGGAAACTGAAGGGGAGCCACTCCTGTTAGTGGTTGTAACCTTCTAACTGGGACTTGTCCTCATTGTCATATTTGTTCTTTTAGCTGGTACTGTCCAGTACTACTTATTGTGCCAGCTCGCACGATTGTGGAGGCTCAACCAGCAAAATAGTCCTTGAATTGCTTCAACTGTGATTTGAACCCCTGTTGAAATATTCCTGAGTGCATTTCCCTGCTTCCTGATCTCATGTGTTGGGCATTACAAAAAGACTGGATTCAGATTTGCACCAAGTCTTGTGGATTAATTATGAGATTTGTGAAAAAGAAATGTCAGAGTTTAAATAGATTCTATTTAATTGGGTTTTTGCAGAACATATATGCACAAAAGAGAATTCCCCAAAACAACAAATTTGGTTTTATCTTTAGTGTATATAGACTTCAAGTTTTACTCAAAACTCAGAAACTACAGAAGTTATTTGCTTCTACTGTTTAGATGTAGGTTTTCTTTAAAGCGAAGTTGGAAGGAAAGAAGTGACTGAAATCTAAATAAAGTTTCTTTAAAAGCATTTCAAATGCCCAGGCTGCTGGGGTTCTAGTATGTAAAAGAAAAACTATAATAGGATGTATGGGTATTATTTAGTGTGAGGCAAGCTAGAAAATCGGGTACCTGCACCTGTAATGAGAAGAAGTATGTTCTCCCCTAAACTCAAAATACTGTAAGGCAAGTATTATAAAGCTTAGTACAAATGCAACACAGATCTCTGCCAGGTGTCTTATTAAAAAAAGTACTAGATCATATTAATCCATTGTCTGAACTGCAGTCTTGAAGTCTTTTCTTCCAAAACTGGGAAACCACGTTTTTCTTTCTTGAGACTGAATCTTTAAAAATCATCTGCATTCCATGCCTGGGTACTCCTGTGTTCATGTTTGTTACACAAGATTAAGTGCATCCTTTTGTAATTCTTCCTTGACACATTCAAGGATTTCCAACAATCAATTCACTTCACTACACTTAAAAGCATGTCTTGTAATGTAGCATATTCAAACAGGCATGAGAAGAAATGTTTTCCAGGACAATTCAAAACTACATTCAGATGAGAAAACTTAAGAGGTATAATATAGCGTAGTGTTATTTCTCATGGCTGGAGATTTTTTTTTTATTTATCAGCTGAAGTGTTCTGGGAATCTTAGGGTAACTATGTACTAGTAGAAATGATTCAAGCAACAATGAGGCACATACTCATAAATAATTGCTGTCCTAGTTTTAAATTATTTCACAAGAATTCCTCAAGGACTCATATTGCTTTTCATAGTTTTAGTATGGAAGTGATCCTTCCTAAGGAAAAACTTTTAAGTATAGATAAATTAAATTTCTGCTTTCTATCACTGCCATGTTTTGCATACAAGATTTTACTTTTTTTTTATAGTCTTGAAAGATTCCAAACTTGCATGACACAAACAATAAAGACAATTTTTGTGAATTAATGCTTTGCATAGTATCTTAGTTTTCTCTTTGCATTTTTTCTCTCTTTGATATGTGGTGAACTCCATAAAAATGTGATCTATAGGTGGATGGGCAGTGGGGAGGAAGTAATAATTCTAAAATCCTACAGCTTCTTTCTGATGGGTCTAAGGAATACAAGAGGAACTGGCAACAACCCTATGATCTGAAAAAGCATTTTATCAGAGCAGCTTCACATGGATCTGTGTAAAGAATCGTAGCATTAAAACAAAGTCTGGCTTTCTCCTCTAAGAAATCAATTATGTTCTCTGGCCACAGATGTCTAATGGCTAGAGATGAGTATGGCAACCTGGTTAGTTTGAAAAGGAGGAGAAATAAGGATACAGATTTACTCAGTGTCTTTTATTGCATAGCAGTTCTGCCACCAGTCTTCTGTCCATCACTGTTCAGAATTCACTGAAGTCTTTGGCTTCACTAGCTCCCCCTTTTTACTCTTTGGTGCCTTCAGACTGTAGATTACTCCAAGACTTATGGTGAATATCTCAACAGAGCCCAGAGGTTTCCTCTTCCACTTACGTGTCTCAGCTATGTAGCAGCTCTGATTAAGAACTTCTGGGATCTACAGAAGGGTAATCTTTTCCATTATAAGAATTGCACTCATAAAAACCTGAAATATGAAAACATTCGGTATTTCATATCCAGTGAGGAAGATTTTCAGAGGTTTTGAATTCGAAACCAAAGCAGACACAATATACTGGAGATTAGTTATTACACAAGCTAGAATGATTTTTGGAAATCTATTAAAAGCTTGCAGGACCATATTATATTTTCAAATTTGTGATGCTTTACAAGCCTAGGTAAGCTTGGGAATTGTTTATTAAAATATGCTCCCCTTATGCAATTTGCTTTATAATAGATTGTGCAGATTTTCAGATCACTTTCTTAAAACTTGAAATTGAAAACGGATTCCACTAAATTTGACTTAAATGTATTTTGTGTTATTTGTTAAAGTAGGAATATGAAAGTAGGAGCACAGAGGTCTTGCTAAACTCCAGGTACTCAAAGTGAGAAGAATTAATAAGTAAATTATTGAGTTTTCAGGTTAAATGAAGCTGAATATATTTTTTGAAGCGATTCACATGCATATTGTTACAGAAGGCACAGATTCTGAATTAGCAAAAATCAGGAGCTCAAGTTAGCACTCTATTACTCTTCAAAAACAAAGAAACAATAAGAACTATTTTTTCATAACTTAGCTGTGTAGAAGGAGTGTTAGGCTGGTTCTCTTTTTTGACAATACAAGTTCTAAAGAAACATGTTAAAGAATATGTTCATACTTTTCATATTTGGTTTCATATTTCTTCTCCTTGTTAACCCACATGGATATAATTCTTAATGGTTTTACATACTGCAGTAATATTGGTTCTGCAAAGTAGACTGTAAAAGTACCTTGTTGACCTCTCTTTTTGATGAGGAATTTAATAGTTAATAACTCTGACAAGTTGTCTCTGAGTGTGTACATGAATACTTCATAGACCTGAATGCAGCTCTTCACATCTTAGAGCTATTGTGCCAAACTTTCTGCAGAGCAACTTTTATATTTGTTTTAAGGATTTGGTCAATGTGAAAACTGAGTCTAAAAATAAATATGAGTGAGGTGGCTTTAAAAATATTCCTTAATTTTTTAATACTTGTGAGTTGCTAGTGTTGCATACTAATTCATACAGATTGTTTCAGAATTCTCCTAATAAAAGATTAGGGATCACTATTTCTGGTGTAACAGCATAAAACACTTTTCTGTACCGTGTATCATCCTTTTGAGGAGTGGGGAGAAGTCTTACTTTCATGAAATATTAAGCTACTGAAAATATCCTAGGTAATGCTAAACTGAGATCTGACTCAACATCTGTGGGTGACAAGTGTTTGCACTAATGCAGTGTGCATTGCTTAATGTACAATGGAGTTGATCTAGACATACAATATTATTCCTTAAAACTGTCATTTTTGCAATTGCTGTTTCTGATTTTTTTCCAAGTGTTTTCCATGCAGTTCCCAAATGTATGCTGTCATATCCCATTTTCTCTAGCAAGTGAGGGATTTGAGGTTTTATGAGTTTATTGATCTCTGATACAAAACTATGCTTTTAAACCAAAAGGTCCCAACATTTTTTCTCTAATCAAGGCTGTGTCCACACTTTGTGTTTTATCTGATGGGCTTCATCTTAGTAAGGTGTTTCACTTAAGAGGTGGGGAGAATCCTTCAAGGAGCCATATATTCTATGCCTGAAGTAAATCAATTTGGTATAAAAGCAGGTCCTCAGTGAAAACAAGCTAAATGACAGGCACTGAAGATCCTGTTTCATCTGAACTTGATAGCAGTGTATGTGTACTGTGAAACTTTATCAAAACAAACCAAACCTAACACCTGCCCCTCCATGCCCAAATACACTAAGGCTTTTGATGCAGTATTTCAAAAACAGTTGTCTGAAGACCTTTTCCGTTTTTTCCCCTCCCCAATTCTTCGCTTTCCCAAGTCAAAGAAAATAAATATTCATTCACCTTAAAGATAAGGATATAATAGTAATCTGTTTTTAGAGACTTAGATCTATACTTACTACTATGGATGCAGACACATGATCAAACTATAACAGCTTAATGAGCTGCAAGGTTTAGGCAACTGTAGTAGGTGTTGTGGGCATGCCTAAGAGAGGTTTCTGATGGACAGAAAGGGGCATTTCAGAATACATATTGTCAGAAATATCTGCTCCCTGCTAAGTTTCAACTAAGCCAGTTCTTGTTATGGTGTGAAACTGATGGTGTTTGATCAAGTTCTTGTGTTTTGCTGTTGGTCTTGCTTTGGGCAAACCACTTCTGCTCTGTGTTTGTTTGCCTGTGTAAAACACCACATCTGTTTACTTTGAAGTGTCAGTAATTGTTAGTCAGTATAGGGTTTTCTTTGAAGGTTCAACCTCTTCTGGAGTGGGATGCATCCCTTAAGAATGCAACCACCCTTTTCCTACTCTGTTATATGCATCCTGCCCTTTTAGGGGGGTAAGGGATGCTCCCAAGCACCCCTTTTGTCAAAAGCGCTGCATGGCAACACCTGAATTCAACCTGCAGCTCTCAAAACATGACAGGGCAAGGAAATGCTTTTTGGATGCACAGGTCATAGGAAGTAGGGACTTCAGCTCAGGGGGAATCTATTATTTGGGAAACTTGCATGATGTTAGTATTACAGGGGATACTAGTAATTGCTCACAAAGGAATTGTGACTTTGGGGGCTGTTACGGCCAACAGAAGAGAGTGCTGGAAGCAAGTAACAGAAACAAGGCAAGTTAAATGGGAGCCTGTTAGCTGTGTTTTGGGGGGAAAAAATGGGCAGATTCCAAATTGGGATCACTTTCTTTAAAATGGCCACTGGGAAACTTCTTTTATTAAGCAACTGCTCTTACTTTATGCTTGCTCTTTCTCAGGGATCCCGCTTCATGAGTGTGAGCAAAAGTGTATGCAAAATATGCTTATTCTAAATTTAATATTGAAGTACTCTATTTGGTGTGATATTTTCTATGTTAATTTAAAAGTTAGCACCCAAAAAATTGTAAAATAATTTTATAGCTAGAGAAGACCAGATTTGTTTTCTCACTGTGATATTACTCGTTATTCCCTTTAATCCATGCTTCTCAGATGAATTAATTGGGTTTTATTTTAAGAATGGGAGCATAGGCCTCTGAGCTGGGGCGCTGACATAACTGAGTCTTGGACTTGGTTTTCTCTGTATTTTGTCACTGATTTAAAGTCCAGGTATAGTTCTAAAATACAATCAAATTCCTCAGGAGATATGTACTCCTACCCTTTGAAAAGTGTGTTGTACTTGTGAAATGAAGTGCTATAAAAAAATAGGCATTTCTTTCTAGTATATGCAAGATAATCTTATTCGCAGCTTTATAAGGGAACCCATGAAATTTAAAGAAGAAATTCTCAAGGCTAGTTACACAGTTTTGTAATCTCCTTTAGAAAGGAAAGGGTTTTTTCCTTTTAGGTAAGCATGCCATATTAGTAGTTTGTGTTGGGTTTGTGTAGTGAAAAGCAACTGTTAGTTTGGGAGGTGTAATAAATGTTAATCTGTTTATTGTTTTCTTAGCTCTGCAGAAATTGAGTCTAAACTTCCAGGGTAAGTTAGGTATATTGCTGTAGCTCAAGGAAGCCAAGCAATAAAACAATTGTATACACTCTTTACCTGTGAAATTACTGGCGATGTGCTTTACATTAGCACAAATTAAGAGCCACAAGAAGTAAATTATTGCTCCTACTTTAAGCCTTTTCTTTCTGTGCAGTTCAGCCTCTGTGGATGGCAGGCGGAACAGCTGGGTGTCTGTGCAAACGGGCTCAACAGGAGCAAGCTGCAGCTCAGCGCTGCGCTACAATTGTGGTGCGCTGTTCCAAGGCCATGGTTCAACCGCAGACTGAATCTGGCTTTAGGGCTCCCACTTCTAATCAAGAATGTTGCAGCTACGTGATGATAAGCACTGATCCAGTACAAACATATTCTGCTAACTCAACAGTTTTCTGGGAATTTTGACAAGTTAATGTTATTGTCAGGCTTTATGCCAGATTGACTATTATCTGTTCTACTATAGCTGTCATGTAACCAGTGTAGAGAATAAAGCTATCACAGAGACTATATTGTCTGCACCATCTAATTTGAAGGGAAAAATGCAGTTGTGTTCTCATGTCTAACACAAATCAAATCTGTTCTGCCTTACATAGATCCAGTATTAATGGTTATGGAACTATAGCTTGAGAACACATTTTTGACTGTTGTCTCCTGGCAGGATGAACCTGTTTTTGCAGAATACCTTCAGTGCAGTGCTAACATACATACATACATGGTACAAAAGCATGGGGGTGACGTAACATTCTGTAAATTTGAGTGGGGACAGAATGAGTAGTTTGACAGTCATTGTAATTCACTGCCTTTAATCCTGTGGGGCTTTTTTTTTTGTTCATCGTACATAGCATACGTGTGTAGTCACAAAAAATATAATGTTTGGTAGGTAAAAATCAGAATGAAAATGTGCTCATTCATCTGAATAGTTTAGAAATTAATGCTTTAAAAGCATTGGGTTCCCTGTATTACTGAAGAAGTACTGGGAGGGGAAAGGCCACTTTTACGTTGCAAGAGATTTTTTTTTTTTATATATCAATGCAGCATAACAATACTTAGATAATACTGTGGGGATCAGTAAAATAGAAAATGCTTACCTTTAGTTGCAATTTGTTTTGCTTGATCTAAAGGATAATATGCTTTCCCTTCTGTTTACATTCAATTCTGCTTGTGTTGCAGACAACATTACAGCTATAATGCAATGTTGTGTTTACTGTCTGAAATGATACATAACTGTATAACATGTCACACTGAGTCTTTTAAAGTATCAAATTAAGTCAAACATGAACAACCTATTTTTCCTCAGGTAGTGATGAGATTTGCAGTGCAATGTAAGTTACGGAATGGTGGAGACTTTTTCTTTTTAATTTGTACACAAAGAAGCTAATAGCTATGACTGAACTGAAAGTATGTAAAGGCTGTAAAGAGGATTCCTCTAAGCAAAAATTATGTGATGGTAAGCCCATGAATGTTGCATTTTTTGTAAATATTTTATGCGAAGATCTATAAAATACAGATACATAATTTCTCATGAGTACAGCATTCTAAAAAGTGATGCCCCGATCTTAAGGATGGCTAAGAGCTTTATTTTCTCCATCTCTCCCTAGCAATTTTGAGACATCAGATATGATTTCAGCTTTAATAATTTTGTTCCCTCCCACCCACCCACCCCTCCTCTCCTCTCCTCTCTTTTTGCAAGGAAAGGCCTCAGAATGAAATCTGGTTTCTGATGTCACTTTTCCACCTCTTCTCTCCCCTTCCTTCCCTCTGTAGTATAACCATGGCTTGCTTGCAGTTTAATCTTTTTCTTTCCATGGTTTGCTTTATTCTAATTTGGGGGACAGGGATGTAAGAAGAATGGCAGCATAATGGGGAACTGAACTGGTAGGACACCCCCTGAATCGCCTGTGGAAGTTACAGAGACTGACTACTGCAGGCTTCTAGAAGTCTAATCCATTATCCTGGTGCTCCTGCCTTGAATTTTTCTAGACTGAGATAGGAACAACACATTTAAACACTGTAAAATGATATGCAAGCATAAAATGCACTTGCATACACCCATGCATGCATATGTACGCACACACATGTATATATATATATTTATTTTCCTCCCTTGTTTGGAAAAACATTGCTATCATCTTTTATTTTAGCATTGGTAAGCATGCAAATCATAAAATCACTAGATTTGTTTTTCTCGTCCCATTAAAACTTACTTTTTTTGTTATTTATAATAATGAAATATCAACTGTTTTAGTTTACTAATTTTTTCCAAAATTTATAGGTAGGCATTACGCGTAGCCATGTCTTGGTAGAGGAAAATATTTCATAATGGTTTTATGTGAGAGGTACAACTATTTTCAGTTGGTTAAAAGCTGGAAACATATCAGCATCGATTCTGTATACTTGGAATAGAAACTGTTGTATTTTGATTGAAAGGCAGACGACTAGTACATGTATTTCTAGTTTCCCTAGTGTACTTTGTTTGCAAAACGAGTAGTCTTTAAAATTGCCACAGTTAAGGTTTCATGACTAAGTATGGGAGCTTCCAAAAGCTGTGATGTACAGTTCATAACATGAAATAAAAGACTAAAGAAAAAAACCCAAAAGTTAGTGATGAGCGGCTGATTGTTTTTTATTTAACTGGCAAACTATGAATTAGAGATTTATTTTCAGAAACATTTTATCTTTTGCTGTGAAAATTAGATGTTATCATCTTAAGTATCTGTAACATGCTCTTTGGTTGAAAGACTTACAGTAGATATCAGGGTTACGTATTTCAGTTTGTGTCAGAGGTTATAAATATATGGAGTGAGGGTATACTTTCAGTGGGTGAGGTTTTGGCGTATAAAAGAAAATACTGTATACTAAAGGTGTATACATAGAACTCCATGATGATTTCTTCCATTGCAGTGCCTCCCTTACAAAGCCAGGAGAAAAAAAGTTTTACAGGTACTAAGAAATGTATTTATAGTAAATTGTGAGGTAACTGTACCCTTCAATAAGTAATCTTGAGTACTTTTCAAAGTGGATAACATTCTTATTTAGATACAAGAGGAAAATACACTATTAAACAAAAGAAGAAAAAGGCTTCCACTGAACCAAAGGTAATGCATTCATAAATATCTGTATTTAAGGAACAATTTCTTAATCTAAAGCAGTGCAGTGGTAGACAAAGATACATGGAAAAATCCTGGACACAGATATTTGAAAATAGTAAAAAGGGTAATTTCACCATTTCTTTGTTGTAATATCATTACAGCAAGCAAATATATGCATGAATGTCTTGTGCTTACATTAATGAAAGAAAAAAGGATTGGGAGAAATAAATGATAAAACAGCATGTATCAATATTCAATATAATGTTTTACAGCATTAATAAGTGAGAAAAATCTTGAGACTTTCTGATATTCCAAGCATGTCTATGTCCACCTACCAGCAAGCTTTATAGTCAAACCATGTCACACCTGTTTCAAATAAGTTCTAATATGACCAATATAAAAAATTCTTTTGCATGTAACTTCACAATTTACTTGTACAGTAGATGCATCCTAGCATCCTTAATTGAGTTTTGAATGGTAACCATGTTTAGATGTGATGTCTCCAAGGCACTCAAATTTTTCATCTATAGGTTTTCTTATCAAATACATACCTTCTGTAAATTCAGAACCTGAGCATCTGTAATGTTTTATAAAACCTTTGTGAAGAATTTTAAGCATGGGGTATCACTTCCACTGAGCCTTATCTCTGATGAGCTTTACACTAATAGAGGCTATGTTGATAGGAACATTATTGTCAGAAACAAAGTTCCTCCTGATTTCTGCATAAATAGCTACAGTGAACAGATATATAGTATTTTGAGCAAATGCTTCTCTTGTATGGTGTGCTATGATGTTTTATTGTTGGTGTTGAATAAACAGAAGTTGTAACATGGCCGAACTACTTATGAACTGAACCATACTGACAACGGCAAATTTTAAGAACATCGGTAGCTCAAGACTGATTAGGAAAGGTGGCAAATACTTGTATGCCATAACTACTATTATGAAGTTTGTCATATATGAAGATATCTGATACTAGTAGTAGTAGAATCTGTAAGTGACAACCCATTGGTTTCCCAAGTTTTCTTCCAAATATGCCATTTAAGGATATATTTAAATATATATGCATATATCTTCGAAATTTTTTTATAATGCAGCTATCACTGTCATCTCAGCTGGAGGGTTCTTTCACTAAATGCCAGCTCTTACATAGGAGTACTTCAAGCTGAGAAAAAGTGCTAGTGTTTCCAAAGTACTGTTTTACCTTCAGAAAAATGTCTTCACATTTGTTTTTCTATTATCATGTGTATTAAACCTGATGGTGGTATGAGTCAGATGAGTGTAAAATGTGTTAGAAACGAATAAACTATAGCCATAGAATTCAAAATGTTTTTAAAAAGTGTACAGGTAAGGCAGCTTTTACTGCAGTTGTATTTATTTTTCCTGAAACAGTTGCATTTTAGACTTAGCTTTATTAAAAACAGTACTGCTTTATATTCACAATATTCAGAAATGCTATCAAAATTGCTTTTTGTAATCCTCTACAACACTGATGCTTGTACTAAAACATCCCGTCTATTTGTTTACTAGAGATTCATCAGACCAGCTACAGATGCTAGTTCTACAAGATCTTCCCTAGAGTAGAGTTTTAATTAAAACAACTCTTTTTACCCCAGCTGTCAGTGCAACCCATATAAAAGGCAGGAAGCTTGTTTTTAGAGAGGAGTTTGAATGCTTAGCTTGTCCTAAAGTCTATAACCACACATAAAATGAAGCATTGAATTTTCTACTTCTCTGAATTCTTTTCTTCCTTACCAGTTTGCAGTAACTTTGTTTTGCAGAAGTTGTTGCAACACTTTTTAAAACTTGCTTGCTTCATAAACAGGAATTCACAACACATGCATTCCATTCAACTGGTAAATACTTTGCAGGAAGACTTTGAAAGTTGTTTTAATTTAAACCTATCTTACAGATAGCAGGAGTTGTACAGCACCTTCTACAACTTTTTTTAACCCCTTGTCACCTTTCGTTTGAAGTAATATTTCAAAGAGTCACATCCTTATCGAGTCAAACCATCCTTTAAGCTAGAAGTTAGTTGAATGTCAACTTAAAAATTCAGGGCAAAGTAGAAGGTAGCTTGGTGGGGGGGAAATCATTTACCTGCTTATGAAAAGACCTGGGCTGAAATGAGTCACGTTTTCTGAACCAACCCTAGCTAGCCCAATTCCTAAAATCCTTCAATCCCAAAATTCCTTCTGATCTTCTACCCCTCCCTCTAATGCTAGCCTTCTGCTTGCTCAGCCCCAGCAGTTACTAAGCACCACAGGTGAGCTTGTCCTCAAAAGTATTTACCACAAAAATGAATTACTATAATGGTACTGAATACCTGTATTTTCTGTCATCTTTCAACTGCTTCCACAGAGTTTGGCTTCAATTCTAAAAACCTGTATGAGAAAATGTCTAGTTATTTTGCCATTACGTTACAGCCATTTCAGAAGTTAAGAACTTTAAATAGTGTCTCCTTTGCTATCAGTTTTTAATCTTTGGCCATAGAATATGGGTCTACCCAAAGACTTGGGTTTGGGGGTTTTTTTGGTGAAGTTGGTTTAAAAGATCATTCTCTGGTATGTTTCATCCTGTTCTTCCTCAGCCTCATATGCTTGTCCTGCTGTTTTAGCAATAGATCTGTAGTTCCTTTGTAACAACTGTTACATGGCAGCCTATGTGACTGATGTATGTCTGCCTTCAGTCTTCT
Source organism: Ibycter americanus (assembly GCA_035590275.1). Classification (NCBI taxonomy): domain Eukaryota; kingdom Metazoa; phylum Chordata; class Aves; order Falconiformes; family Falconidae; genus Ibycter; species Ibycter americanus. The sequence goes on from JAVJGI010000001.1 coordinate 2,592,479, forward strand.
TACCGGAGATGAATGGGAGTTGAGTGTGTGTCATCTATAAATGGTTTTCTACCCCTGTCCTTAGCCTCAGCTGCTTTAAGGCAGGTACCTTAATCCATGCGAA
>JAVJGI010000001.1:2594356-2623007 GCA_035590275.1 Ibycter americanus
GTGCAAAAGGTTCCAAACAGTTGTGGAGGGATTAAAATAAAATTATTGCAGAAGCCTCACTTCCACAGGATATAAATACAGCTAGTTCCTCTTTATAAAATTAAGAATGCCATTAAAATATACTTCTAAATACATGTTTATCTTCTGTTGGAATCACTAAGTTGTCTTTAAAACACATATAAGATTTCACTTTGAGGAATGACCACAAAAACCTTTAATAGACTGGAATCTCTAGCCTGCTGTAGTAAGTATTCCATTTTGGGCCTATTTCAGAGTCTCACCAGAATTCCTTGTATGAAATCCAGTTTGTTGTGTAAAGGTCTGTAGGCAAATTCAGGCATTTTGGGGGAAAAAAGGCAAAATTCATTTCTAGAGTTGTAAAATGAAGAAGCACACATAGTGGGTTAGCTGAGTAAATTCCAAAGTATTGGTCCTTTCTAGATGTATGCATTGCTACTAATGATACCTATTTTTTTTCTTCTAAATCTTTGCTATACAAAGCTTTCAAATGTTGGAGAAATTAGACAAATCAACCTGAGAGGCACTTTTTTTAAGTTTGCACACTTATTTTTAGTTTGCACTATTCTTTTAGTTTGGTTCTATTTCTTAGCTACCTGCTTATCTTTGTGGAACAGAGGACAGGCAGGGTAATTAGCATGATAAATATGGAGAACAGCATTTCTAGACTACTCAGTACTAGTCTATTATATGGATACAGCATGTCTAATATGTCATGCTTAATGGTTGCTAGAAATTTATGCTTAGTAAGATCTGCCCAAGGGATTTTCAGTGGTTTAAAGTAACTTAGTGATACCAAGAATGAGTTCACATCATGTTTTAGTAGATTTTAGTGATAATATTTATACAAAGCTGTCCTAAATCTTTTTTGCTTCTGACTTGAAAATTTATTAACACAAACCATGAAATAACTAGGTATTTAGAGAAATGAAATATTTTTAAATAGCAGTGATCCTGTTTTCAGTGGTTGCTAATGGATAGAGAGATGTACTGTGGGAAAGATTTCACTAATTCATAGTCATTTTTATGCGTATACCTTTAGATATTTTGTAATTGAAATGCAACATTCAAAGTAACTTGATTATCCTTTAACTATATCTAGAATGCAATTTTTTTTTTAGTGGAGAGAACTGATCATTTGTATCCAAGTTCCTTTTAAGTAGAACAGTAGTTCTCATTTCAAGATCAATGTAGAGCAGACAGTCATGATGTAGCAAAATACAAAAACCTGAACGTTATGTAAAAGAGTTGGTAAAAACTGAGAATATAACAGTTCTAATAATTTCATCACTAAGCTGTTTTATATTTTTTTCACACCTTCTCCACAATGCAGTTGATCTGAATATTACAAGAGGATTCTTTCATATGTTTGCTTTATGTCCTTAGTTTTGCTTTCTAGGCAAATTTTATGTTTGTGTTTTTTTGCATGGTTTGGCGTGGGATTTTAGACCTTGTTGTGTGGGGCTTTTTTTTTTTTTTTTGTTATTAGCTTGTTTTATATATTTTGATATTTTTTTAAGGTAACACAAATTTTCCTAATGGAATTTTTATTGGTTTCTACATATCATAGCATCATTTACCTTGATCACCTATGCTACTTTATGTCATAAGATTACTTCGTATGATTAACTTCATCATTTAGGGAATCTGATAATAACTACTTATGGAGACATAAACTGAAACTTCTAAACATGGGGATCTAAGGCTATGTCTATGGGCCTTTCTACATCAGCATTTTCATTCAGGTGGGATGTGTGCTTGTGAGTCTCCTTGCTTAAGACTCATCAGTCTGTATCCTGGAACAGTCTTGGAGAGCACAGCTAGATGCCTTGCAAATGAAACTGAGCCAGAAGGTGCCTTCCAGGGGCAGAGGAAATGTACTCCAGCCTCTGCTGGGCATTCACACACAGCACCAGGCTCAACTGGCCTGGGGTAAACCCTCCAAAATGTACGCAGTGTGGGCAGGATTTCTTCAGCACCAGCTGTGAATGCATCGATCTGGTGTCCTGCTAGGTATAGAAAGAGGAGGTGTTTTCTCTCCCTCAGTTACAGAGGTCTCCTAGGAAGGCTACCCTCTTAGCTAAAACTAGTGTTTCTGAATATTATCTCTTAAAAGCACCTGTAGTTATGGAGAAACATTGTTTTTCTTGAGGAATCTGGAGTGTTGTAGAAGGAAAAAAACAACAAATGCAACGGCAATGTCCTCCCACCCCTAACCCTCCCAAAAAACCCTAAAACTTGTCAATTCACATGGTTTCCATCAAATTGGTACTGAAGAAGTTTGTAATGCCACAAAGGTGCAACTGCCCACCACCACCAGCCCCCCCCCAAGTGGCATGCATCTTCTTCCCTCACGAGATGTGTGGCTTACAAACACACCACGTCTTCTGATTTGATGTTTCTCTTATTTATACATGCCTCATGTTGGAGATGAGTATTTTTTGTGTGCCTGTGCTGCCCCTGAAATCCACATGCTGATGAGAAAACACCCAAACCTCCACCTGCACAGACCGGGGGGTGGGGGTGGGGTGTCACTACTTTTTGCACCCTGTGTTGTCACTCCAGCTGCTGGAGGCTGTCCCAGTGCCTGGCAGGGAAGGTGCACCGAAGTGGAGGTGGCAAGGTCAGTGATTTCTGGCTCTGACAAGATTCAAACCAGGCTTTGTCCTCTACTTGTTTTCTTCATTGTCCCTACCATTACAAATGCTTGTTATTCCTTTACATTTTTTGGAGATGACTCTAAAACCTCTTTGTAGGCTCCTGGTTAATGCTGAATCTGACCAAGGGTTGTAGTCTTTTCTAGCATTATAATTTTTGGTCAAATGCACTCACGGGCAGTTCTGGATGTTCCTTTCACACATTCCTTATGCTTGCATCTCTGCCATATCAGCTGCTGTTATCCAGACCGTATGGGTATCTCCACAGTGAACTGAATGATTTTAGTATTTTTTTTTTTCTCCATGTGTTATGCTCAGAAAGATGACTTTGAGAATTTAATTACATAAATACCAGGGAACAGACTGAACTCTATGGATAGCAGTGAGAGTAGATGAGCAAGGGGGCAGAACAAGACCTCTGTCTTTCAGTAGCGTAGATGTTTTAGATCTTTTATTTTTTTTATTTTTACCATACTGAGCCCTGATAACCAAGTCATCTTTCTGTCTCACAATTTTATATACTGCTGTCTACATTTCCAGTTGGTTTTGAGGGGGGTTGTGGGGTTGTCTTTTCCTTGCAACTTATTTAAGTCTAGCCATTTTTCTTAGAGCTATCTGTTCACATCATACATAAAACAGCTGCAAGGATTCTTCTTGCCTTCTAAGGGGTCTTTGAATAAACTCCTTCCTTTCAGTTTTCTAATAGGCTCTCTACCAGTTAATCTTTTTTTTTATATACAGAAATCCCTTCATTCTTTCATTAAACAGACAAAAAAATCCCCACCACCCCACCCCTCCAACCCCACACAAACAAAACATAATATTCATTAAAATGGAAACATGTAGTAAGTCTTAATGTTATTTTAACAGTAAGCTTCTAAGGGTCTAGGCATTTTGGGGGGAGATAGGGAAGAAGACAACAACAGTCTGGTTGCATAAAAATAAATGACTGGATTATGTTAGAATTTAATTTAACTCTGTAGTGGACCTTATTATTTTTTAATGTTTATAACCTGTTAGAGTATTCCAAAGAATGAAATCCTCAAGGTCTCAGCTGGCAGTTACCTCATTTTTATAAATCTTCATGCATGCACCTGTATGTAGGTTTTCTTGTAGACAGCCGTTGAAATGTATATCAAGGTACCCTGAGATGTTAACATTATAGTGAAGATGCTCCTGTTCACTTTAGAGCCTTAAGCAACAATGTTAACTAGAAATGTTGGTCCATGGAGGAGGAAAGAAGATGCCAGAGTTCTCTATACACTATTGTTGGTCCTTAAGCTGTCTTCTAACATCTGAGCTGAAATAATTGGTTGAGAGGTTTTACCTTTCTGTTTTAATTTGAGTTGGAACATGCTTTCAAAAATATATGTTCTAGCTACTATCCCCCCAAAAAAAGGGAAAAGAATTCTTCTCTCTCCTCTACCATCTTTGTCTGACGTTGTACTCTTACTACATCCATTTTGGGCTACCTTCAGAAAATCAGTAAAATAACTCACCAGTAGTGCATACAACTGCTTGTAATTTGGGGAATTCTTTGAGCCACTCTACCAAGTGAAATCAGCTCATGGAAGAGATTCAGTTAGTGCTAGAAAAACAACAAAGAATGGAACAAGGTTAGATGCGGCAAAGAAGGAAGAAAAGAATAGCAGAATGGGAGTCGGAGGAGGAAAGAGAGACAAGAGCTTCTTCTTTTAGCAATATTAAATTGCATGTTTGTTACGTATGTACGAGTTTTCAGGGAGCTGAAAACAGTTCAAGGAAGGTTTCAGTGGAGCTATTGCAAGGCAAACTTGCGTGGCCCGTCGAAGAGATGAGAGGTAGTAACTGAGGTGCTACCCTTTAAGTATTGTCGGGCTGCTGTCAGTAGCACCATATTCTTGCTTACTCCATCAAAAAGTATATCATAGATTTGCCTTAAAATTGTTCAGTGGTATCACTTATATCAAAACTATTCAAAACTTCATGGAGTAGATAGCAGATACTATGCATGTGACCTAGAGTAGAGTTAATCAAAAACAACAACTCCTAAAAGTCAAATGCAACTTGAAGTCTGTATTTGTAAAGGGCAGTATCTGCTTCCAGTTGCAGAGCACTAGAGTTCTCTCAATTTTCCCTTAAAAAACTAACTTACTAAAGAGCAGTGATTTAACTCAGCCTGGGTATGTCTCCAAGGACATGGTCACTATTTTCTTAAAGGCTACAGTCCTAATGCTGCTACCTTCAAGGTTTTTGTGTCCCTTGTACAAATGAAATATGAAGTCGCAATGCAAACATATTGTGCTATTCCATCAGCCCTGCAGAGACAACGAAAGTAAGGATAGTCTGTTGTGTTTGATGAAAGGAGGATTAAATGTACTCTTTTTATTAAGATGTAAGATTAAAAGTAAGTAGGCTTTAAAAATAGTTCAGTTCCATATCCTGCATATATTGCTCTCCATCTTCCCTCTTAATTCACCAAGTATTTGGACCATGGGAAAACTAAGAACAGTTTTATTTAGTGTTTATGACTGAGTAGCAGCAAGCTTAGTACAGATAAAGCGTTTGGAGAAACTATCAACCCTTATACCTCTGTATGTGGAACTTGAAATATTTTTAGAGCTGTCAAAGGAAGATGGACTTTATTTAATTTTTTTTCTTTCAGTTTTGTCTGAAGTTCAAGCAAACCTGTCTAATTGCAAAGCAAGTAGACACCCCACAGTCCTTTTAAAAGATTGTTTAATCACTATATTTAAATAATAAGCCATTGCTCTCCTCCCCACAGTTAATATTTCTGGAAATGGGCTAGACTGTTTTTTGTTTTCTTCGGAAGTGTGTGAAGGCTGATAGTAGCATACAAAACTTCACGATGAAAGATTAAAATTTGACAAAGTTTTATAAGCACCGGGAGGGGGAGGTAAACCCCAGATTTGCCTGCTTTTGAAGCATATAACGGATAATAAATGAAATTGTAACAGAATCTTCTAGGAGTTACATGTATGCACAAAAACATAATTCATAATAAACCAGAAAATAAGCGGGCTGAATTAAAAAGTATTTCCAAATTATGTAGTGAAATCTGTTTAGTTAGGCATTTAGTTGTATCTTTCAGTAGGTGGCATTATAAATTGTAACTACTTTACTAAGTAAAAAACACTTATTTGAATGTATTTTAGTAAGTAAACCTAGATTTGACAACAAAATATTTAAGCAAAAAATACTAGTAAACTATGTCTGGCAATGGTTAAGGTGGCTTGAAAGTTTTCTAATTCCTGTTTTTGATCTGACATGTCTGTTCAAATTAGTTCTTATTTATCTACTCCTATCTCATTTTAATATTTTTATCAATATGACTTCAGAATTAGTTCACAAAAACATCAATTTTGCAAAGGGTCTGGAGCACATGTGTTATTTTTGTGAGATTGTGGTACTGTTTTATATAAGTCATAGCTGATATGCACAACCCTTGAATATTTAACTGTTTAAAGTGCTGATTTTTTTGGTTTTATTCCTTTTGTTCTGGGACACAAGTAACAATAAAAAATCATGACAGTATCTACCCAGCCTTCTCCAGCCACTTCAAGTGACTTTTGTTACATTTACTGTTCCTGGTAAGCTTCATTAAGATTTTTTTTGGTCCCAACACCCTGTTCTACTTCAGGGACTTAATCTAGTATTTTAAAATGCTTTCAGTTTTTCCACTTCTGTATAATTTCTGGTTATTCATTGAAGACAAGTGGAGTCATATTGCCCTCAGCAGGGAAAGCGCAGAACATAATTTCATTCCTCTATATCAAGCCCAAAGCACAGTGCTGGATTCAAGGAATGTGTATTAGCAGAGTAATTTTTCAGGAATATATAAATGTGGTATATAAACAACCAGTCTAAATTTAACATGTTTTAATAAAAAAATTTTTTTTTTCCTTATCTTCTTGAAACTTATAGTTTGTTTTGGTACACACAGCAGTAGTTCACATAGAGGAAAGAAATAACTTTGCTTTCTAAAATGTGTTTTCAAGACTGGTCAATACATTTTGCAGGGTTTGTTTTTTGATTTTTTTTTTTTTTTTTTAAGATATAGCTTGATAATCCTTTGTATTGGTTTAACCCAAGCTGGCAACTAAGTACCATGAAGCCACTTGCTCATGTCCCTGCCCCAGTGGGATCGGGAGAAGAATCTAGAAAAAGGTAAAACTCATGGGCTGAGATAAGAAGTTTAGTAGTTGAAATAAAATATAATAATAATAACTGTAATGAATAGGAGAAGGAGGGAGGAGAGAGCAGTAAAACACAAAAGGAAAAGAAAAAAAAAAAGTGATGTAAAATACAGTTACTCACCATCTGCTGACCCATGCCCAGCCAGTACCTCAGCAGTGATCAGCCAGCCCCAGCCAACCCTCACCCCCACACCAGTTTATATAGTGAGCATGTTATTCTATGGTATGGAATATCCCTTTGGCTAGTTCAGGTTAGCTGTCCTGGCTGTGTCCTCTGAATTACTTGTGCCCTTCCAGCCCTCTCGCTGGCAGGGCCTGAGAAACAGACAAGTCCTTGGCTTAGTATAAATATTACTTGACACACTGGGGTTTTCTTGGTTTTTTTTTTTCCCCCAGTTGTTGTCATCAATATTATTCTCACACTAAATCCAGAACACAGCACTGTACCAGCTACTGAAAAGCAAATTAACTCTATCCCTGCCAAAACCAGGACATCCTTCCTTAAGTATATACAAAATTCCTTTTTGTCATAGTAACTAGAGTCTTTTCAATGAGGTGGTTCTTTTTAAAAAGGAAAGATTTTTTTTTTTATTTAGGAGGCAAAAATCTCATAGAGTATCACTTATTAAATAATTGTGGAGATAATTGTTTTAGTTCACTTAAATTTTTTATTAATGCTGATTATACTGTTTTGTGTGTAAAAATTCAATCTCTCTGGTCATTACATTCTATAGCCATGTTGACTTCATTCTGTACTAGAATCCTATTCAGCATTCCTGTGCCATGATTAAAAAGCTTCTTGTTAAAAAACATATGAAGCATGGCATGATTTCTTTCCGTACCTTGAGTATGATAACCTTTTGATACAATTTTTTTTTCATCTTTTCTACGAAACTGTTAAAAGTTCACACCGATAAGTCTTCTGACATATCACTTGATAAAATGGGATAGAATTTATATCTGTTAAACCTCAAAACCCCCCGTTGTTGCCACGTAACAAAGAATGTCGCTTTAAATTACAAGTTTCATTGGACCTCGTGTACCTTCTTTGGACTTTAATATAGTTAGAATATTTGATGTCTGATAAGATAGTCAAGATTAAATATTTCTTTTCATTACCATTAAAGCAACTGCATCTGTAAGACTTTTTAACTCTTCTTGGATAACCTCCTAGATCTAAAAGCTTATTTAAGTATAGGTGGTTGGACGGAAAACTTGCTGTTCTTGATGTCAGGCTCATGTTGATTTTCATCTTGTTTGTGTTAACAGAGAGGAATAGCTTAGTCATTTCTGAAAACGTAGCTGAAGAAGACTGCTGATTTTGTATGTTTTAAAAATCTGATGACACTTTGTGACTGTGGTCACTGTGATTTAGTAGGTACTTAAAAGTTAGCACAGTGCTGGGATCTGTGCCAGGCTGCGTGCCTTGCCATTTTGTTGCTATAAGCCTTGGGAAACAAAATCATAGTTTGAACGTGTTCTGTTGGCATGCTGCTGGGACAGCGATGGGACTGAAAACTTCTGGTAACTGAAAGTACTTGTAAATCCTACTGGTGAATAGTTTTTGCACGTGCTCTTCCGTTCTATTGTAATGTGGTCAGCCAGACTATGTGCTAACCTCAAACACCTGCTTTTTTTCCCTGAAAAAAAGACAAATCCACATTGTGTGTGTTAAGGGTTTGCTGCAACAGTTTTATGCTGGGTATGTTCAAGAAGCAGAAGTAATACCTGAGACTCTCTCTCTCTCAAGTTCTCATAGCTTATTTAGCTCTAGTCAAAATAACGAACTTGAATTGCTTCATGGAAGAGTTAAGGGAAAATGCAATGGGAAGTATGTTAAGCTGGAATGGGCTGTTTTAGTGGTTAATCCAGGAGAAGGATTCATTGCAAAGGTTAGAATAGGTTGTCAAATTACATTGCAATAAGTATGGGAAAATATGGGAATTGGGTCATTTTCAAGTCATGATTTGTTGTTCAACGTTTGGCACGTGGGAACAATTGAATGACAAGGCTGTAGTATAGCCTCTGCAAAATAATCAGCAAGGAACTCAGTTTCTGTAATTGTCTTGTTTTTCAAAAAATCAATACTGGGGAGGGGTTGATAAATTGTGACCTAATTGCTCCTTACACTTGGTACTTCCCAGGACGAATGCCTGAACTTACATGTTTTTGCTAGTGCTCCTTTGAACTTGTTTTATGAAACAGTAAGAATACAGGTTTAAAAGATAAAACTGTATTATAGAAAAGAATACTGTGTCCACTTACACAGATATCCGCATGGGGAGATAAATACAATTTAAATATGCATGTATCCTCTCTCCGTGGTTGTAGTGCTTGAACTCAAACTGCCGAGCACCCATCTACACATGCCTTAAATGAGCTTGGTTGCTGAGATAAGACACATGGATTTCTCTGTTTATAACCAGCCACGAGGGGCCAAGTTACACACTATTACAGTTAGGTGCAACTTACTTTAAAACTAATTTTCTGTAGTTACTGACTAAGCACAAGTTTCAAGGAGATTTAACTACAGACAATATGAAACCGCAGATACAAATTGCTTCTGCGCAAATGCAATAAGCAAAAAAATATTAGAGCCTGGAACTGCAAATTGGAAAATTTTTAATCTAGTGCTTCTCTGATATTTTTTTTTAATAGCACCTGGGAATGATAGAAAAATTGAAAAAGCCTCAACAATTTAGTTGTATTTTACTGATTTATACATGCTAAAAGAAAAGCAGAATACCCAATTTCAATTGTGATATTTTTCTGTCCTCCTAAATAGCTGGACAAAATAAACCTAAATAAAATGAACCTACATAAGCCTAATAAATAGACTAAATAGATACACTGTGCTGAACAGCTAAGCCTTTCTATTTGAGCTTCTGTTATTGTAAGTCAATTATTTGAGCAGAGATGATTGCTGAAAGACAGAAAATCTTATTTCATAATCCATTTCTAAGGATAGTAAGATATTCTATTAATTTCAGAGCAAAAAGAAGGGGGGGAATCACTCTATATACTCCATAATATTTTAAATGTTGCATAAAACTAGAGAAAAAGTTAATATCCACTTACAAAATGTTAGTATAGAAAATGTAGATTCCTGAAGATGAAAGCAGTGTGAAGTGTTTTACACAGAAGCATAACCACTGAATTGTAGTGAGTTGCAATGGGTAGTCTCTCATATCAGATTTTTGAGACACTAAAATATAGAAGAAAAACAAGAGTTAGTGGCATGCTGACTTATGGAATATTAAGAAGCAGTTAATGGTTCTAATCTGGTTGCAAAAAAAAAAAGTAAAATCAGAAAGCTCAAAAATGTGAATGTTCTGAAGATTATTGTCATGCATGAGAAAAGAGAATTGTTGGGAATGTGTTTATCCTAAATTAGGAGAGGGTACAGTTGACTTCTGTCTCAGCATCTTCTCTGTAAATATGATTGCAAAAGTACAAATATCTGTTATTGATCCTGCAAAGGCTGTTTTCTTTGAATTTTGTATATTGTTCAGAACTGACACAGATTAAAATTTTAGGAGATACTGAGTTAAGCAGATGACCCAGGTCAGATTTGTGCATGCAATTTTTACCCATTCTATTGAAATCCAGCACCTGATGCTTCATGAGTTTTTTGTCAGCTGTGCATTTGTTGTAGTACTTCAAACACTTTGTTTAGAAATAAAATGTCCTGAAGTGAGAAGTAATGCAAGTAAACATACTTGAATTCTCAAAAAGTGTGCAGAGCCTTAACATCTCCAACAATAATCATGTACTACTATTCACACTTATTAAAATGTTCTAAGATCATTTTGATAAATTACTCGCTTTGGAGAACTAGTAATTGGACCAGAATATGTTTTCATTAAACTTTGGACGCATACCACCTACATATAAAAAACCTGAATGCTATTGTACATAGACAGGATGAAATTCACACTTCTAATAGTACTTGAAAGAGTAACGGCTGTACAAGACAATCTCCTGTACCTTCTAGATTGGCTCTTTCTATTACATTCCCTAACAACTACTTTTTGCAACTCCTTGCATCTTTGAAATGTTTTAAAAAAAAAAAAAAAAAACAAAAAACCCAAAACAAAACCAATAAACCTCAAAACCTATGAAAATTTTAGATACTCCATATTTTTAAAAGCATATTTAAAAAATAAAGACAGCACTCTCAAGCATATATTTTTTTAACTGCAAATCACCAATAACAAGGGAGGGGAAATTATCTTAAGTTCCCTCTCCTGTCCATTCCCTCAGGCAAACATGTATGGAAAAGCAGAAAAGTTTTCTTAATTTTTATCTAATTTCTTGACATTTACCTGGAACTATAGATTCTAAATGCTACATTTAGAATATTTCTAAGTCCCTAAGGGCTTCATTTAATGGAGAAGGACTTTAAAGTTTGATGGATATCATAATAATATTCACAGATAACACTTAATATACTGTCCAGCTTTATTTGAATAGGATAAATAGATAAAATATAGCTAGTGGTGAGAGACCTATTTTAAATATCTCATGAGCATCAGCATAGAATGTTAGCCTGACATTCACCACTCACTTGAAAAATACAGATTAATTTAAACATTGGATTGAACAGTAGTAACAATTGTATACTAAAATGCCCAAGTTTAACTGTATGTAGTCATGTTTTCTTTGGTATTTCTCTTTTTTCTTTTTTTTTTTTCTTTCTTTTTCTTCCTTTCCTGACACTGTTCACTCCTCCAGTATTCTTTCTTTGCTAACCCTTTCTGGTAATGATTAGGACATAGATTGGTACTCTAAAAGATATATTTCCTAAAAGCTTTTTACTGGATCTTAGCAGAAAATGAACAGTTTTGTTATAATTAGGGAACAGAAGCAAAACTTGATTTACTTAAATTGGCGATTAAACTGCGTTGGTCTCATTCAGTTCTCATTTTTATTCGGCTCAGGACAATGAGAATACCCTGTGGAAGAAGTTGTGTTTGTCAGTCCTCCGTAGCCAGCAGAAAACTCCTCACAACAAACAGAGCTCATGGGAGTAATGTGGTTATGGTGGGAGAATATAAAATGAAGGGAACATTGTTGCTGAATTCAGCAAGCAAAACATTGTTCCATCAAAATGCATAGTGTTATTCCACATTAAATTAGTTTACTCATAGGGATAAACTGAAACTTTGGGTTTGCTTCTATAGTTATCTATATGTGGAGGAAGAGAATTATGCAGGTGGATTTTAATAAACATTTAATATAGGTAGCGGGTTAGACACTACATTCAAGCCAATGTTTTGTTTTCTTATGTAGTGAAAAACTACGTAGGGGAATTTTTCATCCTGAGGATGGATGCCCCAAAGTAGTACCTTTTTCCTGGTAATCTTAATAAATATATAAATGCTTACCAAATGGCAGAGCTGGCTCCTTCAGCACATTAGTGGTTTTGTATGGCCTGGTTTTTTTCTTGTAACCAAGAAAGCCAGTATCTTTCTTTTCTAAACTTTTAACTTTAAGAAGTTATTTGATAGTTTGCTTTTACTACATTTTTGAAATATTGTTTAAAGATGGAGCTAAATCCATTATATTGTAACAGATCTTTTCTTTAATAATCATATTTTGCATGCTATTTTAAATTACTCAAGTAGAGTATCAGTAAAAAAAACATAAAAGATTTGTTAGCTTCTTTTCCCACTAACTGTATTTCACAGCAGTGGTGATTTGCCTGATTAAGAGATTAGTCTCTCAGAAGAGCATATTTGAATGAGAATGAACTCCAAATGCTCAGTGGTACCAAGTAGATTATTTTCCACATGATGGAGGTGGTTCTAATTATTTGCACTTACTTTGATTGCTATATTGTGTATTACTATTTGGGTGACCGTATTATTGACATAAAAAGTGCTGCTGTGGTGGCAAAAATATATGTTTATTTTTTTTAATACAGGGAAGTGCAGAGATACAGATGAAATGGAGAGGTGTTATAGGGGTTTTAAAGGATCATATGAGTTACATGCTAGCTCCTGAAATGAAAGAGCCTACAGACTTGATGACAGCACATACATTGAGAATTATAAATCATCTTGCAAAATGTCATAAAATCTGTAAAAAAATTTCAGATTTTCTTTAGTACGTGAAACTTTATACAACTTCATTATTTTCTACCATCAGTCTCTAGGTCCTTTCTTACATTCTTAGCTGTTTGTTTTAATACAACCAAAGAGAATGCTGCCTTGGTGGGGTGTTTTTAATTCATGTTTTTGATGCAACAATATTGTTCACAGTGGACAGCGTGTGTCCACAATAGCTCAGGGAAGCCTAGAGAGTGCTCTGTAGCCTGCAGAGCTCGTAGGTCTCTGGACCAAAACTAGACTGTTAGTATCCAGGCTAAAAGCTTCACTAATACTGTGTGGCATCAAATTAGTAACCGTAATCTATATTTGTGTCTCAGTTGCCCTTGGAGGAGCTCTGGTAGAATTTATTTAAACCTGCATGATCTTTTATTTCCTAGGGGTAATATATGAAAAGAAAACAGCTCTTTTTCCTTTCATAATAACTTTGGAGTTAAAAAAATGTAACTTACTACAGGGAAGCATTCTCTCTTTTTCTTAGATCTTCTGCATGGTGGGAACTTCTGAAAGAAAAATCTTTCTTTTCTTATAACACCCCTTCAGTTTGAACTCTAAGAGCAACCAAACAGAAGTTGTCTTCTGATTTATATAATAGCATTGTGTAGAATGTCCTGTGTGAGCATAATTTATATGAAACAAATTAACACTACATCAGTATTTTACAGACTGTGGGTGTGTGGTTAAGGGATAGGAACAGCATGAGAAGTATTTGTTAAGATATTAACTGTCTCCCAGAACCAAAAACAAATAGCTGTGTCAGCACAGGCCTATGTCTACACTAATTACGAACAGAGATACGCTTTCAGAGGTGATGTGGGAAAAGAATGCAGAGAAAAGCAGCTTGGGAAATGCAGCATTAGTAATATCAGATCATAGAATGTTGCCTGAGTAAAAATCCTTGCCGAATCTATCAGTCATACTGTGATACAGTCTCTATAGAGTAGTCTGAAACCTTCAGGTGTTGTAAGAAATGTAGATCCTCAACTAATGTTATTGTCAAGTGTTGAGAAGTAAGGTGTTTACTACATTACAATATGCAAACCCACTGAAAAACATAGTATCCAATCTCTCCAAGCCATTTGGTCTATATGACTTTTTCTAGGTGCAGGAAAGCTTTATAACATAAAGCTGTGGGAAAATGCATTAGTGTTCTCAGGCAATAGGCCCAACAAGTCCTAGGATCATCCAGCTGACTGTCCAGCTTTGTACAGAACAGGGGTGTGTGTGTGTGTGTGCTTATCTATCTATATTTATATATGACTTGTTGAGGCATTTCTGTCCTTCCTTTGTCCTTAACTTTTTTCATTGTTAGTGTAGTATACTGTGTGTAATGGGTGAAGGTATTATTTTTTAATTCTATTAGTATTCTATGTCAAACAGTGTTTACAAGAGAATATACTGAGCTTTAAAGCCTAATATAATTAGCTGAAGCTTAATCTTAGAAGCTTGATGAAGAAGAGACCATGGTTTTCTAGTGTTGCCTGTGCAGTTCCGCATTTTAAAAATGCCTTTTTTTACTGCCCTTCTCAGACTTTTTTTTCTCCTCCTTTTTTTGTTTTTTCTCAAAGCAAAAAAACAATGATTATTTGAAGGGCTTTAAAAATAGCAGAAAATATATGGCTATGTATTACTTGCTGTGCTCATGTTTCTGCTTTTGCATGGTTATGACATGGCAACATTATTGAAGTGTAAGTCAATATACACACCAAGTCAATTTTCCGTGCATAAAAGGATTCTAAATTAAAATGGAAGCTTGTAAACTCAATATGGCATGTGACAAGTTAACAAATAGTAAATAAAACCTAGTAATAAAACCCAATTAATTTTAAGTCTGCAAATGTATTGAAGTAGTTGATCTGGTAAAGAAAGTTATTGTCTCATCCTCAGAAAATGAGAAATTAATCTGAGAATTGCCCAGATAAAAATTGTTATCTCTGATCAATTTATAGAAAAAAGAATGTGCATACTGTTACTCTGAGAACTGTTTTATGTATCTGAACATGCGAAGTTTTCCAGAGAGTTTCAGATTAAAAAATAATCAAGGATTTCTTAATTGACTTGGGATGAATACTTATAGTTGCTAGCTTATCCTCCATCCTTTGAAATTAATTCTTAAATCAGAAGAATATCTAGACCTTCATGTTCATTAAGGCATAGTAATAAGCTCTTAAAATCAAACTGCTTTTCTTTAAACAGTAAATGCTTACATATGAGCTCTGTAACCACTTAGATTTATTTTTTATTTTGAACTTCAGCTGTTTGAGTTTGCTTGGCGGAGCACAGATACACCATAAGTACAGTATGCAAAGCACTCTTCCTGTTTACTACTGTAGCTGACTTTGCAATTGTTTTTCCTTTTGGGAATTCTTCAAAGTGTTGTAAATACTTATTCAAAGAGTGATCTCATCTTTGTCACAGCTTTCTGTGGAAACATTGATAACCTTAAGAACTGATGTCTCTTCAAAATGCAAGATACAACTTGAAAATTACCATAGGAGGGGAGGTGGGAAGACCCTGCACCTTTCAGAAATATGTGGATTACTGTTGAAATTTTAAAATATTAATTTGTTGAAAACCTACTTGTGTATTTTTTAGAATATTAACAAAGCAAGAGTATACCTATGTTTTGTGAGCAATAGCACCTGAAAAATTTTGTGTTTTCAAGTGTTGCAATGTATAAATCTTTTATTCCATTTAAATACAATACTCGATGATTCCTTCTAATAAAGAAAAAGCTAGCCGAATAATGCAGATTGGTCTCAGATATTAAGCCATGTCCTATTACTGCTGGTAGTTAGTAGTCTTAGAAATGTTTTTCCTTAACAATTTTCTTAAATATTATATAACAGCTTCTGACTTGATGAACTCCGAGGTGTAAGAATATCAGGCAAGCATTATACATTCAGTGTAGATGTGATTTACATTTAGTGCTTTTTTATAGTTTAAAAAATTATGGGGTTTGTACATGTCATGCGGACCGATTATTCTAAAAACACTTTTTAATTTTAGACTACCCTGAGTAACAAAGCTTATGGAGGATGAGAATTAATAGCTGCAGGAAAGACTGGAAAACTCTACACTAAATAAACAAAAACAAAACCTCAAAACCCAAAGCCAACAAACAAAAACCCACACCAAAAACTACACATGAACAAAGCCCCAGATATATAATGTTTATACAGTGGTGCATTAAGGTAAGCAATACTAACATATATGATGCTTACATTAAAATTTTAAAAACTTTGATTTATGTTTTTTTAGTTTCCAGTTTGCTTTCAAATCTAAAATTCGGGGTGGGGGGTGACAACAAATTCAGATTGGTGATTGGATGATTATCTGGCTAAGGTTTGGTGAATAAATACATCTGAAATTATTACAGTAATTCACAGATTCATCATGTTAAGGTGCTATATTACCATGTGCTTTGGATTTTATGCATCTTACACATTTTTCTCCTTTCCTGTTACTGAGAAATGTTAATGAAGGGTAGACCCCAAAAGGATAAAACTTGATGTACAATTATCAGGAACCAATCCTATTTTACAGGATATGCTTTAATATAATGACCAGTGCTCCCCTTTAGTTTGCTATTAGGTATTGTGATACTTAAGCTGTTATTCAGCAAAATACAGAAGTATGTATTTTATCTGATGCTGTTTAGAATTACCAAGTGCTTAAACATTCCCGTAAGCTGTAGCTGTAAGAAAGGGTTTGTGTTATTCTTAGTCTTAACCCTGATTCAAATAGTTATCTTCAACGTCTCGTCTGGCCTTATCACTTTTACTTTAATTTTCAGTTTTGGAATTTGTCTGCTGTTCGAGACTCCCACACTGTTCCATGTCCAGAAACAAAGTGATTCCAATGAGGCACGAGACATTGTTTCATAAGTAGAAAACTGCTGTGCTAGAAGTAATACCAACCCATTTTATATGCTTTTCTTGTAAATTAAACATTTTAAACACTGGTCAGGGAAAAAGAAAAAAAAGGCTATTCGTCCATGTTTCAACAAGAGAATAAGGTATGGCAAGCATAAAGCGAAGCCATGAATTTCTGACATTGACTTGCTCTGCGATTTTTGCATGTGTCAGCAGGTGGTGCTGAAATGCAGTGTAGTAGCTGAAAGTCACACACGCACAGAGTCTTCATCGGAGCATCTTTAAGTCAGGTTATAAAACTATTTTTATTTCTAAATTTTAGCAAACTGTGTAAACTACAGTTCAAATTTTTTTTTTTTTTTTTTGCAGCTAGCAAAACTGAATTATTCTTGTGAAATGCAAATCATTGCCAAAAGCGTGCTGGTTTTGTGACAGCTATGACAAAAAAGGACATACAGGCAACCTGGGTGAAAGATGAGGGGTATATGGGTTCGTGAATTGAATAGTTAAAAGCAATAGGGACAGTGAACTCATTCCCATGATGCTTGCCACAGATCCATTAAGAAATTGTATGGAAAAACCACCAACGCTATTCTGTCCCGGACTAAGGAAGGCTTTAGATGGTAAAAACACAGAGTAACGGTGCCATCTAGGGATTCATTTTTTTAGTGCTCTGTCACTACTCTTCTGTGGGTGGGGGCAGCACTTGAACAATGCTTTTAAAGTCTTTTTGCCAATAAGTGACACTCCTGCCTTACGTGTAGTTCCTGAATGATACATATTGAAAAGTGTCAGTTCCATTTAGGAAAGGAGGAGGTACTTAATTTCTTCTGAATCGTGTCTTTATTTTCTCTTTTTTGGCCAGAAGCTGCTCGAAGTAGCTAAGTAGAAGCAGTGGAGTTTGGGATGCTGTTGGCAAAACAGCACGTGCTGTTGATACAATACTTAATTACACTATTCAGTAGCATTTTTCCCTTCTGTCTCATTCAATGCATTGGATGATTTAATAGGAATATCAGCTTTCTAGTGTATCTTTTTACTGCCATTCCATTGTAAACCTTGAGCAGAAACTCTCCCCAGGTGTGGTCCCACTCTCCAAAGTTTGTATGGGATTACTGGCAATTAATCAAATAAGAGAAAAAGAGGTAAAGCGTTTCCTCTTCTTGCCACTCCACATTTTTATATGATCGATGGTATTACATGTGTGTTGTTCAGTGGCAAGAGAGTGATTTTATTGCATTGGGGAATGTGAACATAGAGGTGAAAGCTCAGTGGTGCCTGAGGTTTATTGTCAGGAATGTGAATGTATATATCGTTAGGGTTTGGTTTGGGTTTTTTCCAGGTAAAATTATAAATGGAACTGTAAGATTTATTGTCCTAGGTAGCATAAACCATAGGCAATTTATGATTGGCATAAATTAATACCTGAAAAAATTCCATTCTTTCTTTATACTGAGATTCATTACATTTTGCTATAGTTTTTACACGCTTTGCTTGCTGTAAGTGCATTGCTTACAAATGAGCAGGTATGTTTCTTGTAGAGGCTGTGGCTTGCTCACTGGCCAATTCAAGCCTGACAATGCATGTGTTTACCTACTGTTATCTCCTGTTTTTCAAATAGGGGCAGTTTAGAGTGATAGAAGGCAACAAGTGGCATATACTGAGAATTAAGAGGTGATTTTTGTGTTATGTAATTTAGATGGGTCTGATTTCTAGCCTCACTCAGGCTACCTTACATGTTGACTTTTGGAGGGTGACAGCCAACAGACATCAAATTGCCAACGTTTTCCAGAAGGAAAGGAGTCCCCCAGGAATGAAAATGAGAGTTCATACAGCATGATGAAGAAGAGGCCATGTACATGTGCTTCCCAGACAGGCTGTACTATTGCTAAACCACAGATTAACACTCCTGGTAATGTGCTACTTGTCTTTCACTGCATTGTGTCTCCTTTGTCCTCAGCAATCATTCCTCCATGCACTTCATTTTCCCCCAATAACAAGAACTCTATGTTCTACTTACCTGGGATGAAATATAATAAACTATAAATTCTAAATAGTATTTAAAATTCTTTCCCTTTCTTCCTTTCTTCTGAAGTAGATCTCCTGCAGAGCATTTCCAGGCTTGTATCAAGAGTCAGCAGCTGGCCAAACTGCTGTTGAATAAAAGTAGATGGCCACAGCCTGACATTTCATGTCACTTGTTTTGTTTGATAAGAAATCCTGTGTGTTACTTGTGAATACATGCATGTTGCAAACCACTGGAGAAACAAATACAGAAATAAGCTCTTTTTCAAATACTTTTTCATATTTTTTTTATGGACAGTTGGAGTGCTATGAATCATCTGAGATTAATGTCTATGTAGAAATCAAAACATTATTTGAAGAGATGTGAATATGAGGAAGATATTAAGTGGAGATGAAGAAAGATTAGGCAGCTCTAATATAAATAAAAAAAATGCAGACTTTAAAAGAAGTTCTGTAATTTGCAGTTCTTCAGCAAAAAAAAAAATCATAAAATTGTTATATGCAAGTTTTTTTACTCAGGGATTCATTCTAGTAAATAGTTTAAGCACTGTATCAGCTCTCAAATGAACTCATATCAATTACTATGTCATGTTTTGAAAGGAACTAAACACCCCAATGTCAGAAGAATTCTTACCCCATATTTTATACTTTAAAGAACTGTTAAAAATCCAGCTGCACATTAACCACGCTTCTCATGAAACACGTGTTATCTACTTTACCACTCTTGACCTTATCATATGGTAATTTTCTAGCTTTTAAGATGTAATTTTTGAGATTTTTTCAGAGGTACTCCCAGTTTCTTCCTAAGGTGCTTTTGCTGTCTTAAGTAGTCTTTAAATGATTTACTTCTAGTACTTTCACTTTATATTTCATGTGTTGATTGCTTGCTGAACTCTTGCCTTGATGTATGAATAGTAAACGAAGCTATAAAAAGCTTTAAATTTAATTTGCATCAGCTTCTGAAGTCAGATTATTTCATATTGTAACAATGGGTTTCCTTATCTTTACTACATAAACTATAGAGAAGGTTTAATAACATTAAAAATAACTCAAATACTTTACTACTTAAAAACCATATGTTGAAAAGTGTTTGGGTTACCAATGATTTAATTGAAAATTATTCTTCTGTTTACTTGGATGATTTATGTATAAACATTTTCCTAGAAAGGATGAAAAGAAGTTTATTTCTTTTTTGTGCTCTACCAACCTTATCAGCTCTGTGCTTAATAGTTTTCAAGGTTTTCAGGAAATTTGAAGAAGATATCCCAGCCTTTAAAAAAGTAAAACATACAAGTAAAACATAACAAGCAGCAAAACCTTCACTGAGCTGATTCATATTTAGGATTTTAACATATCCTAAATTTCTTGTAACTGCTTTCTTGAAAATCTTCTTATATAAGGCTTAAAACTTGAATTCTCCCAGTGGACAGCAAAAGTTTTAATAAACCCAGTTGTGTGGCAACATTTTCAGTGAGCCCAGTTAGAACCATAGAATCATAAAATCATATAGGTTGGAAGGGACCTATGGCTGTCACGTAGTCTAACCTCATGCTGATGGCAGGGCCAATTGTGGCAGGTTGCTCAGGGATTTGCACAACTGGGTTTTCAGATAATTCCAAGGGTGGACGTGGCACAATCTTCTTTTAGTGCCTGCTCCAAGACTAACTGCCCTCACTGAATAAGCTGTTTTCCTTTATTTAGAGTTAAAATTTCCCATGTTCTAACTTGTGTCTATAGTAGCTCGTGCTTTTGCTGTGCATCTCTGAGAAGTGCTTGACTTAATCTTCTCTATGTAGTTGCAAACATGAATATGTTTTCCTCTTAGCTTTAAGTCTGAACAAATGTATTTCTCTCAGCTTCTTGTACGTTGTGCCTCTGGCCAGCTTGGTAGCTTTTGCTTGGACTTCCTTCAGTATGTCTGTCTTATTTTCTGTTTTCTTAATTTCTCCTCAGTTACTACTTACAATATCACTATCTAGTCTGTTCCTGGGCCAATTCATTGGGACTGCTCTGAGTTCCTCCATCCAAAATACGTCTTAGTCCCCAATTATTTTTTTCTGAATACTGTGTCCTTTCTATCAATGTAGTTGAATTGCCCATAGGGAATGGAAGCTTTAACGTCTGGGAAGCTAGATGATCATGGGTATGGCAAATGTGATTTTAGCCCTGCATGTAGGCCTTCAAAATGCTGTGTTCTTTTAGCCAGCTGTTTAACTGGCTTCCACTTGGAGCTAATCCCCCCTTCATGATCATTCACATTATGAAACCAGCACACACCAATGATCATTACTTTTTGGTTTTTTTAGACAAGTCCTGTAAGGCATTTTCTCAGGCAACCTGGCCCCTTGGGAAGAGTTTATGTAAACATATAAACATCCAAACATCCTTAGCAGTTCCATTGTTCTTCTTTAAATGCCTCCTTAAAAACTTGTTTCTGGGATGCTTAAAGAAATAAAATAGCTGTTAGCTGTGTGTCTGCTAAAACCCGTCCAACATTCTAAGTAAAATGCTCTCAGTGGGAAGTGGCTAGAGGTTACTCATACCTGCAGCTCTTGGTCGTGAAGCAGGATTTCCTGCTCCTTTTTCTGACCCAAGAGCTAAACATCCTAAATGATGGCAGAGATGGAGTATTTAGTGTCTAGTTGCTTCATGGGATTGGAGTTCTGGACAGAAAGGCTACTGCAAAGAATAATTTGAAGAGAACTGCATTCATCTTTTTTTGGAGGAAGTGTATCTTTTTCCTATTGACTGTACAGGAAGTCAAAGCAAAACACCTCTCCAAATGGGGTGCTAAAAGGTATTATGATGTGTTCTCCAGGGTTGGTACTGATTTTTATAATGCTTTATTAATGATCTCCCAGCACTATGCCATAAAGTTTTTGAGCCAAAACCGGGCTTGTTTTGAATTTATTTACAAACAGTGCTTACGTAACCTTATCAACTTATTGGCTGTTTTTCTGAATTCAGTCAGTTCTTACAGTGTGACAGGGAGAAATTCTGCACTTCTGATTTACTTGAATTGTCTCATTAAAGTTTAGAGACAATTCTGTAGAATAGCCTAGACCATGGTGTAAAGCTATATACATGAAAAGTGTTTAGTCCTAGATGGTTTAAGAAACATCAGTGAAAGGCAGAAAAGAAAAAAAATTGAGCCTATAAGAAGCGATTATAGGGGCCTTCAGAACAATCAACAGAGACCACTTAGGGTTAAAAACAAAACAAAGTGTGAAAGATACCAGCCACTCAAAACATGGAGTAATAGTCATCAAGTGGAAACTTCATTTCTTCAAAATAGTGCGAAACTGCTATATCTTAGATTTCTTTTACTTGTGTAGTCTCAAAGAATAGAAGAAAATGAGCTGTAAAATTATATGCTTTCTTGTAATCCAATATGTCAAGGGTGGTAAGGGATGATGTCAAAGTATAATGCAAGATAACTGCATAAGGTTATTTTTGCTTTTCTTAAATTTTTAAGGGACATTTGTATTTAATGTTATTTTATAATGCTAAGGGCTTAACAGAATTTGATCAAAGGAATTCAGTAAAGGTATGGTCTGTTTTAATGCTGCATCCTGTGGACCATAAAAGCCCAAGAAGCAGGTCCCATGTATCTTGTAGATATCATCTGAAGAATTCTTCAGTGTAGTACGTTAGGTTTTTGGAGATTGAGCATTACCCACTGCAGTGGCTGCGGGAGATTAAAATAAAATTAATAAAATTTCCCCTCAGAGACACTGGCTGCTAAATGCCCCAAATGTAAAGATTGCTGTTTTGTTACAAAATCTCTTTTTTTCTTACAGTTTTTATGAAGTTATATTCAAAGGAAAAATATCTGAGTAATAGCTTGGATAAGAAATATTCTGTTATGCCCTGCAGATCCTTGGATCACCACCATGAGCATGATTAAGTGTTTTCTGTTTTGTTTTTTCATTTCATATTTAAATGTATCACTTTCAGAACAAAGAAAAAAGCCCAAACATCAAAACCCACCCCCCAAAAAAAGCCCAAACCCCACAATTATCACATTTATCCAACCACAGTAAAAGATAATTAATTTAATTGCATTAGGGGGACTTCTAGACAAATGCTGTGCCACAATAGATCAAAAGGAATTGAAAATTTTGTTTCTATCAATAAAAGCAGAACATCGCTTTTACTGTATGTGAATTGTCATCATTTGTAACAGTTAAAATATGCAAAGGTAGTGCCAGAAATTATTCTAAAACAATATATTTAGAAGTTTAAAACAGTAGTGAACAGTCCGCTTTTTTTTTGTTCATTACAATTTGTCACCTTATAATTTAACTAAACACTCCTGAAATTGTCATAGAGAAAGGAATAAAATATCTGTGTAACAATAACAAAAGCATGGTTTCCTTTACTACGTCTACTAAATCTTGTCTCGATCAGTTCTTCCAAAGCAGTTCCAGCTACTAGGTTACCATAATGCATTCCCAGTTTTTCAGAATTCATACAAAGTTCTTAAAATCATTCTGGACACAGATGTGCAACTCCTGAAAGCACCTCAGACCCTTCAAGTCTTGTTTTGCTTATGAATTTCTAACTGGCTTGTTCTTTTTGTATTGATGTTGCTGTCCTGACATACAGAAATGTTCATATTTATATAATTCTTTGTTGCTAATCATCTGTTTTACTTTTCTACAATTCATACGTCACAGATGTGCAAGACCACATGCTGTTTTGTGTGATCAACAGGGCCATGATGTAGCCTGACTTCAAGTATCTCTACTTCTACTCTAAGTGTATTTCCAGGAAGTAAATACAGTAAGGCAGGCACTAAAATATTTTTTAATTCATAGTTTTATAGCTGAATAGTTCCCCTTTCTATAATAGATGGCTGTTTGTGTGCGCCTGAGACCTCTACTTTGTAATCATAAGAAAGGCAAAGGAACAGCTTTCAGGTTAGTGCAAGCTCACGTCCTGGGCCTGGTAAAACCCTCTGGAGCTACTTGGCCAAACGCCACTTCACCGCCCAGTTTGGCTCCTCACCATAACGAGAAGTTCCTTCTGCCCTGCACTGTTTCTATAGCTAGGATTGTTCTTCTACTTTCCCCTTCTAAAGCTCCTTCATTCCTTCCTTAAATCAAATTTTAAAATATTTTTAGGAGTGACAGCTATAACATATCCTCGTGCTGGTTATAGGAAGAACACCTACAGAATAGAAACATCAACTCATTCTGACAGGAGTCTCATCTGAGGTTTCCAGCAAACAGACACACACACACAAGAAACTAATTACTGTGCTAATTAGGCTGGACCACTTCAAAAATACTGCAAACCTTTCGTGTTGTGCAGCAGACATGCTAGAAATCCCTGGGGTTTCAGCAGGAAAGAAAATTTACACAGATTACTGTTGCAAGGTATTTGGGCAAATAAGGAATTCCAAGAATTAGAGCAGTTATTACTAACCTATTAATAAACCCATCACACTGTCTTTACTTAATTTTTTTTTCAATTAGACAAGAATTTCATAAAACATTGAGTGGTATTTCTGAGAAAATACAAATCCCTAGCTACTGTTGCAGAGTTAAGAAGAAAGGGAAAAGGCTGGTGCGCCCTAAACAGTGGCTTACAAGAGCAGCAGAATCATTTGTGATTTTATTTCTTTTCAAAAGGAAAAATGTTATTTCCTGACCAACTCTTAACAGGAATTTTATAGAAGAAGCAGAACCATTGTGCATGTCCACTGGTAGTTCACTTATAGAAACAGCGTGTTTTGTAGTCCCTTGTTACCGTATTGTTATCGTCCATAGAAGTCCCTGACAGCCACTCACTCAGAAAGCGCGACAATACAAAGGAGAAAATAAAGAAAGAAATAACTGTATTAAATTTGTCTACCCTTTAAATAAAGTTGCCATTTTCCCCACAATCTGTCACAATGTAATTGTTTTGCTATCTAGCTGTAGCAAATTTTATCAGCAAGAAACTCATTATTAAAAGGGCTTTTAAATTTCACATTTTATCTCATTCAACAGTAATCTTTCAAATTCTGTTCCTTTATTCTGCTAATACCACTGACTAAATTGCTAGCAACATATGATTTCTCATTTGGGTTGATGTTCAATGCTGAAGAAAGCTGTAGTCCAACGTGCTCTCGTTCTTGGTTTTGTGGCATTTTTAGCACAATATTCTTGAATACTTTTCACATACACTTAACTCCCTAAGACAATTTGTCTGTGAGGGAAGGAGAGAACAAAAAGTCCACTTCTTTAGGTACGTGCTGTGTTGAAAAGCTAACTTTCCTGCAATAAAGTTTGAAAATGTGGATTGATTTTTTTTATTTTTTTAACCTATGCATACTTTACCTGGGAAGTCTGCATTGCTCTGGAGTGAATCTAGGAATGGGTGGGTGGGTGGTGCATGGCTAGGCATGGCTGAGGCAATAGGCTAGATTCTTCCTTCAGGTCGCGGTAAGACAATAATGACCATTAAACCTGACTGTTATACTTTCCAATTCTAAAATAAATACTGATTTGCTGACACATATACAGTGTTATAAGCGCTTACGTGCATCTGGAAAAAATAGATTAAATGAAGTTATAATTTAATCTGTGGGGATGTGTATAGTGTGGAAAAGCACAAATACTGCCCTCAGATCTTGGCTAAATATGTGTGAATACCTTCTCTAATATTTCATGCACTTATGAAAAAGGCACATAACCACTTGTACATCCATCTTGTATTCTGTCTATTTTGGTGAGGTTTATAATCAATGTATCTTAAAAAAAAAAAATTCCCTCATTTCTAGGTTGTCTGAGAATTATTAGAATTATATTGAATTAAGTAAATGACGTTTAGTGCTTGGAAATTTTTCTAAACAGCTTCTAGCTTCTGCTGAGAATGAATAATTCTTTTTATCAAACTGTAAGATTTTGGGCACGTTTTTGTATACCATTCTATATACATCTTATTTACAAAGCAATTAACCTCATAATATCCTAACACATTTCTCACTGAACATTCATATGACTAAAGATAATATATAATTGAACTTTGCTATTTTTTGTTGTGTGGTGCAGTTATACATATCTGTGTTTTCGATGTCATCAGTATGCCTTCATAACAAATATAAAAGCCTGTTAAAACCATTAAATTTATATTAAAGCATCTTGTACCATGGTTAAGTATTAGAAAGATTAGGGGTTTTTATTAGATGTTGGGGGCTTCATACCTTTTCTCATTATTAGGTATGGGTTACTGTCTCAATAAAAAGATTTCAGCCTCTTCTTCTTCCTCCCTGCTGGCAATGAATGAATCCTTTTAAATACTTGGTGTTAGTTCCCTGAAGACTTGAGTAAGTTTCTGAAATGTGCTGCTTGTAAGCGTGTAAAGGCATTTTGCAGCTGCATAAGTCTAAGGGGAGCATGTGGAACTCAGTTCATTGGAGTTACTTTCATTCTCCTAAGTGAAATAAAAGTCTGATCTGAGACAGTTTAGGTGGGGAATTCTGTATTGATTTTTTTCTGAGAAAAATATATTTTAAACAAATAACCTAGTGTTATTCTCAGAATGGGTTGACTTACCAGGCTGATGTTTGCGGGGTGGGGTAGGGTGGGGTGGGAAGGGGACAGGTGAGAACCAGCAAAGTGCTGGGATAACATTTATGCCCAAAATGTGAGGACAAATTAACATTCTAGGACAACATCGTTGTGAGGTTTAAAGCTATTAATCAAACGTGATAACCTTGTACCTTTTCTTCTTGGATCGGGAAGTTAATCCATACGCTGTAGCCTTTGTCTGGCAAATGAGATACAGATGCCCTTTGCTGAAAGGAACCAGTTTTTATGCAGATTTATCTAAGCCATCTGCAGGAGTTCGTCAACTTAGTTGAAGAAGAAAAAATTATCAATAAGATATAATATACTTAGCACCTAACTTTGCTCAGAGGTACGTTCTGGTAAGGTTTAGCTGCTCTATTAGGTGATATATATATATACATGTTTCTATAGTTTATGCTTAGGCAGTATGTATTTTGAACATGCATGTGTAATGTAGCTACAAAACCATAGGCAAAATATGCTGCAGAATCAGCCCTTCAAGGTGACTTTCTTTCACGCTTTGGTGCTTCTTGCATTTCCATTCGTCTATGTGCCATATCTTGCTTCATATCCAGCTGGATTACACAGAAATTGATCGTGATTTTTAAGATAGAGCCAAAACTCCCAGGAGATCGTCTTTATGCAAATCACATTCTCTAGAGGAGTGAATAGATGCTTAGAATAAAGGAAAAGTGGATAATTACCTGTTGGGTGGTAAATAATCATATGCCTAAAAAAGACAAAAAAATAAGCGCTGTGTGTATTTGATATTTTTGCCTTTGATATAATTTAGAATTCTTGGTATAGTACTTAGTATTTAGAGACAAAATGTCATTTTACAGACAGAAGAACTTAATCTGGTTATATTTTCTCACTCTATTGCACATCCTTCATTTGTTTTCCAAACCTGTATATTTATCTCTGTAAATGTGCTTTTTTGTTGGTTTGTTTTGGGGAGGGTGTTCTTGTTTCTGTTTTTTAAGGAAAATATATGTATTTCAAATTTAAAGCAGTTTGAGATTGGAAAATCCTGCCTGACAGACAAGAGTTGTTCTGATTTGGGTTTCTAATTTTTTGTTTGTTGTTGTTTTTTTAAGAGGCAAAGCCATTCACAAAAGATTTAATTTTGAAAGCTTAAGAAAAAAAATAATTATTGAATTATAAATACTTTATATACACACTGACTCTACTTCTAATGACAAAGTGCAAAAGATTAAAATGGCTTCTTAAATTTCTATCCTGTTACAAAGGGACTATAAGGCGTTTTGTATACGTAAATTGTATATGTAATACTTGAAAGAATTTATAATCTGAGGTACAGTTTCAGATAGAAACTTTAGAGGATATACATAAATTTTAGCTTCAAAGGAAAGTGTTGCTCTTTCCGCTGGCCATTCTTCAAGTATAGCGTGCATGTGTGTGAGGAGTACCACTATTACAAAGTGCAAATAGAAGTGAGAGGTAAGAGTTGACTGATTTTAGCAGTTGCAGTGAAAAACTGAGGTCCAAGTCCTGAAAAATGTTATCAGTTGCTTAGTACATATCCATATCTCTAGATATATATGCCTAATACCTGTATGTATGCATATATACATTCCTGGTTTGATTACTTTGATTTTAGGAAGATTATTCCTATGCTTCAAATTAAGCAAATATATAATTCTTTTCAGGATCAGAAATCTGTCTACTTCTTATAGGAGCTTATTAATAAAATATGTATAAAAACAAATTCTACAAATCTGTATAAATTCTAAACAAATCTTTGAAGCTGTAAGAATTGCACTGTTGGTTTTTACTATTTGTTTTTATGCTACTATTCCTAGTTGCTTTTTGTTTCTTTTGGTTACTTAATGGCAACTGCAGAGACCCAGCTAGTGTGAATTCATGTTTAAGCCAGTTCTACAGATTTTTCTTGTGAAATGTGACTAGGTACACACAAAAAGGGTAAAACAGGTATCATAAATAAAGGTAAATTTATTAATTTTTTTAGAGTATATGTCAAAAGATTATTTTTTCCCCCTTGAAATAATTATCAGTCTCTGCTGGTAATGAGTTAAATCCTGACTTCCATGGTAGATAAATTTCCTTGTGACAGGTTTCACAAATCTACTACTAATTAAGTAAATGATTTTTTAGTTCTTAGATAAACTCACTGGTTTTATTTGTAAAGATAGTATTACAGAATGAGAGAATGGTTGAGGTTGGCAGGGA
>JAVJGI010000001.1:2623107-2736813 GCA_035590275.1 Ibycter americanus
AGTTCTTAGATAAACTCACTGGTTTTATTTGTAAAGATAGTATTACAGAATGAGAGAATGGTTGAGGTTGGCAGGGAGGTCTGGATGACCTCTGGAGGTCATCTGGTTCTATGCCCCAGCTCAAGCAGAGCCACCTAGAGCAAATTGCCCAGGGTCATGTCCAGACAGCTTTAGAGTATCTCCAGGGATGGAGACTTTGCAACCTCTCCACAACCCTTATGCTGAGCAATTTGTTCCAGTGCTCAGTCACCCTCACAGTTAAAAAGTGTTTCATGGAGGGATTCCTCTGTGTTTCAGTTTGTGCCCATTACCTCTGTCACTGGGCACCACTGAAAAGAGCCTGGCTCTGTCCTCTTTACACCCTCCCTTCAGTTATTTATATACACTGATGACATCCCCCCAGCCTTCACTTCTTCAGGCTGAAGTCCCAGCTCTCTCAACCTTTCCTGATAGGAGAAGTACCGTTAATCAACTTGGGAGTCTATGAGAGTCTCTTAATCATCTTAGTGGCCCTTTGCTGGACACTTCCCAGTAGTTCCATATCCCTCTTGTGCTGGAGAGCCCAGAACTGGACCCATGGCTTGAGACTTCACCTCTGCAGTGCTGAGCAAAATGGAAGGATCACCTCTCGACCTCCTGGCAACATCTAGCCTACTGCAGCCTGGGACATCATTTGCCTTCTTTGAGGCAAGGGCACATTGCTGGCTTGTGTTCAGCCTGTTCACCAGGAACCCGCCAGTGCGTATCTACAACTTTAAAATTTAAGTGGACTTGAATTTCCTAGATATTTTTTCTAAAACATTGATGGGACTTACTTATCTGTAATTTTTCTTTGGAAAGAGAAAAAAAATAAAATAATGAAATTGGTAGTTAGTTAAGAACTGTCTGGTTGTATTTTTTGGTATTCGTGACTTTGCTGTTGTTTTGCCTTTACAATTATTCTGCTCCTGTACTGAAATACTGCCTAGATTATTGTGTCAGACATTATACAAAGTTTAGCTTGTCTTTCATATAAATTAATTTCAAAGAATATTAAATGCAGTATGGTCTTTATTTTGCAAGATATCAGAAATGGTGTTTATTAGTGTGTTAGAACAGTTCCCAGAGCACAAAGTGTAGATACAGCTACAGTAAAAATTGAGCAGATAGCTTTCTGTAAATCAGCTTGTGGAAGCCTTGCTCATGTTGATAAACACTTTACAGATAATTACATTCTACTAATCTGCTATTCAATGTGAAGAGACTAACAGGGCATGACCCCCAAACATCCAGTGCTTTTGGAACCATTGAAACAAATGTTAACAGGTATCTCAGTGATAAAATTCTTGACAGACAAGAAAATTACAAATACGTTGTGATAGGTAACTACTTTAATCCTCAGTGTAATGTGGCTGTAATGAAATGAGCTGTGTAAGGATATTATTAATTTATTCTTCATAAATATTCACGAAACATTGAAGAAAACTATATTCAATAAAGGGAACTTCACACCACACTGTGTGACTTAAATATATCCCAGGACCACATTCTCTGACATACAGCTAGAATTGCACGTGTCTGGGTCAGTCAGCCCTGCTGTTGACATGCACTATATAATTTTTCACAAGTTCTTTGAGCACCAGTCAAAAAAACAGTTATTGGTCCTTGTTTCTCCAGTTTCAGCCTCACCTTCTGATATCTCATGTGTTTTGTACACACCTCTTACCAGCATTCAGTGCCTCTCTATATAGGATTCTGAATAAGTTTTCTACATTCTAATCCTGTAGTCTACAGACATTTTTACTGGGGGAAACACGGGAGTTAAAAATAAGGAAAATATGGTTCCTCTTTTCTGGATCTCCATTAACTGATCGAAAAGGGTGCAGCCTTGAAATCTGTCTGCAGTGTGTTTTTCTTTTCTACAGCAGTTATCGCTTCGTTTCCTATGAGGGAGCAGAGATATGATAAGATAAAAGAAATGAAGCTTTAAGTTATCTTTTTAATCCTTATTCCTGAGATTACTTTTAAAGAAGGTATTTTCTCCTATCTCAAGGGATGCTCCAGTGTAACTTCTGCTAAAATTTATTTTAGAAAACATGTTGTTTGTAGAGATTGCGAAAAATAAGACTAAGAAAAAATTCATATCACAGTTGACAGTTATGCAGAATAATACAAATGTTATATATTTTAGTCAAAGCTTGGTTCTTTCAAGACAAAAAGCAAAATATCTCCACTGTTTTTTCCTAGCAATTTCTTATGTAAACTTAGTCTTTTACCCTTCTATCTTAAGATTCAGCTGAAGTAATATTTTGCCACTAAAAAGGTCATCTGTTAGGCCATCAGTTATCTTGTTAGAAGCAGCATTAAGCTTATCCTATGTTTTTTAATATTTCATAGGAATTTCATGGGTAGCTTATCTACTCATTATAAGTATTAACCAAAAAGGGCCTTTTTATAATGGTAAAGGTTAGGATCCCAGGCATCAAAATTGTGTATCAGTGTCTTTAGCTTCAGACTGGAAAAGGTTGGATTAGACAGTTGATATACAGCACAGCTGTACTTTGTATAGAAAGGTCTCGTAATACAGAGAAAAAAAATCATGGTAAAAGCTGGCAGAAATATGGTATTAAGGGCCAAACAGGCATTCAAAAGCCCTAAGTAAAGAAACTCTTTAATATCTGGAGTCAAACTCTGCCCAGTTGGAGACTTTACAGTTATTTTCCTTCTTAAAAGTAATTATTAAAAATAACTGGGTTTCTATTATTTTAAAATGAGCTATGCTTTAGCCACTTCTACAGGCATAAAGACCACCTTTGATGCAGTGTTCTTATCAAACTCACATACCATCAAATTCTGTGCAACTATTTCAAAGCATAATTTACTATGAATGAGTAGAGTTCAACCATGATTTATCAGGTTTATCTCATTACTTGAAGAGGGACACACCAATACATACTTTCTCACCTGAAAAAAATTACGGACATGTCTGTTTTTTCTTATCAGGAAGGCTTGCCTAAGGCTGCTAATGCTAAATCTTATCCTTTCAAAATTTATAACTTCCCTCTTGAACGTTTCAAACTGAACTATCACAAAGCTATGAAATTCTCTTGCTATAAAATTTATTCTTTTGTAAGAAGCCATTTGCCAGTTAGTTGCTTGGGATCTAGTGAAATAATATTAATTTTTATTTATGCTATATTTTATATTCAAAATATACAAATACAGCAGGTCATTTCTTTTATGGATGAATAGTCTTTCTTTCCAGCAATTTCCTAAAACACCTTCAGTCTAACTAAATAGAAATCTGTTATCAGAAAGGAGTATCATGATACGGCAACATGTGTGACTGAAAATTAAAACAGTATCAGACAAATTCCAAGAAGTGTTATTGGAATGAAAGTACCATATTACAATGCAGGAAAAAACACATAGAGGAATTCAGAATTCCTAGGAAAACTGATTGTTAACTATTTCAGAAATGACCAAGAGCATCAGCATTATTTTATAATACTTAATCCATAAAATCCTTTCTTTTATGTCTCTAAAATTACAGTCTGTAATGTTTGTGAAGAAATAGCAAATGTAAACTTGATCTGAAATTTAGATCTTGACAAATTTGTTTTTGTCTTCTGTTTGGTTCTTCATTATGGCACGGTACTTGCTTTATGCTTTTTTGTATCAACTGCACCATCATCCTGCCATAAAGAAAGGTTATCTTTAATCGCAAGAAGATTATGCAAAATTTTAGAATAATGCTTACTTTTAAGATCTAGTTCTTTCTAGTTTTCTTTCATTATGTGTTTTGCAACCTTCTTTCCTACTTCTTGTGGACTTTGCACTTAATCCTGTATACAACGTGAAGCCTTTTATTACTTTTTGTTTCTCTTTCTTGAAGTTTCTCTTTTGAAAACATGCTTTTGTTTTGAGGAGACCTCTTTAGACAGAAAAAGTGAGAAGACTGGGTATAAATAAAGTTGGCTTCTACAGGACTTTTTTTTTTTTTTTAATCATTTCTCTCACCTTTACAACAGTCTAGAATGCCCATTTATAAGCATGTTGGGAAAACTGGGGGCAGCTTGGATGTGTCTTGTGTGCCAGGAGGAAGTAATCCTTACCAAATGTAATAAGTTTATTACCTCTTTTCTAGAATCATTTCTGTAGTCTGGCTAATTGGTATGTGAAGACAGAACAGCTCAATATGTAAACCTGATGCTGGTCTTAAAAGGAAAAGCAGGCAGGAAAGAAGCGGGGGTGGGGGAGCACTAGAGATACAATCAGAGGTAGCAAAGCTCATCATTGCCCTGTCTTCTATAGTGCCATGGTGGAGCTGATCCTTGCTGAAAGAGGCATCGTCAGTGCTGCGAATGTTTTTGTGATTGCTTGTATCAAATGGTAAGCAAGAGTTCTGAAGGTTTCTTCTGAGGGGTGTTGTGTTTTTTCCTTCCTGCTCACACGCTGAGCAAGTCAGCTTATTAATGATTCTTCCCTTTATGGTGAGTTCAAAAGTGAAAGGAATATGCGAGATGCATTTGGATGCTAAAGAACAAACAGAACTCCTGTATGCGTAATATAAGCAGCAAGCAGGTTTTGTCTTTCAATACGTGCATGCTATTAAACACCAACTGGTTTTGTTATTTTGAAATGATTTTAGAAACCCTTGCAAAGTCTTGTCTGAGATTTCTTTTGTGTTTTGAAACAAGCATCCCTCCCAGGTAGTCGTGTCCAGCATTTTAAAACTTTGGCTGTTGTTACAAAAGGTCACAAGGATTTTATAGCTGCTTTAGAAATCCATGAGAGAGACTGAAGCAGCAGCCTGTGAGTAGAAGTGCCTTGGGTTTGTATTAGTACATTGCAAATGATCTCCAGAGCTAATAAAGATTTAGTAAAACTGACAAAATACTGACTGTAGAGAAGTATCGTATTTTGTACTTAGAGAGTACATAAGATAGCCTTTTAAGAGGGTTGGTTGAGAGGCTGTGTGAATTGTATTGTTAGCTGATGATGCTTGAGTGTTGGGTTAAAAGGTCAGGAGGCCATTGGACTCCCTTAAGAAAGCAGTCATATACAGTTTCAATTGTAAAAAGAAATTACTTTTAACTTGTTCACTGAAGTACTCTGAGTTTAAAATGTAAAACTGCCGTATTTAGTTAAATATGTCTTGTATACGAAATATTTCTGATGCTGCTTTCCACTTGTGTCAGAATTTGTGGCTTCCTAACCCAAGTAATGTAGACAAATTGTTCACGTAGATTTGACAAGTGTATTTTCTGGCAAGCTTTCTGATCAGTGCATGGGATAGGTTTCAGCCCAAAATTTGTATTTTTAGATGTGTTCAGCAACTTTTTTAGATTCTTTGTTTTTCTTTGGTTGTTGAGCATGTAATTTGAAACATTATATTTAGTATAAAATATGTATGTTGGCCCCCTGTATTTGGAGAAGGCTGTCTTTATCTGTTAGGTCTGTCTTTTTTTAAGCTTATCTTGATTCCAGGGAGTAAATGGAAGACTGAATTGATTCAATAGAATAAGTTTTGGTGTGCAGGAATCATTAATAAATCATGTAGTATTGTAGTAAGTAAAGGGCCCAAGAGCATAGGTTGAACCAGGAGGGCTACCATGTAAAAACCTGTTAGATGAATTCAGTTAAAGTGTGTACATCTATATCTATATCTAGTAGTTTTCTTATTATGAGGTTTAATCCTTCCTAGAGGAAAAGCTGTATCAGGGAGTTCTGTGTGTTGTTTTTCAAAGCTGACGGGGAGAAAATGGAACTAAATATTTTTAAAAGCTTTGGGTTTCCAAGACTGTAACTTTGAAAATGATTATATTATTCTTAGAAACCTCATTATAACATCTTCATTAATTCACAAGAAATCACAAATTTCCTATCGGTTACCTCTTTACCTTCCTTTCCTTATTGACAATGAAACAGTAAATAACCAGTGAGAGATCTCAACTTCAGAGGAAAAAAACCAAAATGGTCTTTGAATAACGAATTTCTTCATATAGGCATATAGTTACTACTTTTTCAGTCTTAGGGGGCAGTTTCATTTAAAGTATAATCATAACAAATATGTGGAATAAATTGCTTTCACCTCTATAGTAGCTAATAAACCCCCTTAACACCATGACAGCACTTAAATCTAGAATAGGTTTGAAAGAAGAAAATAAATTTGTGACTTTTCCACCTTGGGAGATTTGGATAGGCTTTAGAAGTTCCCAACAGATGAAGGTGTTTTTCTATTGATTGTTTTGTGCTTATTTTGCTGCTGTGAATAATGCTGTGTTCTAATAGATATTTGGGGTCAAATCCCTGCAGGCAAAAAACACGACGAAACTCTCAGCAAGTAGTAAATTCAGTTGCTGAGTTACCATGTTGCTGTACAACTACATATGTCTTGATTTCATCTAAGCAGTTGTGTTTTGCTGTGTTTAGTGGTGTAAATATACTTTTACATCACTACATTTAGTGTTGTAAATACACTTGATGTTCTGTATAGGACATTCTTTGCATCTGCAAAAAACATTGAGCTGTATAGAGAGAACCCTGTTAATTTCTGCAGATTTGGGATGAAACCTCTAGATACTCCAGTACCTAGAGTTTCTTTTCTAGCACTTTCGTTTGTGAGCATTAGCATTTGATATCTATTCTGTTCCTTGCAGACAGCAACACAAAACCCCAAAAATTACCTTCTTTTTTTTTTTTTTTTTTTTAATATGTAGTGTAAACTGAGAAGAATCTTGTTACATACTAGGGGTTTTTTTAAACCTGCGTTTTGAGCAGACTCTTAGTTATTTGAATATTATTAGCTAGAAAGTGTGAATTCTAGTTTTGTTTTGCCACTTTTTGGTGTGGTTGATCACAGCACTGTTTCTTCTTTTTAAAAAAATGAATTGATAGTCCATAATCAATGCTTGTTGATTTCTGATAACTACACTGTTTATATCCAGCTGGTGCAGCAAACTTTCTATCATTATCTGTATATATTCTTGGCCAAAACCTGTTGTGTTTCATCTCAAGATGTAAATGACTGAAACAGCAAGCTCAATTACTAATTAATATTAGTAATTAACAATATACAAACAGTATGCATTGCTCTTGGCAAACAACTGGGAAGGCAAAGCCCCTGCCTAGAAGAGCTTACAGCTAACAAAATACTAAATGGGTATGATCTGTATACGAAAAAAATGACATATTTATAAATAGATGTGTCAGCATGGGTCTAAAATGTGTGCAACTCTAGACGTATAAAAAACTTAGCATTCTTTTCATAATCTTGTAAAAATTATAATTTTGGCCTAACTACTTGTACATATTGACTAGTAATAAGAGTTTTCTTATTGTATTTATAATCATATTTGTGGCAGGAGCAGAGTTTGTCCCAAGGAATGTTGGATGAATAAGTATAGAAGGACACAACTATCTGAATGTGACAGTTCTCCTTGTGACACCTAAAAAGGGCACATATATATATATGTTTTCTTCAAATGCATTTTCACAAGCAGTCAACATGCTTTTCTTTTTAAATAGTTTTGCCTTTCAGCCTTTTATCCTACCCTCTAGATCTTTGCATATAGTCATGTGTACACTTGCATGCACTATATCTAGTTTTCCAGTGTATATAGGGGCATTCATAGTCATGTGATGAAGTATCACACACAAAGTTAAGTAGCAACTGTCTTGGAGGTTCAATTTGCAAGCCTGAGTTTGCCATTTATAGTTCCATGCTTTCTGTACGAATGTTTTAAACCTTAAATTCAGTTATTCCAATTCGTGGATAAAGGTTTTGAGAGATTCTTATTTGGACAGTTCCATTAGAGTTGTGGCCTTTGTCTCATCCTTACTTCAAACCACGACGATTCTTTCGCTCCGCCCCTGCTTCCCCCTGCCCGCCGCCTCACTTGCAGCTCTGACTCATTTCTCTCCTTCGTTCCATGCTAAATGAGTTGTGCACCTTCAGAATGAATTCTCCATGCAGTCTTCCCAATTTCTAAATTAATACAGCCATGTATATAAAATGGTAGCATCCAATTAAAAAACTATTAACTCCGAAACATTATCTTTACATCATTTTGTCCTCATATGTTTAGTTTTCTCCTCTGTTTCGTTTCCTCTATTCTTTGAAGTCTTCTCGCAGTAACAAGAATTAACTCTTTCTTATGTCTTCGAGTTTTTACAGTTTATATTCCCTCCCATATAATCTGTGGGGCTGGAGCCTCGATGGCAACAGACTTCCTTAGTTCCATGTGCTTGTAACAAGATGTAGTTGTTACTCAGAGTTACTATAACTAGGCAAAGCCTCCACCAGTGACCTACACGTCACAGCACCTGTCTAGAGAACTGCATACGCTCTGGTCTCATCCTGAGCTACTTGAAAACCTGGGGATATGGGCACTGCCTGTCTCCTGCGCTCCATTGTACCCTGTGCAAAATCTATACAAGAGAAATCTGACAGGCTGCCTTTCTCCCAGGAAATCAGTACACAGCAACAGCTGTATGAATTGCATCTCAAATCACAAGATACTGCATTTAGTGTATCCCATCAGCCACAGCTTCTAGTATCTCTAATGTACCAGAGGGTTTCTTCAGGGGGAGGCTCTGCTTCCCAATAAAATTAGTGTGTCAGAATTAAAGCTAGTTGCTACAGCTGAGACAAAGATGCTCCATGAACCATACAGACTCACAGAACAGGCAATAAATATCAGCTATATGACAGTACCTTGGGACTCTTCTGTCATTTGAAAAATGTCCTTTGGTCTTTCTTCTTACCATGCATAGCTGCTTTAGCCTCTGCTTTGCCTAGCTGGATGATAGTAGTTTTATATTAGTGTTTCCAAAGGCTCCTTACTGTTGGTTCACTTTACCCCCCTGCCTCCCCTTAATCTGGACAGCGTAATTATTGTGAGCTCACCACTTGCTTTTTTTCTTCTTTTTTTTTTTCACTATTTATGAAATAATTTTTCCACTTCTAAATTTGTGAGTTTTTACGGTGTGTTAATTAAGGAAAGCAGCAGACCTAGATCAGTGCTGCAGCAAGAAAGCTTACCGACCAATGGTTTGATATACTGTATTAAATCCTGGAGCAGCAAAATTCATTAACTCTCTCTCTTTTCAGTACTGCCATCTTGTAGTACTATCGTTAAGTCAGTTAATTTCAGTTATTATGGTTTCTCTGATTGGTGCAAAGTCTTTAGACATTTTGACATTACAGTCCTATAGTGTTGCCAGAAATATCAGCAGGTTTTGTGTAGAGAACTAAGCTACAGAGAATTAGGTAGGATTGACCCTATCTCTACAGGGAGAGGGATTTCTGAGTCCAAAGCTATGCAAGTATGTGAAGAGGTGGTACAACTGCTGGACATGGGTGGTTTGGCTCTCAAGAGAAAGGCAGCCAGTCTTGGGAGTGGTGCTTGCAAGAGGCTGCTTTGAACAGTCCAGTCAAGAACTGTCTAGGTTTTTACTAGCTGCATTTAATGAATTGAATAAAACAACTTTTAGCACAACCTCAATTTTAAGTGCAGTCTGTTGCAGATAAAGGTGCCTTAAGTTTGGATGGAAAAATTTAGCGTTCAGTAGCAGGTTGAAAGATAAATTGATTTAATCTCTGTACTTCAGAAGTGAAATGTTACAGCAGTCAGGATCAGGATGGCGTCAGATTAGAGATTTCTGCAGGCAAGTCCAAATTGTGCTCTATCCACGCAAGTATTATCTCTGATTCCATTAAGAATCACCTTCCTCTCTTCGGCCCACCACTCACTTGCTGTTGGTTTGTGTCCGTTACGTTCATTTATCCACAAGTGCCTTTGCTCTGCTTCAAGGCTACCCTGAGGCATCCTGCTTCCCGCCCGTGTCATGGCACCGTGACACAGCTTCAAAGTGGAAGTCTTGAGGCATCCTGGAACACAGCAAAGAGAGCTGTACCTGGTTGAACAAAACAAACACTGTTCAAATTTCCCAAACTTTGGTGCCTTGGGCAAACACCCTGTTCGCTTTTCCATCATTCCCCTTCAGGGCCTGCTTTGAAGGAAACAGTGCTGTGCCAGGCATCGACCTAGAAGGAGCAATGGTACTGCATGTTTTGGCAGATCTGAAGATTTTTTCAGTGATTAGAGGATTGATCTTGAACTTAAAGTGTTTCAAGGGCTGAGCATGTACATAAATCAGTGAAAACATTTGCAATTGAGGAAATAATAGTAATTTGGAGTAATCTATTTGTTTTAATGCTAATTGAATGATAGAGCCAGTAGATAAATATTTTATCTACACCACTGACCGAAATGCAGACCTTCGTACCTGGAGCATGGTTTTGGATTTTATTTTTTTTTTTTAACCTGAACAATCCAATAATAAAATAAAGATATTCTAAAATATCCAAAATAAGGGTCATCAAAAGCCAAAACAACAAAAAATTCCCCCTGTACTTTGCAAATTGCAATATGTGGAGCTAAAAGTATCTGCATGTTGCTATAACCACAGCAAAGTCATTATTGAAATGACAATGTAGTTAATTAAAAATTATTTACAGTCATTTGCCCAGCTACAGAATTACAGAATTCATCATAAGCTGCAAAATCCAGCTAAGAAACAGTATATATTTGGATAGTTAACCCATCTAAAGTCTATGTTTAATTACGTTGCTGACTTGAACTTGAAAGTGCAGATGCAGAACTGACATATCCCTAAGCTGATTAAGTTGCTAACAGCTACTAAAACATGTTACACTGCCATTCCACTCCTGCCTGCAGCTTAATGCTTTTCTTACACTGACTCATGCTGCATCCATGTTAGCCAATTCAGAAAGTAAAATCAACACAAAAAAGAAGGAAGAAGACAATAGATAAAGGGAAAAAGAAGGAACAGAGGAATAGTTCTTATTGCTTTAGATTCCTGAACTGGGACTACTTCAGGAAAGAACCAGTGCTGGTGCAGAGGAGGGAAGCGTATGGTAAAAAAATCTACTGAGATTGCCTTTTGAATAACAGCTTACATGCGTACCAGCATAGCTGTAGTATGAATTGTATTCTAGATTGTTTTAACAGTATTGGGTATGCTTACAGCATAGCCACAGTGCTGGCTGCAGTGGACACACGCAGATATACCTGGGGAAAAGCTCAGATTTCAATTCAGTTCATTTTCCAGCACTTTTTTTAAAGAGCCCACTTCTTTTGCTGGAAAGTGACTTGAATTGACAACACTCTCCGAGTTTACATTTACAATGCTTAACACCCATTAATTCTTCATTTCTGCTGCCCTGAAAAAGAAAATATGTTTTGCCATTGTCACTAAGCGCTGTAACACTGACATGCCCAGAAAGAAGCTGAATTTTCTTCTGTCAATTACAAAGTCTGCAAAGGATTTTGTTTCATTCCAATTAAATGGTACATAGGGTTGTATAGTGTAAACAGTAACCTTGAGTGCTATTAGATATCACAGCAAAAGATTTCTTGAGAGTACAAGAAATCTTATGAATGATCTAATGTAGGTTGCTAATACTGGATTCCCTGCTAAGCCAGAGTAAACAGAAAGGATGTAAAAACAACTGCAGAAGAGATCTCAGTATGAAATACGGCCATAGCATTTCATCAGAATCACAGTTTACTTTCAGCTTTAAGGACCACAGTAGGCAAACTTACCATCTGTAAAATAAAAGCTAATCTATGGAAAATTGTGGTTAAGGGGCATGAATTCTTTATTTGCATTTTTAAATGAAGGAAACAGAGGAGAATAAATTGCACACCAGATATTCTAGAAGGAGATATATTTTATTCTCATCCCATTTTATCAATCATACTCTTTTCCCCAACTGAAGTTGATTTTACTAGTCACGGCTTTGTACTAAATAATATTGCAAAAATGGTCCCATGTTTTTTCAGAGCTGTTTATTGTCTAAAGCTCCTATGGACTTTGGAGCTATGCGTGTTTAGCACTCTAGAAATCAGGTCTGTAATAGCTGCATCCCTCTCTATTGCTCATATTATTTTAAAAACACTTTGAGAGAGACTGTCTAAAAGGAAATTACAAATTCAAACACTTTTCTGAGAAAAATGTCACCAATTATAATTCTTTCTCAGTCTATAATAAAAGTCACAGCAATATTTTCATTTGCTGCATTTTGTATACACACACACGTATGAAAATATATACAAAGATGCGTGACTCAAGCTGTGCAAATAATGGATTTGTGGTCCAGCTCCCAAACAATGTAAAAGACCCAAAGAACCCTCAGATGATTTATTCTTGCTGAGCCCAATTTTTTCTTTCCAAATTCATGATGAATAGATAAGTTGAAAAAAGGTCTTGTGTGAAAAGAAGCCTCTCAAATTAAAAAAGAATGTATGTGAGGGAAGTGTTAGTTGTCTATAATTTAGAGAAGATGGATAGTGTTTCTGAAAGTAACAGAATGAAAGGTTTTAAAAGTGAGAAAAATGCAATTACAAATCAGTCAGTTTTAATGAAATAAATAATTGGAAAAAAAACTCAACTATTGTACATTGTTAGAAAACGGAGACATGAATAACAGCTGGAATAGCTTTATCAAAAATAATTCATACCAAACCAATTGATGTTGAATTTGTTACAGAATAATGAGCTTTGTGGATTGAAACGTACTGGTGGGTGCCACATAGCTTAAATTTATTGAAGTTGTTGATACTGTCTCAGATGAGATTCCTATAAGCAAGCTGGGAGATGGTAGTTTAGATAAAACCGTGGTAAGGTAGGTGCAAAACTGTTCAGCAAACAAGGTGTTTTCAGGAAGGTTAGATAGTACCTGCCTTCTAGTTAGATAGTATCTGACTTTAGAAGGGACATAGGTTACCAGATTGACTTCTTATAATCCCTTTTGGTCCAATTTTCAATTTGTGTATGGTCCTGTCATTTGTTGATGACATTTGTAATACACCCCACCCCCCCACCCCCCCCATAAAGACATACGTAAATGACTAAAGCTATTCCAGTATTCTCTGGCAGCTCAAGAGAATGGGAAGTTACATTTTTGTTTCCAGTTCTAAGGGTAAATCTAACCATAGTTAATCAAATTGTAACCTCTCTTCATCTTCCACCTGTACTGTAATCAGGTTCACTGGCTGTTGTTGCAGTTTAAGTTTTTTATCTGTAAGGCTAACGCTGTAGAAAGATAGGTCAAACATCACTAAATTCAAGCAGAAACACAAACCAAAAAGCTATCAGAAAATATTCTTTTCCATCTTGCCAATGATAAGTAAATCTCAATAGAAAAGGCAATAGATAAACTTGGTAGACTATCTTAAATCTATACATATAGTTTCCTAAATAAGCATTATTTAAGTTTAAACTTAGTGTCTTTTTTCCTCAGCTTTTGATACAGTTAATATTTTTGGTAATTAATTGTGTGATTAACTGTTTGACATCTTTACCCTCCAGACATGTTTGACAGTGTGGAAGTTGTAAGATATTTAGCTACGGCCTTTCATTTTCTCTTTATTCTTTCATTTCCTTAGTATTTGATAATTAGTATTCTTTCTGTATATGTACATTACCAAAGACAGTATATTTTGGTATTATAGAAAGCCACTTGAATTTACCTTTACAGCTAGATTATTTTTGTTTCTTCTATATATTCTTTTGTATTGTAATTTGTCATTCTGTAATGAGACTTATCAAATCTAATGGAAATTCACAAATCGTGTTAAATTTTTTTTAAGAATTTAGTCAGGAATTCTTCATAAGGCATTATTTTTTGTATTGGAGTAGGGAAAGGAAAGCATGCATTGCACAGTATTGATTTTTGATTGAGAACAATGTTAATTTAGGTCTTTCATTTTTCAGTACTTGTTTTAATAATGGTATTACATCCTTCATAGTTTTTCTAAATATCTTAGTTTTTAATGCAGGGCATATATTATAAATACTGAATTGCTTGCCTGGATATGTCAGTCGTCTTTTAGACTGTAGTCCTGGCTATGAAATAAGCGTCTAAAGCAGGAAACTATATGGGGGTGGGGGGTGGGCAGGAAAAAATGGACAAGCAATTACTTGCTCTCAAAACTGCATAATGTCACGGTTAGCATGTTGCACCTTTTGGCTCCTGACTCACTCTCCTCTCTTGTCCGGGAAACATTAAAAAGAAATCTAGATGAGCACCGGTGTTTAATTTTCCCCATGCTAAGTTTCAGACTTCTTCACAAAGCGGTTCAGCTGCTGAGAGTAAGAAGGGAATATTAGATTTTTGATTGTCTGTTCCAAACACCAGAGGCCCAGGATTCCATTTAGTGACCCTTCTGAACCTTCCTCACACAAAAAGTGTTCAAGCTTTCCCTCATGGCTGAAATGCACTTTTCACTAGGCTTGGAGTTTATTTTCAGGATTTTAATAGAGCAAGTGCCAGACATGGGATTGTTTTCCAGACCTATTTTATTTCAAATTAATTTGTCCAGTTATAGTTGAATATCTCTTCCTTTATGTGAGTGGGTGGAATTTTCTGTATACCATCATCAGCTGTTTGATGATTTGCACTTTGGACTCTGAAACTGAAGTCCTACAAACTGTTTCTAAAAGGACAGTGTACTTAGGAATTTCATTTAGACTTCATTTACGGCCACTACAGGGTAAGCTGTAGGCTTTTATCCTTAGTAATCACTGCTTTCCTTATCAATTTCTTAACACTTCTACCTCTTTGGTTCCTAAGTTATGTACAAAGAATTCTTATAGCCCTTTTCAATGGGTTCCAATTCCCCTCAACACAGTTAAACTTTTTTTTAATGATAATTTTCTGTTCCAGAGATGGAGACCCTGAAACCAATTATGTGATTCTCACACGGAATTAAGTATTTAGGACACGTTTTAATGTAGTACTACATGTTTTTCCAACATTTTAAAAATAACTAATGACTTAACTTGTACAATTTATGTATTTAATGACTGATAGTATTTTTCACCTCTAAATCAAGAATGAGAATTAATCCTGACACTTTCAATCATGGAAAATATCCCTTTGTTGCTAAATCTGTGTCATCAGTAAACAAAATTTCAGTGTTGGCCCTTCAAACTAAAAGGCCATGACTAAATCTGAGAGCAAAATATCAGAGGGTCCTTTATGTCCTGTGGCATTGTGAAATTCCATCCTACAAGCTGTTCAAATTAAAACACCTCTAAATCCATATTTTACCATTTCAGAATAAATATGCATAATCAACCCAACTTTGTAAGTACTATTATTTGTCTGTTGTTATTGCTACTTATTTTGCTTGAAGGAAACACTTCCTACAGCTAATTGGATCTCAGAGCAAAAAATATATGTCCTGAAGTCTGTGTAATCTATCAAAGTATTTAGGTAGGTCTTACCTTATCTTAGGTTGATATTCTTAACCACCACCATTCATATGTCTTGTAAGTGCAATATGTTTAATTTGTATCATTACAGAGTAGTGCTGGTTACTTTGAGAGAAGGAGTAGTCCATGAATTTGTGCATGCAATCCATGCAGGGGTCCAGAATCATAAAACAATCTCACGTCTTTCTCAGTAGGAAACCCTTTCTGGTTGAAAATGGCGTTTAATTCTTGACGCTAGGCTCTGTTAATGTTTTAGTATGTAATAATCTTAGACTCCTGTATTTTAAGATATTCTGAACTTTGTACTTTGAATAGTATTTTAATTTTGTTGTCACAACTGTTATGCAGCAAGTTTTTTCACCTTCCAGTAGTGAGTCCATCAAGTTAGATACCGAGACACTGCTTTGTAGGGCGGGCTAAACATGCAGAAATTGTATGAATCAAACTGTTTAAGTGCAGAATTCTGACATGCTAAAATGAACTGTTATAGTAAGTCTGTTCATTTACCTCGATGAAAAATTTAGAAAGCCTCTGTAAGCTATTTAGGCTGTCAGTAATAGGTATACAGGGGTGTTTGTGTGAAATGAGGAAGTTTGTTGTACACAAGTCTAATAAACGATACTAAGTACGTATTCAGATGGATTCCTCTGTTCATGTATGTGTAATAGAGTTTGCTGTTCATGAAAGAGGGCTTCAGGCATCAGTCCAGGATCC
Organism: Ibycter americanus; assembly: GCA_035590275.1. Taxonomy (NCBI): domain Eukaryota; kingdom Metazoa; phylum Chordata; class Aves; order Falconiformes; family Falconidae; genus Ibycter; species Ibycter americanus. The sequence goes on from JAVJGI010000001.1 coordinate 2,639,110, forward strand.
AGGAAACTGTTGTAAAACTGTTGTGCAAAAATGGAAAATGAGATTTCATACAAACTGAAACTGTGTTCTGCTGAATCACAAATTCCAATGGGTTAAATGTCTGGCTGTCATTTTTCCCCATGAAGTGCACTGTAAAGCCAAGAGAACATTTTTTTTGAGCATCTAATTCTTGAAGGTTAAAAAATTGTTTTGTACTTTGTTCATATGTAACACACAAGACAGCTCTGTTTAATACAGAGCTTCAGTCATGAAGAATTTGTTATGCTAAATGTAATATTGAAAAAATATCATCTTTCCTCTGATAAGATATTCTGAATGCATTGTTGCATTTTAGTTAAATAATTAAGGCTGTCTGTTCTGCTATTATGAAAACGATGCTCTGAGTGGAAAAACATTCTGCAAAAATGAATATATATAGTGCCAAACCTAACATGAAGAACATTGCATTCTTACTTGAGGGATTTTATCAACATAATAAATCTGCTTGCTTTCATTTCTAACTATTTCCAGTGTCTACTAAACTTGTTATTATGGCTAAACAGCAAAGGTTTAGTTTGCTGGTAGTTCCTGTAGCATTAAACCTCTGAAACCCAGTTAATCACTTGTTTCCCTCCTAAATACTGAAGTCTGAAAGGTAACAGTAAATCTGGATGATGAGTGAACATGAGTGAACTTGATCTTACTGGGACGGATTTCAGAAGGCAATATTATTATAATTTTTTTTTTCTTATGTGACATAGCTGCTTTTGCTTTCTGCTGTGGCATTTTCAAGAAATTTCAGTTTAATGGGTCTTACAGCTGGTGAAGAATACAAAAGGGAGGAGAAGGATGTGATATCCAGCTGTGCAGACAGAGAATCGATTTGCCATTTAGGGAAGTTCTTTTGACCTTACTGTCGATTGTCATGTGCAAAAATTAAGCTCATACATACAACTTCATAATATCAAGCTTATGCATTGACAGCCATATTGAAGCCTTTTGGTTTCTGGGGCAGGGTATCAAGATTTCTCCGTCCCTGGTGCACGCAGGGAAAGAGGTAAATAAGGTGTATTTTTCTCTGTTCCTACTAACCAGAGTTGTCTACTTAGGTGTTGACATTACAGTGCAGTGGATTTTGTTCCCAGAATAAATGGGATTAGTGATAGAAAAGTAAAGGCGATTTTCTTTGCTGTCGTCTCTTTAGGCTTTAAGATCTCTAAACCAAAAATCTGTATTGTCCTGCTGTTGCTTACAGAATTTATTTCATATCATGAAGTCTGTGTGTGCTAGCACTACATAAGTCCAGTCATTGAGGAAGCACGTAGAAATATGTGAAAGGACATAACAAAGAAAAGCCTTTGAATAACAGCTGTTACAATAGAAGTAGCTGGGTAGCTGGTTAAATCTGATTAAAAAGCTAATGCGTATTATTTTTTTTTTTACCATTACTTGACATTAAGGTAGAAAAGAAATAAAGTTCTCTGTTCTTCTCCCTCCACCCTCTCATTAATAGAGAATATTAATAGAGAAACGGCATGTAAAGTGAGAGCACTGCACATGCCTGTTCTTTGAGGTCTATTACTCTTTACTAAGGAATTACAAGTGTACCCCTACAGACACAAAATCTGATCACAGTGCAAACTACTCAATACCACGTTAAAATGAGTATCTTACAGCTGTACCCTGGGGAAAGAATATAGATTCTGTACCTGAGCGCTACATGCCCTTTCCACAGTGCACTTCACTGTGAGTTTTGTCTTTTTTTTACACTGTCCTGTTGCGTAGTTCAAGACCAGATAAAATCCCCCCTTAGATTTCTTTCCCTAAGGCTAAAGAAACCCAATTCTCTCAGCTTCTCCTAGTACATTGTGCTCCAGCCACCTAATCATCGTGGTGGTTTTCTGCTGGATGGACTGTACAGAAGACAAGCAGAAAACCAGAGGCTACTGACAGTAGAAAGCAGAAAAATAGATAATCTTTTTGTAGATAAACTCAATAACAACCTTTTAATGTTGCACACTGGGGAAAATAGAATTACCTGTTGAATGCCTGAATGCATTTTCTGTAAAACCTCAGAAATTTGAATGGATGTGAATTACAATTATCTTGGGGAAAATCTCATACAAATTGCCTAAATCCTATATATTAATCATCTCAAAAATTAATCAATTTTTACATACAGGATTAATCAATTTTTCAAACTTCAGATTGTAATAGACTGTTTAAATAAAGTCCATTCTAAAGTTATGCAAAGCAGTTTGTCTTACTCATAGTTAAAAGGTCATTCTCATCTATTTGCCACATCGTTTGCAGTGTACCTGAGATACGTAGCAAGGAGGGCAGCATACAGTGCAGTACACAAGGAGAGTACATCCAGTACTGGCTTCACATACAAGAGATATAACAGGGAAAATTTATAGTTACTCATTATATTGTTACTTAACACTGAACCCAAATAATCCATGACATTTATCGAATGCAGAGATTCCGCAAGTCATGAGTCAGCAAGAATACACTGAAGTCTGTATCTACACTCTTGATTCTTCCTAAGTCTAAATCAATCTTGAATGAAAAACAGTGCTAGCAAAAAAGGATTTTTTAATACTTATATATTTCCACTATTTTAGTCTTTTAATTTCTTTCCATTTTTATTTTGTGTATAGATTAATCCACACAATTGTACTAATGGTTGCCTATCCAAGAACACTGAAGATATTTTAGTTAAAATTATTCCATTTGTTGAAGCTGAAGGATGGGGGAGAGGGGATGGAATAGTTTTCTGAATTATTGTCTAGTAAAGTGGCACAAGGTAATCAGTTTAATGATGGTAGAAATTAACATGGTGAATTCTGATTCATAAGGTGAGCGTAATATTTTCCACTGGGAAAGAATAAAAAAACTGCCACAAACAAGAAGCTTGTAGACAAATGGATATGGACCTGGATAAAAATAGGTTGCAGTGTGGCTTCATCTGCAAATTTGTAAAGTTAAACTATTCTGTCCTTTTATTCGTATGCTTTTTATCTGATGTTAATAAGCACCTAGTAGCTAAAAGCAGCATTGTGAACTGGTGTATTTCATATTTAGCAGTAACTTAAAAAGTGATTACTATCAGAAATATTATTTCTTCTTAGATACCTACAGGAGTCTAATGAATAGAAGTATCTCAGAGGGGACAGTTTGGGTCTCATTATTGTTTTTCACCTTTATCAACATTCTAATGCTTACAAGCTGAACTAAGCCTTGTGCACCTCAAAGACACAGCTCTCCACCTTCAAAGGGTGATTATTTCTTATTGAGCCTTCTATTTTCATGTTATCAGTCTTTCTATCTGAATGAAGATCAGCATGTAGGCTTGGTTTGAGTAATTTAAAAAACAGCTACTATTAATGTTAAAAGAATCTGACTTTATCACCTTTAAGCTAGCTTGAAACAAACTTTATGTATTAAATGAAATACTAGCAGAATTGTAAGTGTTCTATTCCCATTCAGCCTATAATTTGAGACAGTAGTTTAAATTTAGACCCATTTTAAGTCTGATAAGTTTAGAAGATTCAGTTTAATGATAGATAATCAGCACTTGTCATCAACACTAGCTGTTTTATATCAGATTAATACATAATTACATTGTGGTAATTTTAATATACTAATTGTTTGGAAAGTTCTTTTTCAGTGCTCAAGATCAGCCCTCAGTCTTGTGAAGGAAGGTGCATGTTTATCTTCAGATGGTTATAGTACATTACCTCATAATTCAAGAGGAATTTATGAATGCTTGTGTTTACAATAATAAATAGTATTTACTGATGTGACTCTGCATGTTGTCAGATAATGAATCTATGATTTTTTCATAAGTTTGGTCTCTTGAAGTATATACTTTTGCATCATCTGTAACAGTGGATGATTTTTGGTTTTGCGTCATCTGCATCTTTTTTTATCCATAAAAGGGTTGTTTTTAATAGCTCATTCCCTTCAACAGGTAGATGACTGCCTTTGAAAGACATATTACAACATGCAGTAGGTTATGTGGAAGAGTGAGTTTTTGCTTAGAAGGTTGTTTTGGTAGGATCTAGAGAGATAGGTTCAAGACACACTAGGTTACAAACATTTTCAGTAAACATCAAATTAGCAGTTAAACTGCTGTCAGAGTCGCCTTGATAAAATAATTTGAATATGTATTAGTGATATATGACTACATATAGAATAATGTCTATAGAATAACGTTTGTTCTTGTAAAGCACTAAGTGCTCTCAGGTTCCATTATAATCAGCTTCAAAGTACTCAGAAGTGTAACGAGAAGAAAAATGTATTTCCTCTCCTTGCTTAAGTAGGGTAAGAAAATACTTTTTAAATTCTATATTTTGCTTCAGAGATAGAATTCCATAGTGCAAGTGAATTCCTTTATCTAAAAAAGCCTTAGTTAATATCTTTTTGCTAATAGAAAATGATTTATGTTATATCAATTTACATAACAATACAGAGACCTTTCAGTAAGAATTTTTGGAAAAACATAAACAAGAAATAGGTTTGTGCCTACAAGTATGTAGAACAATAATTCTTGTGCCAACAAATGTTACATCAGAAGTTTGTTAAAAAAAAAAAAAGAAAAAAGCCTTTTGGTAGCTGGGGAATGCGCGTAAGCAGAAAACGGCATCCTGACCGCTACCTTCAAGTAAGACAGAAGTAGATACAAAATTGAGCTGAAGACTACTTTATGATTAAATATTTATTCTATAGAATATATACTGTATTTAGAGTCTGTATTGGAGAATATCTTTCTCAGCTTGGTTTATTTATTGCTAAAACTAATAGATCTTCTTTTATATCTTAGAAATAATAGTTGAAAAAATTTAGTCCTGAAAAACATAGGATAAAGTAGAAAGTGTAAGGCGCCAGCCATTTCATTGGAGGAAATTGAAAAAAGATTGTAAAAGACAAAACTGGAACTTCATATATGATTTACTCATCCTCGTTAGTGAGGCTCAGAAATTATCTCATTTTATAGTCTAGTGAGACAGCAGAGCAATATTCAGAATTTCTGATATAAATGTAGGAGCAAAAATGTATTTGCTTTAAAGCAAGCCTGCTGGATGGGAATAGCCATTACAGTCAACAATGAGGCAATGAATCTGTGCCTAAAGCAGTGTAGTAAGGCTTTTCATAACTTTTTGTATGCATAGGAAAGAGTAAATTTGCTGGAGCATCCACAGAGAGTTAAATTAATTTCAGAAAGAAAATTATTACATTAATTTGTTTTCTACAAATATAATTTTGAATTAGTTATTCAGTATGGGTTTTCCCAGTTGCCTTTAATAAAATGATAGAGATGGGCTTATGGGGAGAATCTTAATTGTTCAGCTTTCCATTTCTGTTTGAGTCATTTTCAAACTTAGTTATTAGTGGGAAATAGCTGAACTAAATGAGTGTTTGTGAACTGTAGTGCCTGACTGTAGGCTTTTGGTTGGGCTTGTTAGAAGGTTAGTAGATGTTTAAGAACACAGAACATTTTAGTTTCTGTCAAAGTAGTGTTCTCCATGGAGCTCTGTTTTACAAAGAATTTCACTTTAGGAAGAAATTCACTGTGTAATGTTGCGTAGTCAGAGTTTAAAGTGAAGTTTATAATTCTTTTGACCTTAAGAGCAAAGTGTGTTAATTTAAAACAGCATGTTGCAGCTCATGTTACTATGACTCAGTTACGAGCAACAGTGGTTAATATTTTTGCATAGTATTTCTCTGTTATAGCATTTAAACTGTGCAGGGCTTATGGTGCAGAGGAGAGTAAATGAAGAATCCTCAGCTGTCAAGTACGAAGGAAGAATCAGGATGATTATAAAAAGATTATTTTTCATTAATAATTTTCACCTGAAGGACATAATTATACAGACCACTGATAGGATAATTTCTCATTTCTTCAACAGATTAGAAGTTGTTTATTCATTTGCTTTATGAGGAAACTGCATGTTTCTGTAAAGGTTAGGTTTGTACAGTTGGACATAGACAGGGAAAATCAAACTGGGAATGCAGAACATTATGGTATCAACATGATACAACAGTATTGCTAAGATGAAAAAAGGGTCTTGTAGAGCTATCACTGTAATACTGCCTGTGAATTCAGTTGTATAGGTATAGAAAGAAAATGTAATTATTAACTTATTGTTCATATGTTTATTATTCCTAATGCTACGGATTTGCCATAACAAAGTTACAGATAGTTTATTCCAAACTGAAAACTCAGAGGATTTACTCATTATGTTTTATAGCAGAAGTTAAAATAACAATAATTTATAAATATCCTTTTATTTTATTCTTCTTTCCTGACATGACTGTTCAGAACAGCACTGAACACTTTCAGCTTGCTGCGAACTGTGTATAGTTTGTCAGTTAAGGTTTGCATTAGTCAGACGGCATAGAAGTGTTTGAGGCCGTCAACCTCATTTGAGTAACTGAACAGAAATCAAACAAGTGGCGATACAGTAATTATACAAGGGGTTTTCTGTAGGATATTGTAGGTTGGACGTATAAAAAATACCTTTCATTGCCTGCAAGAAATAGCAGATGCACCATGATCTGTAAATTGGACATCAGCATGAATAAGGTTGTGTACAGTTTAAAATAGCTTACTGTTCTGTGGTTTCTGAAGTGCACTTCCTGTATCTGCTATTCCTGTTTCGTACTGTAGTGCAAATGAGAGGTATCTAGTATGAATGTTGAATAAAATTACTTTTATTTGTGTACCATTCTAGGTGGACAGCACACATGTGCGTATGTCTGAAGGTTGCCATATGCAGAGATGTTCTGCTGATTATGATTTGTGACATACTTTTTATAGTATTTGAGTTGTCAACCTATCCAAAATGATGAAAGCCCCATGTATAAATATATATTGCTTTTGTACTGTTGCACTCTATATTTCTGGAATTCTAAATTTTGGAAGGAGAGATTGTCTATGTGATTTTTTTAGTTTGGGATTTTTTTTCCAATTATTTCAAAGCATCTTAGAAACATTGGTTGTAAGGGATCTCAGGTCATTCTGTCCAGCCTCATACTGGGAGTAGGACCATTGCCAGCACTAGGGCAGATTAGCTATGCTTTTGTCTAATCAAGTCTGTAAAACCTTTATGGGTTGGAGATTCCACAACCTCCAGCACTATGACACCTTCGTAGCAAAGAGTCGTGTCATAGAAGAAAACTTTCCTAATTTCCTTTATGAATCTTCAAGCTGCTGTGGCTATTGTCCTTTATTTTCTGTTGCTATTAAGAAGAGCTTATCTTTGTCTCCTCCTCCAGTTCATATTTACTCTACCAAATGAGAATGCTGTTGCCACAGCATCAAAATTTTTATTAAAGTTGAGGCATATTACTTATGTGGCTCTCCTGCCATCCCTATAGCCAATAATTTCACCATAGAAGGCAGTCAAGCTGGTGATGTGTGACATTCCTTTGGTTAAGTACAGGTTGACTGTTCCCAATTATCTTCTTGTCCTTCATGCATTTAGAAATGGATTCCAATAAACGTGCTTCATAATCTTTCCAGGGACTAATTGCTTTGTTCAAAGCTGATGATAAACACTTCAGTACACCAATCATTCTCAATATTAATATGTAGTACCTTGAAAAATCTACGTCCCATCATAGTATTAGCATATATTATATTGCTTGTAGTAAATTAGCCACCTTTGTGCTGCTGATTGGTGGCACAATAGCGGGAGGATATGTTTAGGTTTTCAAGGAAAGATCTAATTGTTTAGTTCCAGCCTTTGTATAGTTGGGACTGATAAAGCTTAATCTCTCCCTTACATCTAAGGCAGATTTTCAGATGAAAGTCTTTACACAGATAGGAAATAAAGCTTCCAAGAAAGGGGAATAAAATCATTATCATAGTAAAGGTTACTATTGCTCTAATTATAATTCATATTCAATAATGAACACCTTGTTCAATAATATTTAATTCAAATCATGATGCTGAATATAGAATTACATATTGAGAGAATTCATTAGAAGTTTTTAAAGTAAGCTGAATAAATGTGCCTCAGAGAATGTATTTGATGAATCCGTAAAAGTATTTAAATTAGATCTGTAAAGTATTATGAAAAATCCACAAGGGATGCACAATTAGGCGAATAAGCTGTTCAGGGCCAGGAGCTATTGTGTATTTATTGTACAGTGTTCTCTTGTATACTGTTTATGCAAAACAGGTGAATGGCAAAAAAGTAACACTATGCAAAGTTTAAAAGAAACTAAGCAGAGGTGAGGGCTTGAATAATAATAATTTTTTTTTAAAAAAAGCTTCCCTTATGTAGGCAAAGACTGGAAAACTAATTATATTATTACTGTACCACTGAACTAATTAAATGTAGGATAAATGATTAACTTAATGTATGCATGTTTTATAAAGCATATCATTTATTGGCCTTTTGAGTTAGCCCATTCATAAGCTGGTTGTCTTTTCCTAAACATATACGCTGGCCGTTCTGAATCAACAAATATATATATTTATGTAATGGTTATAATACCTTTACTGAGAGCATTGCTATCTGTAAACATAGATTTTAAGAAGGCTATTTTCATTTTTGCATACTTCATGTAGTATTACTTGTGTGAGAGGTATATTTGCAATAGTTGATAAAGTATGATGCATCTATAATATCTGTCTTTTCTCAGGGTTTTAGTGGATGTTATGAGACTTGCTCTCTTGTTCTCTCCTACCTTTTCTTGATAGGTTTTCAACTAAAGATAAGTCTCTGTGAGTGAATATGCTATGGTAGCATGAGTAGGCATAATCAAGCTAACCTTCTGCTAGTTAATTCATGCCACATAGGCTACAGCACTGGGTTTCAGCAGTCTTTCAATACTGAGCATCCTTGCTAGAACAGTGTGCCATATCCTGCGCTGCTTTTTCTGTCTTTGCTACCAAGCCAACTAGAAAAAGGCCAGGTTTTATGCCTACCTACATGCAGTCATACCTACTAACTCTTATAGCGACACAGCTTGAGAGCTTTCCTCCAATTTTTGTTCACACCTGTCCATCTTTTGTTTTCCATGGTGCATACTACATCATTACAGCTCAGGGACTATAAGTAATTAAATCAGTCATAGTGTTCATGAGTCTAGTTATTTCTCAAATACAGAACAGCTGAAAATGTATTAAACTGTGAAGCCCTAAGGTCTAGATGTTAATTTTTCCTCCTGCAACCATATTTTTGCAATTTTTTTTTTAGTGAGAGGTACGTATTTTTCTAGTGGCTATTACCTAATTGTCTGTGTGAGCAGACTTAAAAGCAAAACCGGCAAAGTGTGTAGTGTAAAATCTCTTCCTAGAGATTAGTCACAATTAATAGATTATCAACAAAATGCATCTGACGAATTTCTCCAGGCAAGACTGTACCTATGCTTCTTGGGTAGAAATGGTTGTTTCTAATCTTAAAATCCTGTTGTTCCCTAGGGAGCCACTCCTACTCCCTTTCATGCAGCAGAAGTGACAATCCACCTGCCTCAGTGAATCAGCAGTATCCACTTAACCTCTTCTCAGCAGGATAAGCACCTGCTAACAGCATGGGGTATTGCTGGGAAAATTATGAGCCTGCTAGCTTATATGTTAACAGTGATTAATATTTGGTATTACTGTTTCAATATGTAGGAGGCATTACTGCTATTGAAAAACTGCCTTAACTCCAGCTGCTATTCCTACAGAGATCACTCTCATTTAGAAGATGCAGTTATGGACTGCTTCTACCAAGAAAGGAATCAGAAGCCTCTTTCAGGGCTTAGAAAACAGAGACACACTTAAGATACTAAGTGTTACAGTTAAAAAAAAATAAAAAAGACAGGGTTTGAATGTCTTTGTGAAACATTAAAAGTAGGGATTTGGTGTCTTCTAAAGTGTGTGGGGGAAGGGGACATTAATACTTGTCTACTTTTGCAGTTTGAACTTTTTTGGTAGTCTATGGAAATACTTGTTTTAGTTTCAAGAATATAAGCACAGTAAGATCATGAGAACCCAGCAGTGTTCCCTGTTTTCATCATAACCACCCATTTTCCTTCACTAAAAAATAGTATTGCTGTTTCCTTAAATACTATGTTTTATGTAAACGCATCATGTGCCTGGACAGTTGTGGTCATTTTTTAATAAATTGGTTGCATATTGCAGCTGATCCACCCAGTTACTAGGTACAATTACTTTGACTGAACAGTTTCTAAACTATATATAGCAATTAGAAGTCATGAAAACATGTCAAAGATTTGCTTTTTCTTTAACCTTTAGGATGATGCTATGAGCCCTTCAACTGGGATTTTAATATCTGCACCAGCAAATATTACCAAAATTTACAGGAAAACTGCAAAACTTGAATTGTATCTATCCTTATTATATCTACAAAAAGATAGAATTATGATTTAATCAAGTTTCAAAATTATTTCATTATTTTGACATAGATGCCTTAAGAGGGCTTTGGTTCAAACAGAAATAAAACTTTAATGAATATTTACATGTAAATTGTTGTAGCAAGCTTCTACTGATTCTTTTCTAAACCTTTGTCCCTCTGTTTTATAAGTGCAACTCCATTTGTATCTGGTGTGGGTTTTTTTGTATATGTGATTGCTTGAAATACACACCAGAATGCAATATTCTTTCACTTTCATTTCTTGCCCCCTTTTTGTGTGTGTGTCTTTAATTTCCATAGTGCTAGGCAGTCTGTATCACCTCCTGTCACCCTTCCCTGAAGTCTCCATTGACTTCATATTTTGGTAACATAATAATTAGTAATACAGTCTTACCATTATCTTGAATATTCTTTAAGCACTAAAAAAAAAAAAAAAAAAAAAAGGTCATGATTTAATTGAATATCTACCTATTTAAAATGGTACAAATATCTACCTATTTAAAATGATACAAAATCTTCTGTAGTCTGATTCTTACTTTCTTGTTATAAAAACCCTCTACATCCATGTTAATTGGCTAGACCATTTTTAATTATTACTACATTTATTTAAAAGGTGGTCCAGCTTTGAAATGTGGCAGGCTGATTTTGTTTTCTCCATGAATCTCCATTCCAGATTTGGTTGTCTACCAGAGGAAAAATTATCTCAACATATAGACATTTCCTGATACTTCTGACGTGTGTTTTCTTTGTCAGTCTAGAAGTATGCCTATCATTTTAATGGGTTTTATGTATAGATTACAGTGATTGGGGGAGTTGCAATGTGAAGAAACACCACCAAATGTATCACAGTTGTAATACATGAAAACTAGCAGTAACATTTTTAATGATTAGAGGAGCTGAGGGCAAAATTGTATTTGGAATGCCAATCAACCTGACCGTATTCTCTGAGGAGTACAGGGCAGGTAACGGATGCTGTGCTGATTTTAACTTAGTTGAAATGCCCTGGCTCCTTGATCTTACGTGACTTTGCTTTAAGCCCATGCTTCTGGAAAATGTCCACACTTTGGAATTGGTTTCTTTCTCTCTTTGTAATGTACTCAATGGCAGAACTAACAAATTAGGAATGTACTGACAATATACACGTACGTGATTTATCAGCTGATAAAATTCTGGCAGCCCTGCAGCTTCTAAATGTAAGTAAGATGTAAAACCTAGAGAATGTCTAAGTATTTATCTAAGAGGAAAAGTAATAGTGCAAGAGAGAGTGCAATTTTCGCACTTTGACATCTGGAAGAAAACATTATATAGCCCTTCATTGCAATTTTATAAACCAGTGAACAGGAAGAAAGACCGGGGAAAAAGAAAAAAAAAACAGCCAAAAAACCAACTCCAACCTCCCTGCTAATAATTTGAAACAGTTAAAGTATGTTTTCTTATGGTACTAACATCAATACTTGACAAAGGAATATAGTTTGTCAGAGCGGGTAGGAAAAGAAAGAGATTTTATTCATTATTAGTTTATAGAGCATAAATTCAGCATGTGCTTGTATATTGTTTGATGGGGTGATTTCTAACAAAACCTGCTGTCTAGCTAGGAGTAGAGCAGCTACTGGGGAGAGAAGGGAAGTGTGTACTTTTGGATACTTTATGAGTAATTAAATTAAATACATAACGAAGTGTCCAGTTGTGCCTTAGCTTGTTATGACCTTTCTTTGAATTCTTTGCATAAAAAACATTTGCTATTTTATTTCACAACTGAATTCTTTTCAAAGCTACAGTCCATTTGTAACAATATTGAAATATTATGAAATCTCAAAAGTGCATCTTTTTGTATGAAAAGTTATTAAAAATTAAGCTGCTGAAGTAAAATACCATTGCTGCCCACAATACACTACCCACNNNCTCGTATTAAAGTTTATTCACTTCCAAACTTACTGCTAGTGAATAAACCTGAGTATCAGTCAGGTTCTCTGGGTCAGTTCTTTGGCTTCTTTCTAGGGGTGTAACTTCCAGGGAACTTCTGTGTGTCTTCCAAAAATATTTAAAGAAGCTCTTTTACGTGGAGTTTGCTAAAAGGGGTTAAGGTATTATCTTTTCAAACAGTTTTTTTTCAGAGAAGAAACTTGGGACAAATAAATGCCGATCTTAGTGGCTCCCTATGTAAAACAGGTGTTCATCACTGTGTAATTTCCCTTGGTGATACGTAATATTGCTACAATAAATACGGAATATATACATACTCATAAGCACTATTTGCTGGCACACTGCTAATTAATTTCTTATGCATAGATGGAGCACTCTTGAAACATGCTCTAGGAATTGTATTTTGTGACTTTTGTCATCCTATTGTATCTAAATATTTTGCATATTTTGTCATTATACGGAGTATGTATTCCTCAAGCAGAACTGTCAGGCAGCTGCAGACTTAAAATGCAGGTAGCTTCTAGCCAAGAGCAATGAAATTCAATTATTATTCATACTAAGATGGATTATCTTAAAAGGCAACACTTTTTTCTTAAATAGGAAGGACTGAATTTTAATTGTAAAGTTACTGCTTGGTGATGTATATATGTATCTTATAAGCACAACTCAGGTACATCATTTTATAAAATACATGATTCTGCTCAGTTTACCTCCAGCACTTTATCGTGAATGTACACAGACTCCATTTAGATGCTCACATTGATACAGTTTATACTAATTTAACTCTAGTAAATGAATTACTGGGAAAAAGCATCTTCCCTTTAAATCTATGGTGACTTTTGAAAAAAATCCTATGAATGCAAGCTGTTTGCACATACAATGAAACGTGATTTTGGTTCACATTAACACTTGTACCCTAGCTTCTTTTATTTATTTTTAGCTAAGCTGGAAAGCAGGTTTTCCTCATCTTAGTATTGTCCCAGTGTTTTTATTTTTTATTAGCATCATAAGGTTGCAAATGTTTGTAAGTCCTGTACAGTGAAACATAGAACTCTCTGCACGTTACCACCCGTTAATAAGGTTACTGATCTTTCTTGCTCATCTGTCTAAATCCTGACGTTAGGGCACTCATTGATAGACTGAACATGTCAGGTTGATTCAGTTCAATACAATTTTGGATAAATCATAATGTGTTTGCAGCTAGAATATGCTTGTTTAAAATAAGATGATCCTAGAAAGTTTAGAATGGGTGACAGTTGTACTCAAAAAAGCTCACCTTAAGTTTCAGCTTACTGAATTAGTATTTGTGCATAAAAAGGCTTCATCTTGTTAAGGAGAGTGAAATGTGTCAGGGAGCCTTTAACACATACTGTTCCTTTTCTAAGTTATAGAGTAGTTCATATGTCATAGCACCAAGGAAAAAAGTACAAAATAGTGCCACTGTGAAAGTGGGTGATTACCTCTTGCCATTTATTAGCCCTGTCAAAATACGGTATAAGACATTTTTACATCACAATTTTAAAGAACCATTTTCTGACCATACAACTGGTAAGAATAATATAGTTTCTTTACTATTTCTAGCAAAGGATTCCTGTTAGACGTGGCATGGAGATTAGATTCAAAATACTGCTATTTAGCAATTTACAGGCATCAAGATGAGGAACCTATTTACCAGAAAAGTCTAGTTAGAAATGCTCTTAGACAGTCTGGAACAAAGCATGAAAACAAAACTAGGGCAGTGGACACAACTACACCTAGCCAGTCTTTCACCTTCTTTTTATAGGAGATGTGAAACCTTGGCTCTTTCTCAAATACATAGGGATAATCAAAGAGTAAAGAAGGTCTAAGTAATATATAGTTTATTTGGAGTGGCATTCCCAGATGGTTAAACTTGCAAGCTCACTCAAATATGAGCAGGAGGATACGAGCTGCACGAAGACATTACAGCAGTACAACTTCCTTAATGTCTGACACTGTGGGCTAAATGATTTTTGAGCATGATGGAAAATACACACCTAATCATTACTTTGGGAAAACTTGTATTGGACCAAGAAAAAAGAAAGTGAGCAAGCCTATTAAAATATCTGCAACAATAAGAATCTAAAGGCATGTAACATAACTATTAGATTTGAAATAGAAGTCTTGAAGACAGTAATGTGTTGAAACTCTATTGCAACCAGGTTTGGGTTTTGTTTGTTTTGTGGGTTTTGGTTTTTAGTTGGTTTTTTTTGTTTGGTTTGGTTTGGGTTTTTTTTTAATTTATCAGGCATTGAAATAAGAATCAGCAGCCTTCTCTTCCATTTGAACTGTTTGGATTTTGTAAAAAAATAATTTTTACACTGCTATCACATATTTTTCTCAGCTGAGGTTTAACAGCATAAAAATATTAAGATCTTATTTTGCATAGCTGTTTGAGTGAATTAATTCCTTGTAAAACTGGAAAAAAGAACCTTTAACTAAAGGTCAGATAGATGGCATAATATTGGGACTATATGACTTTCTTGTGCAATCCAAACACCATCTGATTGGAAATAATAAAGTTTACATGCCTATTTAACTCCTAGTAACTTTGAGTTACCAACAGAAGCTGCACTTAATTACAGGTTTGCTAACAATCTCTGTAGCACTGATCTGGATCCACATAGTTTACTCTCGATGAATTCAAATCAGCATGGACGATAAAACGTTTCATGGTTGTCCAGTCCATCAGGAGCCAGTGCTAGAAACAACCCTTACTTCATGTATAGAGGCTTGTCCTTAATAACAATAAGCATCATTCAGTTTCAAGTATTTGCTACAGAAGCAGAACTAAAGGTCACTGCAGCTAGGTAGACACCCAGAACTGGAATTTGCTTAGGGATATAGCTCCAAATCCATATATGAGGTAAAGAGAGGAAAATAAAAAAAGATATTAGCCCTCAATTATATTATTTATAGCTGACCATACTTCATCGCAACATAGTAAATCCTACTAATCCAGAAAACCGTTTCTTCTCCAGTAGAAAATGGAAACTGTGACAAATATCTTTAGAAACCATGGTAAATAAATTAGTTATCTCTATTTAGCAGTTACAACAGTGTGTGTGTGTTCTGATAAACAGGCAGTGCATAGCCCGTTTATTGTGGATGCAACTCTGGTGGATGCGGATTGGATGGTGAAGGATAACATAAATTTTACCATTGTGTGATGCCTGTGCAGTGTGTAGCACATAATGTAGCAGTGTATTCCTGCATGCTAGAATCCATTGCTTGTTGAAGGTGACAAGACTCCAAAACCACCATTTTCTCTCAGCCTAAAAATATAAATAGGTAAAAGTTGTCAGTGGGTGAAAGAACATGAAGTGGCATCTGTACTTTGAAAGTTCACAAAATTCAAGTAGTGTAGCCTTATCCTGAGTATATATGACCTGCGAAGTCACAGAACAGTTAGGTGGATCAGAAACAATTTCCCTAGCCAGTGTTATCAAACGAAGTGCTATGACAGGTGTCACACGAAGCCAGCTTTGAATATTCAACTCAAATGGCCATTTAGCGGTGAATCAAAAGGCAGTCACCATCTGTGCAAATTCAGGAAAAAGCGATGAAATCAAATCTTGCAATCTTTAACGTGACTCTGAGCCTACCTGTTGTTGTGCAGGGGCAATCTGCTCACATGAGGTGCAGTGTGGAATCAAAAGACGTGACCACTCACCCAGAAGCACTGAAAGTCTGCAGAAAGTGCCTGGAAGTGTGTTTGTCCTTCAGAACAAAGGAAAGAAACATTTGCCACACGTTCAAGGAAGGTCACAGATACCAGTGTTTCTAGATCACTTTGCACTT
Source organism: Ibycter americanus (assembly GCA_035590275.1). Lineage (NCBI taxonomy): Eukaryota > Metazoa > Chordata > Aves > Falconiformes > Falconidae > Ibycter > Ibycter americanus. Next base: position 2,655,207 of record JAVJGI010000001.1, read on the forward strand.
CATCCAGTACCCTTTAATGGATACTGTCTAGCCTTTAAGGAGAGTCAGTATTTTTGTCTATTGTTGAGAAAGAAAAGAAGCAAAATTGGAAGAAGCTCAAATTTATTTTAATATATGACAATACTGTGTGGTTGGGGACACAGACAAACCGGTTTCTAATAGTTTTTCCTCTTTTCCCCAAACACAGTTTATGCTTTAAAAGTATTTGAAACTAACTTGAAAGGAAATTGCTGACCAGCAGTTTTATGACCTGATTTGTTTTAAAGCCTAAATGGCTTAAGGAAATGTTTTACAGAAGATATAATCCATCCACATGGAATAAAGCCCGGAAAATTAGGTGGCATAAACCTAAAACACAAAATATATTCTCATGACTTTGCACTTAAGCTGTTGCTTACTGAACTAATTTAACAGTGGCTATGTATTGTTTATTGCCTATAATGACACTTTCTGGAAGTTGGATGATATTTTAAAAGTGCTTTATTCAAAAACCTTTATTAATAATGTCTTTGATCTCGTTGTTAGAATGTCTGTCTGCCATATGACTTTGATCAGCATGTGGAATAGTTGCAAAGCCAGTAACAGTGCTACTGTCTTTCTTCGTGTAAAGACTTCATCAGCAGTGCTGTAAAATTATATTTCTGTGTCCTGTTGATTCCTCATTTTATAAATTGATTCCAAATTACTTCCTGCCTTTGTCTTCTAGCCCTCAGACACAGAAACCTATACACATCTAGGCAAGGGAGGATATTTTGGAGTGCTTTGTAACCTTTTGTTTTTTACAGTTTTGTGTATATTTTTAAATGCGAACCTGCTAATAAAGCAGTTACCAATACAGCTTTTTGTGGACTTAGAGCTCCTAAATCTGAACAAAGGTAGTGTTGATTTTACATCAACAATGCATATACAAACTGAGTCCTTTGAGTTATAGATGTAGATCTATATGTATAACCACCATTTTTTACATACTGATATACGTAGTGTCAGAATGATGCTGGGGAAAATATTAAGTATGGAGAAGTGATGACTTATCTGAAAGCAGCATTAAACAGTTGTTCGCATCTGTGTTGACACATCCTCTGATACCAAAGTTTTTTGAAACGGTCTGCTAGATGTGTTTCCAGATTTGGTATTTAGTTGATTTCAAAGGGGGCTAGGATGATTATTAGTAGATAATCAAGGACTGATAAGGCAGATGAGGGTGGTCGGATCCCTAGCTGTATCTTTCACAGAAAGACAGCTAGAACATGGTGGGACAGCAGGCAGCAGAAGTTACAAAACCTGGACCAGTTGAGGTATTTAATTATCTGCCTTGCACATTTAGTTGGGCTATTTGTCTTCCTGATTTTCTTTTGTAAAAATGAATATAACCATTTTAAAATAATTTTAATAGGCAAGTGTAGAATTGTGTAGTTTAATTACATTGCAAAGTGTCACAGATTTGTATTAAACAATGGATATTTATATGGATTTGTATTGATAGAAAGACTGTTGCATTTTTTATGTGTTTTCAGTACTATACCCGTGGACAAAACAAGCTAGTTTTGCATAAGCCTAACTGAACTAATTATTGACAGTTAGCAAAGAAAACCTGTTATATTAAAAACACTTAGCTCTCTATATGTGTTCTTGAGCAACATATATATTCCATATTTAATGTGCATAAAGCACTTAATTATTCTAGTGGTTACCTTATTACAAATCCAGGGAGCATCTTAGAAGTATTGTCGTGGTTTGACCCCAGCCGGCAGCTAAGCCCCACACAGCCACTTGCTCACTCCCCCATCCCAGCGGGATGGGAGGGAGAATCAGCAAGAGTAAAAGTGAGAAAACTTGTGGGTTGAGATAAAAACAGTTTAATAAATAAAAAGACACAATTGTAATAATAATAAATTGTAAGGAAAGGGGGGGGCGGGGGGAGGGGGAAATAATGGAGAGGAAAATAAAACCCAAGAACAGACAAGTGATGCAAAATAATTGCTCACCACCCACCAACCAATGCCCAGCCAGTCCCCAGGCAGTGGCTCCCTGGCCAACCTTCCCCCAGGCTGATCTGCCGAGCACGATGCCACACGGTGTGGGCTGTCCCTTGGGCCAGCTGTGTCCAGCTGTCCCAGCTGTGCCCCCCCCAGCTCCTTGTGCCCCCCAGCCTGCTCGCTGGTGGGGGGGTGAGGGGCAGAAACAGCCTCAGCTCTGGGTAAGCACTGACCAGCCATAAGGGAAACATCTCTGTGTTATCAACACGGTTTCCATCACAAATCCAAAACATAACCCCATAGTAGCTACTATGAATAAATTTAACTCTATCCTAGAAAAAAACAGTACAAGTATCTATCAAAAGCTGCCTTAAAGCCTCTGATCAAAAAAAACCCCCTACCCACAAGTGAGGTGTTTGTGCTACCTATGACCAAGTCCTTTTGGAAGGACTGACTGCAATGATCCTAAGGCTCAACCTCAATTAATCAGGTTCTGGTTTTAAGTGAGTTACAAACAATGGTAGAAAGTAAATTGAGAAAGCTTAAACTTGAATCTATTAGCTGCCTTTCTTATTTAGAAGACAAATTGTTTTGGGGGTTTCTTACAACATGCATAAGCAGTGATGCTACTAGCTTCTAAGTAACACATACACTGCATTGCCAAGTCAGTATATAATAAGGCATGGATCTGGTTTCTCTTAATTCTTTGATTACAATTGACTTACTTTGAATATAAAATGGTTATTTTGTATTTGTTCAAATAGGATTTTTTTTCAATTTTTGTAACTATATCCTGAAAAAGATCACACTCTGTATCAGTATAGCCCTCTTGTTCCAAGTGTTTTATTTTTGGTACCAGTTTGTTTTATCCTGAGCTTTAAAAACTGCTTGATCTCAGATGTGCAGTTGTCTTAGTATGTCATAAATGGGTGACACAGTTATTTCAATAGTAGGTTATCGACTCTTTGAGGTCCAAATATTTAAAATCAATTAATAAAGAAATACATAAAAGCTCAAAAAAATCTGGAATACATTATAATGTGTCCATTGTTTTTATTTTAAATATGCAGGGGCTATTGTCAAAATAACTAGAGAAGAAGATGACTAGTTATCTGTAATAAAAATACAAGGCATATTAATGTGCACAAATAACATGGCAACATTAAATAACCCTGTAAAACCTATTTGGTTATAGTCATTAGGATTACCTTGAAAAATGAGTAATATATACCCTGTTTAGAGCACAAAATTTCTCATGAAAGAATGACATAAAATATATAATTGTGTATTTAAAAAATAGATATATTCAGAAAAACAGTGCCGTTTGTAACTAAACGTTTACATTCATATTATCTCAATGTTATTTTAAATTAATATAACAAATTGCTTTTTGCTTACTTATCACTTACCTTTTTCGGGTGTATATATATGCATATGGTTAAATTTCGAGACGATTTCGCAATTATAGCAATTTCCACGAGGTGGTGCTCAAGCAATAAATTTCAAACTGACAATGTCATAACTATGACTTAACAAGCTGAATTTGAAAATATGGCTGTCAAACAGATGTTCTTCTCTTTGATGCTACATTTAACTTGAGGGAATGATGAGGTCGGGAAGGCTAATTAATTTATGTGCTGGAAAAGTTGTTTCTTCTTGCCCAAAAGACAGAAACAATGGTATTTTTTAATGACATAACACTAGGCATTCATGTCTATTTTGACATGGAATTCTCATAATCCTTGTCATAGCTCATAGTTTTGTTATTCTTTATATGCTGTCCACTTCTGGTTATAAGTAAAAGAACTAGCATTCATAAAGAGATCATAGCAGTTGCTCTAAGCAAATTGTTAAAGAGTTCAATATATTTAAATAAATCTTCATAGAAAAATACACTGGATACCGATTCATGGACCATTCAATAGTAAATAAAAAATGTAGGCAGTACAATAATCCAAGGAGGCAGATGATGTGAGAGAATGGCAATGACTATAAACAAAGCAGACAGTTTGGCATAAGTGTTTTTCCCACTTTGATCAAATAGAGCATCCTTAGCTGTTTTGCTTGCTAAAGTGCTGCATTTAGGTTTTAACATCCTCTGCAAACCCCTTATTCATCTCCTTCTTCAATTTATACAGACCATTTATAATTTAAAGTTCACTGTGACTACCTCTGAAGAAGAGTCAATAATTAACATTGCAAGCTTTGTTGTTGTTTTATTCTTAACCATCGAAATGACAAGAACTATATCTGTAATGAAAGCTTGTTTCTTCCTTCCACTTTTGTTTCTGGGGGTTTTTTTGGCTGGTTGGTTTGTTGCTTCCTTTTTTCTTTTAACTTGTGGCCTTGTTTTTTGTTGCTGTTGTCTTTTAACTTAACTGATCAGCACAAATGGCCTTACCTCTACAGCAAACATTGGTCTTGACCAGCTGGTGTGCTCACCTAAATGTAATAGCCACAATTCTAGTAGATTTTTTCCTTGTAACAATAGGAACATATTTAGAATACAGTCTGCTTTCTTTTTTGTTGATTGCTTCTAATGTCATGGATGTAAAATAAAATTTGTACACTCTTTTGGAAAGAAAACTATTTTTAAAGAGCAAACAGGTCTCTCCTAGTTATTTTACTTCCTGACAGCTGATAGAGCAGTAATCATCCTATTTGAATAAACTTGAAGGGTCTGTGAATAAGGAAGTCTCATAATACTTTGTTATGCAGCCGGCTGGGAGTAAAGTGATGACATATCTGTGAAAAACAAATCAACCTTCCCCTTCTACTTTTATTTAGATACTGCACATGGAGGCTGCCTGCTCCTGCAAGGTATTTAGTCACCAAACTCCTACCCACATATGTTTGAGGATCTGTATTCAAGTTCATTGATGGTCTGTTTTATAGATATTTGGTTCAGCAAATTAGAAGGAATACAATCATTTGCAAGACTTCTAGCTCATTCAGATGTTGAACAATTTCATTGCTGGGATCAATTTGCATCCCATATGTAGGTTTTACCTTTATTACCAAATTATGTCTGTTTATTCACTGGATCTTTGTACAGGTACATTTAATAACTATTTTTGTTTTGGCTGGAAAAACCACTTCTGCCAGTGACTAAACTGAAATATTTATCTTGCTTTCTTTTCATTATTTTCTAACTTATATTTACAGTGAGTAACTACTGACAGACAAAATTGATTAACTGTTTAGCAACCGATCAATAAATGCAAAAAGGAACAGAGCAAAAATTATACTTTAATATCTTTGTAATCCATTGTGAATATAGTATAAACACCGTTATATGTATAATGCTACCTGGCTTGTCCATAACATTTGAGAATAGTTAGAACTTGTTCTTTCCTGTTCAGAGTTCCATTAGTGAGTCTGATTAATATTTGTCATTCTGAAGCTCTGTGATTCCTTTTGTCTTTGAGATGTGGTAGGTGAAGTAAAAGATTTTATAAATGCACTTTGATTATAATTAATTAAAGTTTGAGGGTCTTTTGTATTTACATTTTTTTCATGACCATTTTTGTTAATCTTTGACAAGGCTCTACATGTGCACTCTTGTGGATGAAAGAACAGTATGGACTGTCTGCGAGTAAATTAATTTCCTCAGGACTCATCTCTTTAGTACTGGCTCATTCTAATTCCACAGTCACTGTACAAAGGTAGAATTACAGTTTTCCCACTGGTACTGTTAAATTGCTTCATTACAGGCTCCTTTGTATATTTCAATGTTTTAACAGCTCAAAAAATGGTTTCATGCACTTATTATCCTATACTCTGCATAAACTGCCTACACATTTGCTTTTGACCATTTTAAGTTTGTGTATTTGTATTTCTTTCATCCTTCTCCAGTTCTTGTGGGCATCTGCCTTCACTATGATGCCAATTGAAAACTAATTAAAATGCCTAGTTGAAGTATATGCAAAGTTTACTTGGCAACTGTCTCCTGGGAGTTCACAAAGGCTGTATGTCTATTTAGGCTTTGAGCTAGAACTCTAGTTCTAGCAAAAACTAGAGACCTTCATTACCTAGTACCAATAGTTGTGGTACAAGGCCAATAGTTCTGACTGAGCACTTAACCTTTACACTAAGTGAACAGCGAGCTCGGAATCAGTAAAACTTGTGGCTTAATTGCAGGTGAGAAAAGGTTAAAAGATGTTAAAGGATTAGTGATTTATTTTTAAGATGGGAGAAAATAGCCAAAGAGAAATGAGTGCAGAAACTTCCTAATTTTACAATGTGGTCTGTAATTCTTTTTGATTCACAAGAGATGAATTGTGAAAGCAGGTGGAATAGAAAACAATTCTCAATATAAACATTGAGGTCTGTCCTTTTGTTTTCTAAAATCACTTTAGTACCTGTATTTCAACTAATGAAACATACTTAATTTCATTACGTTATCTAGCTCTTTTTTTTCAGTTATCAAAAAATATTAAGAAAATAGTTGATATAGTAGAGATTCATTAGAGGATACATCTTTGTAACAGGTAATTGGAAAATTTGTGAAGTGAATGCTGACATAAATAAAATACGTGTTTTGAGTATTCATCACTGATCTGAGAGTGCAACAGTTTTCAGTGCTATTTGACTTTCTCAGAAGAGCCTGGATAAAATCAGTGTTATTAACACCACAGCTCCTGTAAGCCAAAATGCACTAAAGGATAACTAATAGGGCCAGTAAGGCTTACACAGTGTTTTGAGTCCTCCGCCGAAATCTGGCAGCGTGGCAGAGGCGTGGGTTACTCATTCAAGGTATTCACCTCCTAGTGAGCTGATACTGATTCTTCTGAGGAAACAGAGCAACACCTTTCTGTTTGCACCTTCTAATGAACAAGTGAATGTGAATTTGCTATGGGTGTTTGGGTGGAATGGTTCATTCCAGTTCCTGGTATATCTCCTGAAATTCTTGACAGTGGTTGTTATTGTCTACTTACTGCAAAAGCAGTTGCTAAAGTCTTTCATTTAAATAGTAATTCAGGAAAACTAGCAGAGTCAAGGCAGCTTGAGTCAAAATTTCCCATGTTTTCTCCACCTGATAGTTTTTCACTGTTCACAAGAGTGAAAACGTGTCAAGAGCTTTAAATGACATGTTGCCTTGAGAGCATCTCTTTGTGCAAATATCAGTGTCTTCTCGCAGTTAGTCCTTTTGTCTACTTTTTTACATTTTTTGCAAGAAGAATTACAAAAATTAGTTATTAAAATACTTGCTTCTGTGTTTTAGCATTCATTTGATTCCCTATACTGTTTTAACAGGAATTAGCTTTGACTAATATCGTATCATATTTTCAAATGCATATGTAGACATATAGATATGTGTAAAATCTATGCTAATTTGAATGTAAGTACTTGCATTTTTGTCTTCTACAGTAGGCTTCTTCCCAGCAGGTTTAGCAGAAAGCTTTTAACACTCCTTTGGTTTACAGTGTTCAAAATAAATTAAAAAACATTTTGCAGTTCAAATGTGAGGCCCTCATAAGAAACAAGCCTCTTGTCTCAGGAGTTTGAAGCTTCCTTGGCTTCAGGTGGAGAGTGAACAATTCACCTGCAGACTCTGGCCTTTTTCCTGACACTGCACAAGTCATGCAGGCTGGTAACAGAAGCTCCGTATCTCTTACTTGTACATAGACACTTGACTGAAAGGGCACGGAGGTTCAAGAATGGGTCAACCATGCTGTTTATTCCTCTCTCAAATATTGTGAGCCCAGTGGAACTTTTTAAGACTGGATTAGTTTGAATTGTTTACCAAACAGAAGCCCGTTTTCCTCAATGTTCCTGACACAAATATGTCATGATAACGAATATATCATATAAAGACATAGCAAATCACAATCATTAACTGGTGTGTGAGGCTCAAACAATTTTTCCTTTTAACAATTCAAAGACATCTCTACTTTAGTATGAAAAATAAACTAGCTGAAACTGCTGGTTGTCATATTGACAGATTGATGGTTACTGTTGTCATTTTTAATCTGTAGATTAACAATTTTCTCAGACAAAAGTTGTGCCTTGTTTTAAATTTACCTTTTACTTTCATGTTTTCTCTCCTCTTCTTAATCACTCTACTAAATCCCTCAGAAATGACACGAAATTACAGTCTCCTAAATGCTTCTGTGAAAGCCATCTCTGAGTCAAGCCTTTCAAAAGCACTCAGAGCTTTACAGCAGCACCCCACTGATGGAAAGTCATGTAACTTTTCTGTTTCCCCTTCTCTTTTACACAGTTTCATTTTGGTCATGAGTTGGTCATGAGTTATTAAGATGAAAATCTCTTTTCTAAAGCCATCATTCACACAAGACTCTGTGATGTAAAACGTGTAAACATTATAGAAAGCCAGTTCAATGATTAAGGCAGTATCCTTAGGGCTCAAAAAATTCTGTGTTCACTTTCATCCTTCTGCAGATGTAATTTTGAAACCAAACCTAAAATTTTAAACATGTGGAAGGCCAGTGTCCCCAGATGCAGTCTGTTAGTCTTTGTTGTTCATGTGTCTCATTGCTGTATTAAGTCTTCATCAGTTTGTTTGGGATTTGTTAGAACTTTAAGCCACTGAAATAGTACAAATGTTAGTGTTCCATACTGTATCATACACGGGAGAAATAAAGACCATGAAAAATGCTATATCTTCTCTACTTAAAAGATGAATCATATCTATGGAGTTATTTTTTCTCATGTTCATTTTTACTTTGTAAACGTTAGAATGGAATATAAATACCTACCTCCTTCTAAATTAAAACTAAACCACAATTATTTCCTCAAAATGTCAATAAGTAAATCTCCTGCTCATCGAACTATGCTGTTTACTTCAGAAAATCATACACGAGGCTATGCGTGCAGAGTCAGCTGAAAACCATCTTTTGTGCCTAAATAATCACTTAAAAAGGAAAAACTTTGCATTCTTTCTAGAGAAGCGTAATCATATTCCTTCTAGGAGGAAGATTAAAATGGTAATTCTATAAGTAGGTAGTCATTACTTTATCATTTACTATTAGCTATAATAATGTTAGTCATGATGAACTAATGTGGTATTAATATGGATTTCATATGTACTCTCTTAGGAATGTATAATTGCAGTTTACCATTTTATTCATGTTCAGTTTTTTCTAAAGTGTTACTGAATTAACAGATCCACTTAGCCTTAATCACTGCTCACCTTATTTTGTATCAATAACAGCTTTTGCTTATGAAGACCTTGTACCACTGATAAAACTGGAGTGGAACCAAGAGATTGCAAGCATTTAAACAAAACCAGAAAACAAACTAATAGTTGGGAAAATCGTAGTTGAATTTTCTAGCGCTTTTGCTGGGATGGAGTAAAAAGCTTTGCAAAGAACAGCTAAACTTACAATGATCATTAGCCTAAGGAGAGTCTTGGAGACTCTGAAGGTAGCTGTGAGTCAGGAAGGAATGACCGAAATGAAGAGCAGCTTAAGAAACATGAGAAATATGAACCTTGTTTTCTTACATCACTGCAGGGAACCCCCTATTTTTTCTGTTGTCTGAATCTCCTCTAGTTTGGTTTTGGTGTCTGATTTTTGGGATTGGGTTTTTTTGCCTTTCCATGGCTGTAATCAGTTTCAAGTTATGGGTGTTTTCGTAGTTCAAACTTTTAAAGAAGCTTTGCAATATGTATGCATAAACAATTTAGTTTTTTTAAAACACTTCAGGACACATCCAATAAATATTTAAGTAGGTACTGAGATAGCTGATGTTATGCATCTGGTACTAACTATCAAATTGCAGGATTAATAGTCTAGATTGGTTCTATAATGGATGATTAGAAATTAAAAGGCTGAAAAATCTCCAGGTTGATTAAAGAGCCTTCAGAGCTAATGACTATGACGTCTTTTAACTTGGGGACTGTACCTGAAGTTCAAAGTTACCTTTGACATGAATGAATCCTAGGTCCATGTTCCTCTCCTTCATTTTGCCACTGGTTTGATGTCCGGTGTTCATAGTCAACACTGAACAGAGCCTTGCAACTATTCATTCCAATAAATGAACAATGTATTTCAAATTAAAATTTTCTCCTTTGGAAACCTAGCAAGATACTAAGGAGAATCAGGATGTATTAAGTTCTTTCTTGACTGTATTAGGTTTTGTTCTATAGCGGTGCATCCAAAGTAATTGAGTGTGAATAGCAAGCTAAAGTTTGCCTGAAAAACCCCTGAGTCAATGTACCTTCAGGCACTTGAAATCTCAGTATTATTTCAGTAGCCAACATACTGCTCAGAATCAGATTCCGTTATATAATTTTGCATATTTTACAAATACATTACATTGAGACAAAACTACATTATTTATAGGCTCTCTTTATTTTAAGAATACAGTTTATTTTGAACTACACCAGTTTGAATTCAAATGCTTTAAAAGGAAACATTCTGTAGCATTTGAGTTTGGTTACACAAATTCTGGCTGTATCCACTCTAGCAGACTTACTACAAAATTCTTGAAGGAATATCATGATTCAACTTTGTACTATGAAACTGGCATCATCTGTTATTTTACTTTAAAATGCAATTTCTGCTATTCCATTAAAGCCCGTCAGTTTTGGGGGTGTTTTTGTTTCTCTCTCTCTCTCTTTTATTATTAAAAAAGGATTAGGGAAAAGCAAGCCTTTGAATGCAGCAGGAATTACCATGTGATTTTATTCTAACAGCTACCAATAATAAGATTTTGAACTAATAATCTTATCCTTTATACTACTTACAAGGAGAAAGGATTGTAAGGGAGCTCATCATTAGCTGTAGAGATGAAAAACATAGTTCATAATGTCAAGTCCTGCCGTGGCTGGACATTAGCTAAATATAGCAGAATAGTATGTGATACGTTAACTAGAGCGAGGCACTTACGATACTATATCCTATCAGCAAAATGAGAAATATAAACTAGCTGCTACTAGAATAAGTAACCAGTTTCCTTTGTAAAAGCATAGGAAACTTAATACTGAAATGTATTTTGTCATGTGAAACCAGTTTCAAGTGATTTGTACCATTTTAGTGGCTATTTTGCTGTTTTCTTCTTAAATATATGCTTAGCTTTAAAAAAAAAATTACAATAAAGCCACAAAACTAATTAACCTCAGGCTTATGATACAGCTGCAAATATTTTAGAATGCTTAATTGTTTACAATCAAATGAAAATTTGCTTTTAGATTTATTGTTAGAAAAGACTCTATAAAATAAGCTATTGGCATATTTTATTTGTTGAGTTAGGTTTTTGTCAATGTCTTTTTCCATGCACAGTTTCAATAGGAACAACATCTGGCTCTTTTTGCATAATCAATATAATCTCTTGAGTTCAGTTTCAAAATCAGCTGCAGAGCGTAACAATTAGAGGTTAGTAGACTTGATAGGTTTTATAAGAAGCAATTATGTCATTAACGAATTATCAGGTTATCAAGCTGTCTCAGAGATAATATGGGAAAAGCTGAAAGCTGCTGATTGTACAGAAAAAGAGATGTGTCTGTGATAGGAAGAACATGTTATTAATTGAAGTGAGCTACACAGAGTTAACCTTTAGAGCTTTAGTGATGCTGGGAGTCAGGTGTTACATCTGATGATGTATTTTAAAAGCAAGTCATAGCGATCCTATTTTGTTACCTAAACAAGAGTTTAGGTGGACAAGGGGAACCTAAATCTGCCATTTATGTGATGAAAAGCCCTAGATTGCTATTGCCTGTCATTATTATTTACAAGCTTCTCTGGCATAGAATCAGCCACCTTCTGTGGTAAGCTGTAGATTCTGAGCTGTGGGCTACCTGTCTGTGTTACATGAAACAGTGTTCAGACAGACTTGATGCTTGGATTCTGCACGGCCGATGGAGCATGAGATGTCTTAGTTTTTCGTTCGTGCTGGTATAGTGACTCTTGAAGGACTTGGGAAAGCTAGCTGTCCTGGGGGAGGAGAGTCACTCGATGGCATATTTCAGCTGGGATCTTAGTAGTTTTTTCCTCTCTGTTTCTCAATTATCCATAAATCTGTCCCTAACTATCTGAAAACCTGGATAAGATGCCCTCCAAGGAAATAGAATCTGTGGATTTAAACCTTTCAGTTACAGCAAGGATCTGAACTTTCTCTTCCACTTTGAGTAATGCTCCAGCTGCTATTCTAAAGGTCAGCACCTCAACTACAAGTACCCACATTGTAAATGAGGAAAATAAGCCCTGTTCATTTCTTTAAAAGATGAGAGTGCAGGTATGCAAACATTTGAGAGTTTAGAACCCAAGTGGTTGTATATGTCTGCCTAAAATGCTGAATAACACTGTTCAAAAACAGTTGTGGATAGCCCCTGTCCCCAGAACTACCCTCTGGGCTAGTTCTTGAAGACTCTCCTTCAAATAGCTCTTTCACTGCTCATTCTGCACATTGTTCTCTTGTATTCTGTCCAAAGTGTCTGGTTTTCCCACTTGCAAATGATACCGAGATACCTTGCTAAAATTTCGGATTGCATCTGTAGTCAGGTGTCTACAAGACTAAGGATGCAGGAGTTTAATGCACCCCAAATTGTACTGTTAGATCTGTTTCCTGATGTAATTATTAACTGGTGATTTTTTTAATTTTTTTTTTAAGAAAGTGAACAAATGGAATCACCGTTGTATTTACTGTCCTACAGATGAGCTAGAAGAGCCAAGCTGACTTTTCAGCTCATTAATTTCTGCCTTCTCTCCCACAATTTTTTCATTTTTTAAAAAACACAAACAAAACTTCCAGTCATATTCTACCCTTGAGATGCTGATAACTATTTAGATGAAGGAGACTTTCCCTGCATGGTACTATTTAATATTTGATCTTTCTAACTAGTTTGCTCTCTTCTCTTTGAGAAATATGACAAGTTTTCTCCCCTAACTTTTATGGCCAGCAGATTGGTTATGCCACTAATGAATTAACAGACAAAGCAATACAATTTTGATTCAAAACAGGCTGCACATTTTTATATAGGAAAATGCACTTTTTCTTCACCTTCTAGGGTACAAACAGTAAAGCTATGGAAAATTATTTAACAAGTTATGCAAAATCATTGCAAAAAAAATTGAAAATAGTTTAAAATTTACTTATGCTTCTTACAATGTAAAGAGGTATGACATAACACCAGATACTTGAGATTCTTTTCTGAATATCTAACCAGTGATTTAAAATGGGCATAGGACTAGGGTGGGTCCTTATAATTTACTACACACAAACCAAAGTGATCAAAAAATTCAAAATTGTTGTACTGTATAAAGCAAAAGTCAGAAAGGAACATAAGATTACAAAAGTACAACAGAAGGGCAATTTAACCTGACTGTTTTGGAGTAAGATATTTGGTATGACTAAGCCACTTGAGCAGAATTGACTAAAACTTCTTGTGTGTATAGTCTGTGAATTCATACACTTTAATGAGCACTGCAGGATCTTCAGTCTCCATGAACTGTAGAGATAAACTTTTCAGATAGCATGGAGAAATAAATCATGTATGTGTCATACTTTCTGTTATATCCCAAGATATGTATGTCATGTCATTTAAAAAAATATTAATATCTAAAATCAGAACAGTGTTAAGCTTTGTAATAGAAGTCATATGTAGCTTTAAGGATAGAGAGAAAAGGAAATGACACAGATATCATCTGTATCATGGGATATACCAGTTCCTAGCACAGGACTGTACACAAAGCAAAGGTAGGAGAAATAGGGAATTCCGTTTAAGGTATAATAGGAAAAAGATGTTGAAAATGGCAAACATCATCTAAGCAACTGAAGCAGGAAAACTTCATCTTTAAGAATTTTACAGTTTATGTCAAAAGTTGGGTAAATCACAGGGGCAAACTAGAGAGTGCCTGAGCTGCTAATTCTTGCAACTAAGTATTATTTAAAAAATTATGCATTTGATCGTTTTATCGTTTTGAAACTTAGTTTCATTATCAAAGGTTATGTTATCCATGGATGCGGCAGAAAATTCATTATAGTGTTGTTCCTATGGATGTGGCAGTACTTACAATTCAGGTTCTGAGGAGCTGAAGCAGATTCCTGAGCTCTAAAAGACTAAAGATATCAACAGAGCAACTGGATGGTCCTCTATTAAACTTTAGTGTTCTTCATTCTAAAAGCAGGTAATGCAACTCACTAAGGTTAGGAGTAATGGCTTAAAGGAGACTATCATAGGGTAATTCTTCAGTGTACTCAAGAACAGTGTATTTCTTGTGCAGAACCCAGATTCCCTATAAGTTAATACTGCTTTGCAGTTCATTATTTCCATCTCTCTTTCTGATTTCTAATTCTACTAAATCACATAGCACTCACTATACATGAGATCTTATGGATGTTTTTTTCTAATCACTGGGGTTTGGGTTTTCTTTATTTGTACTTAATTGGATTTTTTCCTTTTAGAAATTTTATTCTTCTAATTTTAATACAACAAAACTACTAAAAATTTTCAAGTAATGGTTTACTTGTGTTCTCTAAGTATTGCAAATGGGTCATTCAATATATGCTGCAGCTAACATGCAATAAAATTACAAGCATTTATATAACTTTGAAGAGTGTTAAGGCTACTTAATCTTTGAGTGACATCAATATGGACCCAATTAGCACAGTTTTCAGCCACTTCATAATTCAGAAGAATGTGATCACTCAGCTGGAAGCATATTTGACAGAAACTCCATAGTCATGAAGGTAAAAGCTTGCAAGATCACCCAGTAGGATGGAGAAGCTGTCATTCTTTCATCAGTGCTGTTGAATACTAATGTCAAGGTCAGAAAAGTGTAATTTTAGGCTGCTCAAATATCGTTGGATTTGATCTGCTAGCAATGTTTAAAAGAAAGTAACAAAATAAAAATTTATATACAACTTTGTTATGACAGCTACAAAGTTTCAGGTGCTCCCCCACTGAAAATGTTCTGAATCATTTACTGGTTTGATTGGCACTTTTGTATGTATTTTTTCTAATTCTAATATTTGCTTTAAATATTATCCTCCTTGCGTAACATAAAAATTGCAACTGTATATGTATTTTACAAATTCTGCATGTTATTTTAAATGCTGATGTGGGTGGCTTTGTGTTCAAAATATATCACAGCTATAGCAAAGATTCGGATGTAAAAATATCTGAATGCTTAATTTAGACATACCAAATCGGCATGTATAATAAAACAACAGTTTTGTCTTTACTCACACTTTTCATTTACATAGCATGATCATGCTAAGCCGGGATTCTTACTACACTTTCCATCTACCTAATAAGCACATATAGACAAGATAGACCCAGGCTGTTCCCAGAGTATCTTCTGATTCATAAAAGCATGAGAGGTAGTGACCACAGCTTTCAACAAGGCAAATTCCTACTGAATACCAGGGAAAACAATTTCACAGTGAGGATGGTCAAGCATTGCAGCAGAGTGTCCAGAGAGGCTGTTAACTTTTATCCTTGGAGACAGATACTCAGAACCCAGTTGAGTGGTTGCCCACAAGGTGTCCTGAGCAACCAGACCTAAGATGTCTCTGCTTTGTGTGGGTAAGCTGGACAAGATGACCTCCAGACTTCCATTCTTCCTTCCAACCTCCAGTATTCCCTGATTTTGTCATTTCCATTTTGATAAAGCAGTTGTTTATGTAATTGATATAAAATTTTAAAAGGTATCAAGTGGGAGTATGATTTTGAAAATAGAGACTTTTGTAATTCTTAGGTTATGAAAGATATTTGGAAAGCTGAAAGTTACCCCTTTTGTGAAAGAGTAAATCTCTTCCATGTCACCCTTCAGGAAGTTTACCTTTAATTCTCAAGTTCACACTACTTCCTTGCTGCTACCTATATCTACTCTTTCTTAATAAGCTCACTTACTCCTCTATCCAAATAGGATTCCCAAATGAAGTTAATGAAGTTAAATCTATAAACTGATACTGCTGTAGTAGTATAAATCTTTACATAATTATGGCATAAGTTTGATTACTCAACTTTCTAAACATGGAAGTTCTAGAAAAACAAACTTGCACCTTATATTTTCATATCAAGTAGGTAGCTATTTTTTGTTCAGTTTTGGGTTTATATTTAAGTGCTTTTTGGTTTTGATTGATTTTTACATTACATGAATATGTCAATGAGCAGTGGCAAACAATACCTCAGTAGGATTGCTTTTCAGATCCAGATACATCTTTGAAAGATGTCTAAAATGACATGTTTGCAGTAAAATATACATGGCCGGGTGAACTTTTCTGGTCTTATCTTGCGCCTCAGTAATTTTAAAACAGAAACCAAAGCCTTTGTTCTGATAAACTAGACATCCTCCTAAAATACATTTATTAAAATGAAATATTCAAAGATTCCAAGGAGCAAGTATACATACAGCAAATGTGTTATTCTCCTCCTGTGCATGGTTAACTTTCATTCATATTAATGGGGTTATGAACATGCTTCAAGCAGAGAAGACTATCATTTTTAAAACCTGTCTATTGAATATTTGGTTTGGTTAAATTTATGTTGTCTGTTTACTACAGTAGGAAAAAATAGTTCCTGGAAGGTAATCCTTCTTTTGAGTTTAAGTCTTTTATGAATATCCTTGTCTCTGAATTCACTGGTGCGTATTTTGAGAAAGATTTTAGAGCCTTGAGAATATTTGAGAAAAGATAACTATATGGCATTTTCATAATTAAAATCTTTTTATGCAGCAGAACTCCACTGACACTTTTTGCTTGGTTTTTTTCTTTCTCCTAGTCAGACAAGTTCTTTTCTCCAAAAAGAACAAGCAAAGTTTATGCAAATCTAATACAAGTATGCTGATCCCCAGTACCTTTAAGAGGTATTGACACCAAATTAAGACTATCTCTACTTTTTTTTTTGTATAAAGGAGAGTTATTAAGGAAAAAATACAAACCCATACCTAGTCAACTGTGAATAAGGACTGAAAAAAGACTGATGTAATTTGAGACTTCAGTCATAAGTTGAAGTTGCTTATATGTAGAAAAAAACAGTTATGGAGGTTGGCAAAAATATGTACCTTCTCTACATTGTCTAATCATGTTCATAATGCAAGCCTATCTAAGACAATGCCTTCAAAATAGTTCTTCTGTTTAAAAAGCTGTTTAGCCAACAGATCATTATGACTGGTGTCCATAGTTTATTTGGAAAAAAACTTGTTACAATTTTATTTAGTGCTGAGGCATTTGCTGTATGGCTGAACAACAGACTGTGCATTTGTTTATTATTGTTTTCCTGTCTAATTGAGATCAAATTTACCAAATCCTTAGGTTTTACATGTAGTTGAAAGACATCTGTAATCATATGATTCATGTTTTAGGATTATTCCTTAAACTGTATACTTTAGGGTATGTATGTTGACATTTTAGCGGTATTCTGAATGTCGGATAAGCATCAAGGTAATTGTCAGTGACAAACACACTATCAGAAAGACAAATTCTCATGTGATTTGTGAGACAGTCTCAAAAATGTATCTTTGTAACAGCCAATGCATGTGTGATACTGCTTTCAAATGCAGTTACATGTTTAAATGAGTTGGAAGACTGACTCAAAGGACTTTGTTTTATTGAAAATGTAGTGGAATTGCTATATCCATAGCTTTTCAATTCACAGTATCTTAATAGGATTCTATAATTACTCTAAATACTGTATTTTCTGCAGTGAGCTCTTCTGTACAAAGAAGTGACTTCATACAAGTCTGACACCATGCAGTGGACATCTTTTTAGTTCAAGATCCCTAGCTGATCTCAGAAATGGTGATACTCTAGACTAAGGAGTTTATTATTATAATTTAGAAGTGTACATCATTCTTATGAATTCAGTGCTTTCATAGTTAAAGCAGTTATTAATCAATTAATAGACTAAGGAGTTTATTATTATAATTTAGAAGTGTACATCATTCTTATGAATTCAGCGCTTTCATAGTTAAAGCAGCTATTAATCAATTAATCTCTGTGCTAAATACAGAATAATAAAAATATATACAATAATAGCAGTGTAAAATCTGAAATTTTCCAGGAGTTTTCATGCAATTTTGGCACTCTGTAAATGGAACACTTTTACAGAACCCTTGCTAGCAACCTGCTCATACATTTTAATGGTTAAAAACATGGCCTTGAACTCTGTGGTGCATATCTGAAATCGATGGCATACATGCATTTCTTTTATGCATCTATGTAGGGATACACGTGTATTTTTAGTGTTTGTATAAATGCACTTAGTTTTAACAGTTCAATTATGTTTTCATATATTCAGCTTGCCTTTCCATTCCCTTTGGAAAGAAGTATGATTTCTGGTTTTATTCTAGTTTTAGAGATTAAGTTTTATTGAAAGATTACAATAATTTTGGTTAGTTTTACATAATCAAAGCTCACTCTTACCTTTCTGAAAATCTGAGGTGGTTAAACATACAGCATGGATGATACACACACGACCCTTTGGCACAGTACATCTGATAGTAGCTGTTTATATGTGCAATAAAATCCTGATCAATCTCTGACACATACTACAGGCTTCCTGCTGCTTAGAAATGTGTACTGTAATAGCATTTGTATGTTTTCTTTTCCCTTAAGAGTTCAGTATGCTGCTTCACAGGAGCAAAGAAAATTAGAAATAACATCACAGACACTGTGATAGAAATAAATAAAGTAGCAATTTGTAAACTCTTCCAGACAGAGCTTTCCATATGAATGCAGGAGTCTCTCTCTATGTATAGGTATAATGTGGATATAACTTAAGTAGGAATTAGATTTATATTTGTGTTTATAAACACAGTTATTTCATTTTACATGTTACTGTGTAAATTGTAAGAACCTGACCTTTTTCTCTCTTACCAATAACTAGACCACAAGAGACGCCACTTAGTACACCACTTGAAAATAAAATAAATACCTTAAAATTTTAGAAGGTTTTTTTTCTTTTTTAAAGGTTTAGGTTGAAAGACTAAAATCATTAGTCACTTGGTGAAAGATAATATGCTGAATTTTAATAGGACAAAAATGGGCAAAAATTATTAGTATGTCATTGATTTTACCTTCCTAGTGTGGCAGGCAGGTAATACAGTTTTCTGGGATATGTGAACATACAGAAAATAAATATAGAGAACATACAATCATTTAACAAGTTTAGAAGAATAGAAATTAACTGGTAGGAAGAAGAATAAAAGATGGGAAGGGATAGGGAAAATAACAGCAAACAAAAAAAAAAAACAAACCCCACCATATTCTAGTATCAGTACAAATTAAAGTACAGGAACCATGTGTAAGTTTCTCCCATCCCATGTAGCATCAACTGACTTTTTTCTGACTTTTCACTAATCCAAAGCTGATTATATGCACCATAGAAAAATATATAATTCATTAATCAAATCTTTTAAATAGAATTATTAATTTCCATTCTTACTAATAAGCTATGTCTGAAATCCTGATAAAATTGAAATTACTGAAAGCTTCAATATTGTTTTTAATGGGTAGAGGATTTATTTCTGTGAAATATAAAGTGGATATTCAAGGAATATCTAATGATCCTATCTGGCTTCATATCCAGTCTGAAATCTGTGGGTGACTGTCAGAGAAATTTATGTTCATGTTGCAGATGAAGGGCTGCTACAATGCTATACAGTGTTTTTTCATAGTTTTGTCCCATAATTTCCTTTTTTATTTTTGTTAGTAAACATGTTCTTTGGAAAATGTATTCTGTTTAAAAACAGAAAATTTAAAGCATGTGCACAAAATACCAGTGCAAGGAATTATGCCTGGTATCTTTTTATCATAAAGAAATGTTAAGCTGAAAAGGTAGCTGCTGTATTTAGCTATGATAGATATACATACAATTTGAAACTGAACAAGCTTTTAAAATATATACAATATCCCCATACTAATTCCCTCATGCAATTCATTTTAGTTAAAGTATGCTGGGCTCCAGTGTGGTATAAGAGCCATTTAGGGAAATATCCGATACTTTCCCCATCCTAATAGTGTGATTTCCATGTAACTGACGTTTAAAAGACTGCTTATTTCCATTGCTAAAAAGGGAATTTTGTACAGGGAGTCCCGTCTTGGGTTTCTCTTTTTTCATCTCCTTTAGAATGCCATGCTTCAAAAACCTGCCTAATAATCATGATCTCTAATCTAAAAATTAAATATGAAGTATTATCTAACCTTTGTTAGCATGCCTTTTGACTGTATGAATCCAATCCACATGAAGAGAAGTGTTCCCTAAACTGTACAATATTTCTGTACTTCTCTCTAGTATACCCTAAGACTCATTTACAAATAAGAAATAAATAAACCTTGATATAACATAATCTAATTTTTTTTTTCCCCAAAAAAGAATACATTGGATTAAACTTTCACAAGTAGGATCAGCTTTCTAGAATTATGGCTTGCAGTGGGAAAAGCTGCATTTCTACTCTAGGCTATTGCTGTCGCTACAGGTTATTGCTACTGCTAAAGACCGAGCTGCATGGCATACTTTTAAAGTAATGTGAAACTGTTATAGTTAGCCTACCACAGAATTTTGATTTAAAAATACTTGTGGATTTAATATGGTAATCTTTGCTACAGTACTTTTAACACTGGATGTGGTATCAACTTTTGTCAGTTACACAATGTATGTGTAGCAAACAGGCACAATTTGGTATATTTCTGGGAACTATTGTACAAATCCCAGCCTTTTATTTCAAAAATTCCCACATTTTTTTTCTCAATGGGCTACCTGTAGAGATTGTTGGTTCCTTGCCTTTGCACAAGAGACACAACACAGGGTAACACTGTAATAAAGCAAGCTGGAATATTTTGCTACAAAATCTTTATAAAGTGTTCAAGTTCCTTTGGGGCTTTTTTTTCTGTTGTTTTGTTTTGTTTTGTTTTGCTTTGTTTTTTGATTCCCAGCATTTAAGTGTCACTTTTCATCAGTTACAGGAATCCGTTCTGTGGTTTCTTTCTGTGCTATAATTTAGTTTTACCATTTCTATTGCACTTTGCGAGGCTATTTTCCACTTCCTTTTTTAATACAAAGTTAAGAAAAAATGTTTAGGCACTGGTAAAGGCTTCTCTGAACACTGAGTTTCTGTGTTTTGATACCAATCAGGTCTTTGTTACTTGGAAGTGTGTTGGGTTTTTGTTAGTTTTAAATCTTCTGGGGAGTATCTTCAAGTTCTGAGTGACTCTAATGAAGGAGAATCCAGAGGAAAACACTATCAAAATATTTAGACATAAAATGCACATGCATAGAATGTATGTTTTCAACCATTACTTGGAATTTTATCAAGGCTTTACATAGTACTGTATTAGCACATGAATTAGAAGAAAACAAAACAAAAAAAAGTCCTAATATTTGCTTTATTAAAGGAAGCAAATGCCTGCACCTTCACTATTAGATCTATACAGCCTATGAGCAGTAATTTAATTATTCATATGGGAGTCATATTCATTCCTCATTTCTAGCTATTTGGACTACTCCCTAACTCTTACTGTTTTCCATTCATGCTTTATGAGCAAGGGGAAGTTGCCTTTTTCTGATATAAGCCTAATTATTGTCATTCCTGATCAATCATGTTGTATTCTTACTAAAGCATTATAATGCATTGTGCAGAGCCTATATTGAAACAGCCACACATTACCATGTTATGTTAGTTTTATTTATTTAGTAGCATTTTACAAAGTGCCTTGTACCATTGCACTTCAGTATGCACTGGCTTACAGGGTGCTAGAGAATGGGAGGTTGCCTGTGATCAACAAAGCATTAAGTAACATAGTATTTGGCTGTTCAGACCTCTCTTTGTTTAAAATAATTTATAGTGACTGTGAGTGGTGACAGAAACTAAAGGTGGCACCTGCTAATATAATGTTATCAAATAAAATGTGCATGTCTCTTAATACCTTTTACCTACAGAAGCCTCCAGAAACACATGCTTTAAAACTCTTATGTGCACTTGCTAGCAGTTTGAAAGGTGCTTCTAGTTGAATGTACTAGACACAAATATGTGATTACAGTTACTTTAAAAACAGTAAATTTAGATGAAAATGACAGAATCATTAAATCCACAATTATTTTATGAACTCAATTCACAAAAGTGAATCAAGTCTATTTCGTTCAATGAAAAAGCTATTAAAATAATCAGCTCACGTGTCGAAAGGGAAGGCAAATCTCACTTGAACCTGCATCTTCACTCCTTTCCTGCAAGTACCTTAATCATAACACCTTCAGACATTTTCTTTATTGAAATATATCCGGTGTGTATGCAATATATAAATATTCATTAGCATAGTAATTAGAACTTGGGTTTCCCATGTAAATTGCTTCAACAAACATGGAATAGAATATTTTTTACTGTCACTGGCTCATTGAGTATATGAATATTTATTAAAAGTAGTAAAAAGTTTCATCAGGAGAGACAGAAACATACTTATCAACAAACTCCCTATAGTATTATAGTTAGGAGAGTTTCAGGCAAATAGAGGTTAAATAACATTCAGGTGGAGCTGAAATTTAAGGGTGAGATCTCCATATAATTGATGCTTGTTTGAAGAACTGTGTTATTAAGCAAAAAGTGAGGAACACATTAGTGGTATCTTTTTTCCCTTGTTCCTGTGAATGGTATCTATGTTGAAGTTTACCATGTCAATGAAAGAAAGGTGGGGGGAAGAAAAGTTCATTTGATTTTCTTTCAGTTGTAGCTCACTGATGAAATATGTGGAAAATCATTCGCACAGTTCCCTAACCTCATTTCATTTTTGCCAATAGAAATTTGCTTCCCCTGTTCTTTGTAAGGAGTATTTCTGTACACAGTGAAAAACACAGAATATATTAAGCTGGAAAACTTCAGGTAACAGGTAACAGAAGGCATCTTATATACTGCTGCAGCATTAGAAATTAGTATCACAACCTTTAAAACAACATTTGTCTTAACATTATGGATGTCCTCTCAAAAGTAGGGATCATTATCAGACCATTTTTTATTCTATTCTCATCCCACGTTATTTAACATAGTTTAGGCCAGTTATACTGGCAGCCAACATACAGCAGTTTCAGGGTTTTAAAACTGTTTAGACCAAGGCAAGATCAAGAATGTGGGAGTGGTTTACTGTCTTCTGGACCCTTATAGTTTTTGATTTAAGTTATAGGTGGAACCCAGTGTAGCCCTTTGAAGATTTGAAAAACCACATACAAGAAGTGTATTCTTAATCAACAAGCAATAGATAGAGGAAACTCAAAGAAGGAGAAAGAAAATAGAACAAAGAGGATTTTGTATTTGTGATAATAGGTATTATACCTTTTTCCTTTATATATGTACATAAATCAGAAAGGTAACTTCTGATAGCTCATGGGCCATATACCTGAAGTAATAGCTGCAGCTAAGTCACAGATCTGGCAAGATCTTTTGCTTTGACAGGAAGACACATTTTCCCCTTAAAAATAAATTAAAATAAAATTGAAAATATGAGTAATTACAGAGGAACAGTCAAAAGCACTGTTAAATCCTAGGGGAGAAAAAATTCTGTAAAGATGATTAATGGTTATCAGCCATAAAAATAAGTGTTTTTAAGCTCTGTCAACTTTGCTTTTCTAATGAGGACTTAACTGCTCCTAAAGTAAAGCCTTTATCCAAGCTGTGTTTTGTATTTCATTTAATCAATGCTTTATATAGACACAGTTACTGTCATCATAACCTTTCAGTTCTTGTGTTTTGGCATCACAGAGATTCTGTATGCAAGTTTGAGGCTCAAGGGAAGCAAATTTAGCTGAAATGTCCAAGAACAGTTTAATGTGTGATGCAAAGCCATAGAAGTCCTCTCAAACTTGCTTATTGTTGCAAAGAGAGCCTTTGTAATTACCAGGGGATTATGGCAGAATATGAAAGACCTTGAAAGCAGCTTTCTTGCAGATCAGGAATGTTCTGCACAAACCCTGAAACAATCAGCTAGACTAGTGAAGCAGAAGTATATTAAAATGTGAAGAGTTCACTGAAAAGGTCCTGATAGAAATTCCTAATTAAAGAAATAAAAACTGACGTTAAAGATTGTGAAAGATTCTCTCTTCAGTAAAAAAAAGGGTCTTATGAGGACTGTAAATGAGATGACAACACAAATACAGTGGATTCTTCCTCTTTTTTTTGTCAGCAACAAAAGTAATGAAAATTGAGTTTAATGATACATAAATAAAAATAATTAAATAGAAGTTAGTTGTAGTGGTACATTACCTGAATTAATATACAAGATTAAGAGACCAATAACCCAGAAACAATTTAGTTACTTTTCTGTTTTTATATAAAGTAGTGAACAGTTTTGGACAAGAATATGGCGTGATGTGGCACCAAACTACTTATTATATTAGCTTTCACTTGTTAATTATTTTTCTCTAATTATTTTTTAGTCACTAAAGTTCACTGTCTTGTTGCTGAACTAATTTCTGCCAAGAAAAGGTTGCATATTGTCACACTGAGCCAAAACTTTTATGTTGTCCTTTTCTATTTCAAAGTTAAAAACCAACAAAAGCAATACAATATTTTATTGTGTTATGTGATGAAACTAGTCTGCATCAGTGTTGTAGATGTGATTTCTGTTGTTAGTTTGGGGTTTTTTTTATTTCTGATAAACTCACGCGCCCAATCCTGATCGTAGAGGATTTAGTGATAAAATTTCTCTTCTATGATGGAAGCTGCATTGGCCTGCATTTAGTTTTCCATTAGTGCTTTCTTCTTCGTGATGGTGAAATTAAAGCAAGTTAAGGTGAGTTATCATTCAGTAGTGAGTAGGTAGGAAAATCATATGGTGCTTTTGGAAAATTACATTTCTAAATTTAACTAATACAATTCCAAATTGATTTTTTTCCTGAAAGTAGTAAGTGAAACTTGAATCTTTTTCCAGTTTGCTTATCTATTGAATGCACTAACATATCATTTTATGAGTATTTCTGAATAACATAATAAGAAATGGTTTTTAGGGGTTTTTTTCTACACTTTAATCCCTAACATATTAAAAACATAGTTGATGCCCATATTTTTCTTTTCTGAAATATTTGTCGTATAGTTCACAGGCAAAATTCTACAAATGTGTTAGGTTATTGTTTATGTGAAAGCACCTCTAGATCACTGTGTGTTTATCAGTAGTCAGTGACCTGTTACAATAACCAGTAAAACCTAAATAACAGATTCCACTGTTATTGATACTGACACCTGCTCCATCTGTTTGTCATATGAGGATGAACTTCCCCATAGTTCTGACTGTTTTTCATTGAATAGTTATCCCATGAACATATTGAGATAGAAACAAAATAAATTTTATTAGTATACACCATTTAGCAATAATTCTTCATTTTCCATTACAGATCTTAAATATTCACATCAAAGCAGAATTGTATTAAGGTGATTGTGTTTTTATTGGAGTCAGTTGAAAATTAGGAAGTTCCTACACTATAAACTTTCTTCTTTCTCCCCCGAGAAATTTTAATTGAAAAATACATGAACTTCCTTAACCGGAAAAGAAGTTTAACTTTTTGGGGAATATTGGTGGGAGAATGGAACATGGAAAGCATAAAACATTAGACTTCCCATGATAAACAACATTTATGCAAATAAGCATGTTCATTGGCAAAAAGCTAGACTGAAAAAAGTAATTTACCCTTGTTATTAGCAGGCAAAATGGAAAAGATTGTACTGGTTTTGCATGCACTCATATTTTGAAAAAATAAGGAAAAATAAGCACTATATGAAAGCAGCAGCATGTTCTTACATTCTTCTTAAGAACTGAATAGTGACTGTGTGTGCTTTATAGAGATAGAGACCAGCAGGCAATAATACTGCATAGCAGTGGCCTAAGAATGAATATTTCTGAATATTTAACATTTATATAATCAGCAAATTAGAAATTATTGAAGTAATATTATTAAGCTGAAAATATGCCTTTATCCAGAGTCATGCCGTATTTCTAGCTTAACATTTCAGATTTACCAGCCTTTTGCTGTTTAAACCCACTTTCTGTTTGAAAGATTTACATCCAGTTAACTTGTCATTGATATCCCTGGAGTTTCTGAATACTGTCAGAAAAAAACTTGAAGGTTTTAGGAGTGAAATAGTGACAACGAAAGAAAAATAACATTTAAATACCGTAAGTGAATTATGCTTTGTTCAAATTTAAACAGCAACAAAAAATAATCTGTATTTAATCTTCAGGAAAGCAAATGAGTTCTCAGGTCAGTGCAGATGCAAGTAGTCAGGAACTCAGGTATGCTTTTCTGTTATTCAGTACAGTGGATTATTTTTTCATAACACAGACTTGGCGTGTTTGGAGGCAGTACATAATAAATGAAATATAAAGTACTGCATTAAAATAGGAGGCTTACAATGATGAGATCATAGAAATCCAAGCTAATATTGCCAGATGAACTATACTGACTTCTTTATGTCCAGATATGATCTCCAAAAATGAACAAAAGTGTGACCATTCTTTTCTCATGTACTAAAAAGTATGATGAATATACCCTGCACAGTTTGAAATATTAACTTGATAGAGCTACTGTAATATCTCCCTTTTGCCCCATGAGTTCTGAGAATGTAATCTGTAAAACAGTTCTTAAATGGCAGTCAGTCCTAGCTCCACAAGGGTTATTAGTGTACATTACATACATATAGTAACAGAAAGTTCAAATTCAAGAGCCAAAAAAAAAAAAAAGGGGGTGAGTGGGTGGGGAAACAGCTTAATGTATGCAAAAAAAAATTAATCCAATTTTTAATTGCCAGTCTAATCTGAACCTGCATGGAGGACAATGTGCTTTTACATCAAATATCTGAATATATTTCTGGTAAAGAAATTGATCTCTAAAACTTAAAAAACATTGTCAATCTAATCTTTTTCAAAATTCAAACTGAATTTGGAATGACTTTATTTTTTCTTTTTGTAAGAGGGAATAGATTCACAAAACTAGCAGCGATGAGGTGACAACAGTTTCTCCTCATTGTCTTCCCCTTTCCACCCACTCACCTCAACCCCCACAAAGTTGAAGAACTCACCATATGTTTTTTATGCAGTAACCGCTATATATAGGAGACAAGGTTTCAACTCCTTCCCCCTGACTGAGATTTAAACCCTTATTTTCTACTTTCCAGGAAAATCACCTAACCACTAGATATGCTGCAGTGGTATGCTCTCACCAGAGCTATCTGAACTGCTCCTTTGACCTAGCTGTGTGCCTCCCAAGTGAACGCTTTAACCACCAGACCAAAGAGTCATTCTTTCTCTTTGACTCAGTATTTAAATAATCCATGCAGAACAGCTTTTTCCATGGGGATCAAGAGAAGCCAATTATAGATTCTCACTGGTGTAAGAATTCTTCTGGGAAAGTGAAAATGTGGGTTCAAGAACATGCAGACAAAGAGGGTCTTGAACCTGATTGTCCCACATTGTATATCAGATGAGGCCCTAACCGCAGAGCTATTGAATAAATGAAGAGGGGGGGTGTGTCTCTTTATTTCCATGAATGATTTACAAAGAGTGTGTAAATCTAATCTTTCATTTCCAGTTCCTTAGGTTTGTGTTTAAATAGCTTCTGCAGAGTTGTCTATGTCTCTGGCAAGTGTATTAATGATTGGACAAAACCACTAATTTTAGGAGTAGTGAAGGATAATTCTTCTCCACACTTTTTTTTCCTGAATATTTCCTGAATATTTCTATCAGTCCCAAATGAAATCAATATTTCTTTGGCAGTAAGTGCAAATTTGCAGTTACATTGCCGGGGGGTGGGGTGGGGGGAGCATGGCAGAGGAGGAAGAGGACTGACTTTTTCAATACCCCTTTTGTTAAAGCATCTAACTGGAAAAATTATTAATACACAAATCCCTGCTGCATATGCTTCCGTGTTTCCTAACACTTCTTAATTCAAGAACCTGTACTGAACTAGCATGCTTTCATTAAGAAGGTCTAGTAGAACTTGCTAGCCACAAGAGTGCTCATTTAAATTCAGACACAAAGACCAATACAAAACCAACAGTGCCTGTTTATGAATTGTGACTCATCTTTCTCTACAGCTTACACTGCCAAAGAATGTGAGGAAAAGCCAAAATAAAGTATAGGTGAAATTTTTGATAGGGAGGGGAAAAAAAACCAGCAAAGTCTTTCAGGCAAAGGTCAGCTATTGATCACTTGCAGGAAAATGTCTCAGGAGTCTGGAGATACAGAACAAGTTGTTAAATATTGCAAACCTGTCCGATTTGCTGATACCAGTTGTGAAACGCAGAGTTCCTGAGTCTTAATTCAGTGAATGATCATCCCTTCCTATAGGGCTGTAGTAAAGGAATAAGAATAATAGTGTGCCATCCCCTAACTGGAAAAAGAGCTTGTTTTTAATCTTGATTTCCCAACCTATCTTTTGCTTTATATCAGTGAACGAATGGTCAAGAACATAGTGCATTTCCATCTCCAGGAGATAAATAAGCGAAAGATCAAGACATAATCCGAAGAGCTTACTAAAACTTCATGACTGGGTTTTTTCAGCTCTCCGTTTCAGAAGTTTACCTGGGAAAATGAAGAAATCCTTTTCTGGTTACATGTATTCACAGAGATCCACTGTGCATTTCAGGGCGGAAGGGAGCAGTCTTTGCACATTTAGTGTCCTAGATATCTCGATCTGCTGTGGAGGGCTGTTATACCATAGCAGGCATTTAGGCAGCTCTGGTGCTCTCACTTTAAATTGGAAGATTTTTATGAAATATCTAACAGATCTGTTGTGTTGCTGGTGCTTTTTTTATTAAATGCTATTTATATGAAAATGTTTTCTGAACTACAGGGGTGAAAACAATCATAAAATGCAAATAATCGATCTTTATTTCTTTCCTCCCATCCCACCCCCTTAGAATTGAACAGTATATAAAAAAAATGGTAATAAAACTTGTAATAATAATTCTTATACATGTTCTGTATGTTGTTTCTTATCTAAGAATCTTTCCTTTATAGATTTCACAAAATGAGAAAAAAGCGTAGTTAGCAGTATACAAAATAAGCATCCAAGATACAAATCTCTAAAGTGAACATCCATTCTTATAAAGCAAATACAAATATGAAGCACTGGTACATGGGTAACTTCTGAACAGACTGCAGGGTTTGAAGAAACCTGTGACATGTCTGAAATCAGCAGGGCACGCAAATAGGGGTGTGTTTCTTCTGTAGTTCCTATTCAGCACAGTTGGGGAGCTAACTGGCAGCATCAACCAGATGCAAAGTTAACAGGAACAGAGCAGGAGAAGGTGCTGGAGGGATCAAAAAGTGAATTGTTGCAGTGATATATTTTTTTAGAAAATTTCTTTCAGGATATCCCTCAGTTATCTCAGCATGTCTCTTTCAGGATTTCCCACGGTTAACTCCCTCCTGGTACACAGTATGTATTCTGTATCAAACCTGCCTCCCCCAACTTAAATATTGTGCTATCGTTATTGAGATAAAATCTTCAACCACACTTGCCCCCTGAAATTGTTTTCTTATTTTACCTGGTATCAGAAGACTAAAATTAATATTTGGAAACTTCTGGGAAAGAAAGAAAAAAAACCCCAAAACCACAAATCCAAAACTTGCAAACATGTGACCCTGTCCTGTCTTATTTTTCTCAAAAACGAGCAAAATTTAAGAATGAAAACAAAGAAATATGTTTTTTAAATTAACGTAATTAACATAAAGCCTGCTTTCTTCACAATAAGTTTATGTTGAGCACATATGAAATTGCAATTCTTTATGTTCTTCGTTAGTAAGAAAGCTTTTAAAAATGTGGTGTTTGACTTAGTTGGCATTAGATGATCAGACGCCTCTAGCTTTTTGCTTCAGGGCCTCTCTGTTTTGCTGCATCAAGCCTGTGCTGAAGCCTTAGGTATTTCTCTGCCTGTCTTTATATTATTTAGTAGATATAGTTAATCGCCAATTAAATGAATGATGCTTTGCAAAATGATTTTCCAATTCCATAAGTATTTACCAATTGGAATAATAATGCCCAGTGCTTAAATTTTCAGATATGGACTACTGAAGTACATAGATATTTATTTTGTGTGAAATTATGCTTACATTCTACAGGATGTCCCTTCATTCACAAAAAATAATTAGAAAGTCTGGGTTTATGTTCTTGCTCAAACAGTAAATTATTTAGGTCTCAAACAAGGAACTGGAAATATATGACAAGTGCAACTTTCTATAAAATATTTCTAATGATGTTTTAATTTGGTTTATACAAAGCAGACAAATGTTCACTCTTTGTAGAATTGATATACTGTAGTTAAAATCATGGGGGTTTTGCTTTTCTTTTTACACTTATTTTTACTTTTCCTATAAAAATCCACCATCTCCTGAAGCATAGCTATGTAGAGTAGAACTGCATCTTTCTACTATATATCCCCCGCCTGGGTGTCACACCAAGGCCACTTAAGTCACTTCAGCACCAGAGATGTTTAGAAACACTTCTTCTGAGTGCTTTAATTGTTCAAGATCTAACCCTTTGAACATTGCTTTAAGGCATTTTGGCTCTGCTCTGAGTCACTGAAGCAAAATTGGAGCATCTGGATGCAGTGTCAAAATAGCCCAGGCAGCTTCAGTGCAGCACCCAAGTGGATAATCTCAACACAGAATACAAACACCGCATTAGTGATTGCCGGAAGGCTACAGTTCATCTTTCTCTGAAATACAATACAAGAAAGTACAAGAAAAGTTAAAGGATGATACTTTT
Source organism: Ibycter americanus (assembly GCA_035590275.1). Classification (NCBI taxonomy): domain Eukaryota; kingdom Metazoa; phylum Chordata; class Aves; order Falconiformes; family Falconidae; genus Ibycter; species Ibycter americanus. The sequence continues at coordinate 2,685,831 of JAVJGI010000001.1, forward strand.
TTTCTTCAGATCTTCTGTTGTGTGAACAAAGAATCAAGCTGTGTTTTGATGCTTTGTCAAGTGTTTGGCAGCATTTTCAATCCTCATTTGCCCTACTAATCCCCTGATTTTTCTCTTCTTTGGACAAAGCAGTGAATGATTTCTACAGTTTATGCTGTATTAGATATGTGAATGCAAAAGAGGAAAGAAGGTATCCAGTGGATGATGTTACCTCTGAATCAAAGTAGTGGAAGGAAAAGTTTGATAATATTTTAGTTGCCTATTAGTAAAATAACATCTAATTATACTCTGTGAAGTTGTACATAAAATTTCCATAATTCTGTGTGTTATGTGAAATTATATTCATTTTGCTTTGTTTGCTCTCACAGCTGGCAGCAAAATTTTATTCCATTGATTGAAAAGTGCATTGTAAGTAACTCTCTTTGTTTCTCCTGTTGAATTAGGCTTCACGTTTTATTCTTCTGAATCTGCTAAAATCTTATGGTTAAAACTAGGTTATTTCTTGAAAACTCGTGCACAATTAATACTCTATAAGAGCCCATGAGACATCTGGCATGTGGCTACAGATACAATCCCCAAGACAGATTTCTTTTGCCATAGGCAAGAATAGTTTATGTAAGACTTAGGTCAACAGGTCAAGAAATATAAATGCAGAAGCATGCTAAACATACCACCTGACATCAGGCTCTGCCTGGAAATGCTGTATTCCAAGTCTCTAACATGGTTGATCTGTAGAGTGCACACCAGAATGAATACTGGAAAGCAGAACTGGGGCACAGCAGCATATATAGTCTATTTCCTGACTACTTATTTTTCTGACTATACATTTAGGATTTTATATTTTATATGTATATACAGTGGAACTAAATGCAAACAGAAACATCAGACTGATGTGAAGCCTTGTTATTTTTATGTAATTGAGGTAATACATGTATTTTGTGTATATTTATATGTATAAAAAACAACATACAAAAAAATCATTAGTTTTTCAATGATACTAAAAAAACCTCTGCTAAACACACTGCTTCACACTGCTATTAAAACTATTCACACTACTCTCACAAATGCAGTACCAAAATACATTACACTTGGAACATGTCAAGTAAATGGGTGACACTTTTTCTAACATGTCTAACTGCTACTAATTTAGTTAGTATTCATTGTAATTACACTGATCATAATGAATTAATTTAGTATTAGTGTGAACATTATACATCTTTTCAGGAACACCATTATAATTCAGCAATAATTAATGTACATATTAAATGGAGTCTTACTACTCAATGCTATTATAAAGCCATGTTGTTTCATTTGAAAAGCTTTAAAGCAAGTTGTGTTTAATCTGATTGGTATTCTGATTGTTGCCAAGAGGTATTCTGCAATGGCAAAGGGCAATTCACACTGGAAAACTTGTTAACTTTTCAGAGAGATTCCATGTTTGCACTTGTCTACTGATCCAATTATAATTAAGCATTTGAGGCAAGATACTTCATGGCCATGATAATGCAAAAAAATGTCTAACTATCCCAAAACCATGAAAAATTTCTGATGCATCAGACCCTATCTGATAAGGAGACCTGTGTGAAGTACTGCAGAACCTACGTTTTATGATTTTTCTTCCGTTCTACCCTCCAAGACTAATCCAAAACTGAGAACCAAGTATTTTCCATATATCACACATTAACACAATTAGGTGCCTCAAAGGCATCCATGCCTGCTTCAGGGAGCTACATAAAAATAATGCATAGAGGAAACATAGCAGAAGAAAACTAGCCATATTGGATTAGGATAAGAATTGTCTGCCCAGTGTCCTGTCTCTGGACAGTGATTATAAATGCCCACAAAAAGGTAGGAATAAGATGGTAAGTTTCCAAACATTCCACAGCCGCCAACAGTTTTAGCTGAAGATATTTCATCAGATGTATACGGTTTCTAAAGAGTAAGATTTTGTTGGCTTTCTCTTCCATTAATCTATTCCCACAAACCTATTTAAACCCTAGAATAGTGTCCTTTGACAATGATTTTGCACAGGTCTGCTACCCTGTTCATTTTGTGCATTAAGAACTAATCTTTTACTTATTTTGAATGTGACTTCTTTTAGCTTCATTTGGGTCTATATTGCATTGGATTTGATTGAGTTGGAAAAACAGTAAACAGTTAATACTTATCCATTCCCTCTTTGCACCAATTATTTGAGAATCTCATCTACATTCTTTGAAGATCTTATTTTCAAGAGAAGTATCCTACTCCGCTACCTTACAGAAGCTGTTGATCATCTTTGATACCCCTTTTTGGGTTTTTTATGCTACATGTAGTTTTCAAAGTATGAGAGGTTCTTAGGTTTATATTGTTTCAAAATTATTTCCACAGATTTTCTTCTTAGTGTCTTACTGAATACTGACATTAAACAGTTATGCAACTATTGGCTCATTTCTCCATGAATTGTCAGCTCCCAGCCCACTATGTTATATGCAATGTTAAGTTCCCCACCTCCCCCTCTCTCCCTCCCCTCCTTCCCTTGTGCATCACTTTACATTTATTACAAGGCATTTAATCTGACTTGTACTGCCTCATCACTCAGTCTTGTCAGTCGTTTCCAGAATTCTACATTGTCTGTCCTTTTCCTGAATATCCCAAATAATTCTGATCAGGAACATTCTTCACCAACTCTCATGCCGTTTCCTAGATCATTTATGAATGTTGAACAGCACAAACCGTAGAAAAGGTCTTTGTAAAAGTCCAAAGGCAATGTCTCTCAATTTGCTGGAACTAGATATTTACTCCTAACTCGCTACTACTTGGCCCTTAAAGTATGTTATACATGCCTGCCTTCTTATCCACTTACTTTTTTTAGTAGACCTTTTTCTAATGGCTTTGTTGAGAAACTTAAGCAAAAGTCTTTTGTAAATCCAGGGTAGACTCCAACTAAGCAGCTCCAGGCAACCAAATCACTAGCATTCATGTGTCTGCTCAACAATACAAAGTACTTCAGTAGGTTTGCAAAGTAGAAATTTCCTTTCCAAAAGCCATCTTTACTCTTCCAAAGCATAGCATATTTATCCATGGTCCACTCTTGGGTTTTCTATTACAGTTTCTACTAACTTGCCTAATATGGACTTAGTCTCACAGACTGTCTTTTTTTTACAACTGCTATTTAACTTTTTAATCAAATTTATTTTCACTGCATTTTACATCTTCTAGCTCTCAGTACCTTTGCAATGTTAGGTGAGAGAGAATGCATCATCACTAGTCAATAAGCTGTTTCATCCGTGAATTCTCTAATAAGTCTTGAGTGAATACTATCTTATCTAGTGATTTGTTACTATTAATTTTCTCATTGCTTCCTTTCTCCTTCAAGTGGATATTCCCACTGAGAGTTATTAGGCTACATACATTATTACACAGCAAGCAATCTTTACCTGTAGTTTTACTAAATATGTCAATGCAATGTTAATTAATAAGAAGTCAGTTAATCTATGAACTTCTGACTTCTACTGATATATTTGACCTTGGGCAACTCACTTAACCTCTGCACTTCTTTATTGTTTCCCTTCCTAAAATGGAAATAACAGAATTAGTATTCCCTTTAAAACTGTTGAGCTTTACAGATTATGTTTACTAAATATTATTTTTTTTTCACACTAAAATGAATTAAATTTTGGAATAAAATAGTGGATAAAATAGAATAAATTTTAACAGTTATGAAATAGTTGGCCCTATGAGAGAGGGAATCAGAAACTAATTGGAACTGCCCTAGAATTAAAAAAAAAGTTCTTCGGTTACCTCAGAAAAATAAAAGATTAAAACAAAAAGTTTTGTACACTACATGCTGAATTTCCCTACTTCCTTTTATAAATGTCCTGTTTTGGAGTGATGCATTAAGGAATTAATTCTCCTCCTTAATCTTTATTGTGGTTTTATGTCATATAAACATATACATAGAAATTCAAGATGTATTCTGTCCTAATTACTCAGAAATATTGAAAATATTTGTTGATATGGTGGAGTAAAGTAGGTAGACCAAGCGCACTTGCTGCAAGTATTGCCTCTCATTGAACTCAGCCATTGCCGCATGTGAAGTGTTGATGAAATTTTAATCCTCTTGTATTAGAATCTTCTCTGTCTTTCCAGTGTTGAAGTATCCTTCTCCCTTTCTCAGGCAAAATTAATTCATCCAGTAGCTAGCTTCCTGCTTCTATATAGAGGAGACTGCAGCATTAAACTAAATAGTTCAAAATCAGTTCTAGTTATGCTCAATATGAAATGTTTGGATTTGCATGTTGAAGGCTTGGCTTTCGAAAGTAAACCAGATAAGCATGTTCTTACTAGTACTTTTCCTATTGCAGTATGCCTTCCAGCTTTCAGTGTCACCAAGCGCTTTTCTGTTCAGATCTGATCTTAGACTCCATGGAAGTCTTCTACTAATTCTTTCTTATAGGCTAGTGATAATTAAGAACAGTCCTGTCTACCTTAGTGTTGTTCCATATCATGCTATTGGAAATATTTTTTTTTTTTTTTTAATAAATAATGATGCAAAGTATTTAGCTCCAGTTAACATTAGTGACTCATACCTGTTTGCAGAGGTACTGAACTCTAACACCTATGGCTGAAATGCAAAGGAGATGTTGATTTAAAATACCTGTAGGAATAAGATTGCTTACACACAGAGCCAGTTAATGTTTTCTAAAATTTTTGTATCTTTTATTCTAGTTTTAAATTTTAGTAAATATATATGATATGCTATTTTTGTAAAATACTATGTTGTTCTTTCTTGTGAAGGATGAACTGTTTTTCTGTCTTCAGAGGTGACAAAAATGTTTAAAAGGTTCAATGACAAAATTAGTGACATTTGAATCTTCTGTTGAAAAAAATACCAATACGTAGGAACAATGTAATTTATTGTCTTTCGTGCATACTTTGGGGGCATACTTGGTGTGATTTTTACTAATGCTTATTTGGTGGCACTAATGGAAGTGGGGATTAGGCTCACTCCTACCTATCTGGTTTGGCCTGGTTTGGATAGATAGTAGGGTATTCTTCCTTATTAATCTGATACATTAATCTGTATTTTCCAGCCAATTATACTGTCTCTTTTCTTTTTAAAAGATATTCCACATTCTCTGATCTTGTTCCCATACATCTTCATTTTGGATCTGACTCTATTAGCATTTGTTCTTTTGTTTTCTTTTTCTTCCAACTTGTTTCTCACTTTTTAAGGCCTTTTTTCTTATTCGCAGTTTTTCCTTTCCTGACCAGCACTGATATTTACCTTTTTAAGTACCTACATGACAGCTGTTCTGGAGCTATTCTTTGGAAACAGGAATATTTCAGTTTGACCAGTCTCTCAGTCGTATACCTAGTTCTTTTACAACAGCATAAAGGAAAGATGGAGAAATGACTATATGGGAATACTCATGAAGTGTTTTCTCATGGAAATACATGAAACCAGCTATTAATCCAAATATAAATTTTCTTTAAACTGTACTTGTCTTGAATCAATTTAATTAAAAGGAATTTCAAGGAACAAGGAGATATTTTTCTTTCTGACTGGGAATCCAAGCAAGGAGGATCAGATTGCAAGTTACATAATGTGTGCCCAGTGCCGAGCATTCTTAGGGATTCTGTTCCATTGCTTTCACTTAAGCTTTGCTTTTAAAGATGAGGATTTGGACCTATCTCAGTATAGGAATTAAAAGAAATAAATACCTGAAGACACGCTGTCTAACAAATATGTAATACACCACATTTTGTCTCAGGGCCCCTTTCTGTAGTGTTATGTAAGCACCCAGAAAAATAGTATTTGCAACGAAAACCTTTAAAAATCTTCCCGTGCTTGCTAGCAGGCACTGATTTAATGCTAATGTGACAGCTAAGATTTTAGCGAGAGACATTTTTATTTCCTTGATAAGAGAAGTGTTACACGTTCTGAAAACCAGACAGATTTTTCTGGCCAGTGTCTCCTCATGTTTGTGCCAGTAGGGATTTGCTGACTACTCAAATTATCTTTCACAGGTTAACACGTGTCTATCTTATATAGAAATGTTTATCTTCCTTTCTGACATTTCTCTAAATGGTCTTATTTTTTAAAAAGTGAAAACAGACTTTGTTGTTGTTAATAAGTGGCCACATAATGCTCCCCCTCAAAAAAAACCTGCTAGACTTTTATAATGCAAGACATCAATTTAGGATGAGCTTGCATTCTAGCAAATCAAATTATATTTCTTATACAATATATTCACAATTTGTAGTCGACTCTTTTCTGAAAAAAACAGTGAAAAGACAATATTATAATCTTGATAACAATGTTAGAAAAAGGTGCTGATACATTACATTGAGCTCTGTTGTATTTCAACTGTGATTCTGGATGAAAAGTTCTTTATTTTTTATTTGTTCTAGCAAGGCCCATTTATACATTTCTACTAACCACAAAACACATTACTTAATCTTTCTTGTGGTCATTCAGAATTTGTTATTTATCACACCAGATCTGTATTTTATATATAGTGTATCCTAATGCATATATTCAAATCTCTGTGCCACCTTAATATTTTTCATTTGTATGTAATTTTGTGGTTTTGGAATATATAATTGAACTTATTTTATGCCTTTGCCAAGTTTTTTAACCTTTGTTGCAGGACTCTCATATAATGATAATTGCACTTTAGGGGAAATCTTGATGTAGAATCTGAATGGAAGAAAGATAATACCACTCTCTCTCTACCTTTTTTGAACAAAAAGTGTGGATTTGCTTCTTGGTTTGTGTGTTTCAGATGTGATGTATTTGGACCAAAGCAGAAATTCCTAGCAGTAATTTCTAGGTTTGGGGCCAAAAGTTTAGTACTTCTCTATGTTTCACTCCAAGCTTTAAGTCCTTAATTGAGTAAAATGAACTTCTGAACTTATTTATTATATGCTGATAGATCCAGCAATTGTATTAACATGTTTCTACTAAAAGTGATCAGTTCATTCTGATATTTAGATGTCAAACAGAATTCAGTTACAGGCCCACAGAAATATATGGAACTTTATAGTTAAATATCCCTAGATATTTACAGATAGAACAATTGGTTATTATGAATTACAATCTATTTATATTTTCAAAGTTCTTACAACTGTAAGAGCTACAGATTAGATTTCCCTTTTTGAATGAAAACTGAAATTTGTAAGGCTGGTTGTATTTCAGCTAAAAAGAACTCTTCAGTTAGTCAGTCATTTGTGTATGAGGCTTTTTCTCTAGTATGACTTTGCACTGTTTGAAACAATTAGTCATTGCTTGGTTCACTATTTTGGTCAGGGTAGACAGAGTATACCTACTATTGTCACCGATATTATCCCATATGACATTTTCAGTCCTCAATGCAGCGTCTAAAGCCAGTTATCCTGAAAAGTGTGATGAAGTACTCTTATCTGTAATGATTCTGAATCAAAAGAAACATGTTTTCTGTGTGTTTAACCACTGTGCCAGTTTTCCTATTTTGAAATTTTAAGAATCGTTTTATAAATGTATGGTTTGTTCAGATAAACATTTTCAATAGAGGTAATGATGGAAGTGATCCATTGATCTGGAAATGGCCATGGTTCTTTCCCGGTTTCTCAGTTATGTTTCTCACCACAAGAGACTGTGAGAGCAAATATTTCACTTGGTATTAAATTCCCCCATTCAGTTTACTGTACTGTTAGAACAGTACTAATTCAATCCCCAGGTCATTATCAAGCTGTTAGTCTTACCTTGATGAGATAAGGTGTCCTGAACTATGGAGACAGTAGAATTCATATTGGTATTACAGCTTGCTTCCATACCTGAAAGGCATTTTCTTATACTTATGTTTAGCTAAACAAGTATTATGTTTTGGAAATAAAAATTATCACAATTTTTAAACTATGAAACAAATGCAGCATTTACATACATGAACAAGAAAATACCACCAGCTTCCTCAGGTTAGCAGTATTCATACATGCTCACTGCTTTGTGTTTCAAGTAATGCATTTGCATCTGAAACTATTTGTTATTAGAATTCACCTGAAACAGATATTTCAGATGTGTCTAGAGTATCATCTAGTATATTAGATGTTAGTCTGCCAGTCCTTTCTTAATGCATAGTTGCATGTTTAAGCATTTAAATGTACTGTGGAGTTGAATCTATCCTGTCCTTAGTCTTGGTCATTAGTCTTCAAACAGCCTCTGCCTCAGACCATGGTACAAAGCAAGTGGCTGGAGTTACAGTATTGTTTTCCTTTGAATCCTCCAGCCTAACACGGTATTTTTATCTTCTTCCATGTGCCAAAGTAGAGGTATTTATCAGACTTCTGCAGAAAAAAAATTCTGACATATGTCATTCTTTTGTGCTTTGTCTGATGAGACTGCCTTAAACAGTTTCCTTCCAGCTTCCCCACAAATTCACAACATAATTAGACAGAGAAGCTCACTGGCCAAGCTAAGTCTATTTTGAATGAAATCAGAGCTACCAAAGGAGAAAACTAAAGCATTTCAGAAAAGGTTACTGGGTTTGCAACAAATTTCTTCTGGACAAAAAAAGCACTTCCCAGGTAGCTGGTTTTATTACGGTTCAAATGGCTTTCTTACTGAATTAAATATACTTAAGACAAACTGAAGATCTCTTAAGAGGGAGTGTATACAGTTAGCACAGTGTAATAACTTACACCGTTTTCTGCATTGCCCTCTAAGCCAGATGTCAGAGGATAAGAAGAAAAAGGATTAAATTTCATGACCATCACTGAAATACTTTCTTTTCTTCTGAAAGGCAGGAAATAAGCAATTAGATTTAACAAGTGAGAGAGCTTCTGTTATATCTTGTTATTCAGTCTCTCTCTATATATTCATTACTATATATATTTATTCAGTAACTAAAATGTGAGGCTATTAATACAATAACTGACCATGTAATCAAAGTAAAATGCCCTGCTTTGTAAAGTTTTGCAATTTCAGTTTATTTTTTAAAAAATATAGTTACATTAAAACTGATGCAAAATGTGTAGGTATATTTGTATGTAGAAAAGAACGGCTTTCTATTTCTCCCCTTTCTTTGGTGGGAAAGGGATTCTAGATTCTGGTCATACTTCTGTACAGTGGTAATAGAAAAGACAAATAGTCTGAAATTTAATTTTTGCAAAGTTAAATACATATATAGTGGACTTCAGATTTAAGTTACTTTAGCCACAGGGAGCATTTGATCTGCTTCATCTTATTCTTAATGAATAAAGCTAGTAGTGATGAAAGGATCTGAAAAAAATATAATTCCTAGAAGGATGACTTTCTGTACAGTGGGTTTTTTTTCCCCCAGAAAATATCCAAATATTGTCTGAGACTCTTTTCCTGCATGTTCCTGAAGATAAATTACTATACCACAAATTGTTGTGATCTACACCCAAAGATAGCTGATCTGTTAAAATTCCTTAAATGTTGACATCAGTCCCAAAAAATAACTTCTAACCGAATATTCTGGACAGCGACACAAACTGAGTGCAATTTTTCTTGCTCTCCTACAGCAGCTAAGATGTATTAATGCACATTGCTGAGATTACACCTTCACATAGGCTGTGTTTCCAATCTCTGTTAAGCCTGTTCTCATTCACCTGCAAGGGTTTGTTTGCATGCATTTAACTCAATACATGCCAGTCCACATTTTTTAAAATGCCTAATTAATTGTGAAGAAACCTTGTCTTCAATATTATGCTTTAAAATTAACTCCAGTGAACTGTGACTGAAAATGATGTTATAGGCTATTAGGTATGATGTGGAAAAATAAGCACTTAGTCTGTATTATTATATTACTCTGACTGCAGATGGCTGAAAGACTTTTCTACAGTGCCAGTATTCTTACATTTGTTGACAATTTATGTGCACAAACCATGTAGGTAACAGGGAAAATTTCAGTACCTCTTATAATCTGATATATGTTTAAATTTCAGTAGAAAGACTGTACAGCTATGATTAATTTGTTACACGTAACTTTCATTACTTGTAAATCTGCTTGAGCATCTGCTTTAACAAATTTGCGGGCCAAATGTTAGAACAATTATTAGGCCCATCTAATCCCATACATAGATTCATGCCCTTATATACTGATGTCTACAAAGCAACTCTCTGCCTATCACTGACTTGAAAGTGTAATACTAAGCAAGTTTTATTTGACCTTAGTTTTGATTTCCACATCTTTATCTCCTGTCCTTTCTTTGTCTTCATCTTGAGCAGCAAAGGTCATTTACAACAAATTGTTCTTGAGAGCGGTAGCAAATTAATTTTCTAAAGCATTGTCAGCACCACTGCAAATCTTTGCCAGTACTAAACTTGTAGGGATGCTAATAGTTCATCATTTTGGATCTAGATATCATAATCTGAAGCTCTACAAAATATATTTCCTAGTTAGTAAATTATATTCTTCTTTATGCTCAGCTCTTTTGTCTAAGACTGCAACATGTAACACTGGGGTTTATTTTGTTTTTAACAATTTATTTAAACCTCAGTTCAAAGCAAAACTCCATAATCTGCATATAGACACTTGTAATTTGATCTCAAGGAGTTCCTGATTCAGATGATAGTCACAAAACTTTTCACATATTGCATCTTATTATAATTGCTTAACACTTGTATTAGCATAGTATGCACCACTTTATAGCCACAAATACAGAGAAAACCCACTATCCAGAGTCACTTCCAGTAAACTCTGACACATAAACTGAAACTATAATTTACCAGGTCTGATGGAAAAGTGAAAGACTATGTTCAGTTGCTTCAAGACAACTGCTCAGTCTTCAAGTAAACAATTTTTCCAAATAGCAATAATCTATATTCTAGTTAGGGGTTAGAGCTCTTAAGGCTTAGTGCCTATATTCCCTTCTACTAAAAACCAATCCAACCTTACAAGCTAAGTTCTGTTAGCCGTGTGTCTTCCTAGAGCACTCTGTAATGACTTTCTGTCCAAATGCTCTTGCTTCTCACTGGATTTGGATGCAGCTGAGGTAGATATTTATCATTTTCTTCTACCAATGATTCTGGGCCAGCAGAAGAGCCAGATGTCTGTAGGGTATTAGAGGACTGCTTTTCAGTGGGAAGCCATGTTGGTGAAATTGTTAGCTCTACTTTACCACGGTATGATTATGTGTATTAACTGCAAATGCAGTCCTGAGCAAAAGAGTGTGGGTAACCTGATTCATGTTACTACATGCTGCTGTTGTAAATACTGTGGTACGTAAAGAAAATTGATAAGTGAATGCAAGTAGCAATTTAGAAAACAACTACTATGAAAAAGGAGTAAAATCATGGATCCATTAAAGTAAACAGTGTAACTCCCCCTGATTTCATCGGTGTCAGCTGATACTGAACAGCACTGGTTTATACTGTCTCAAGATACTGGTTTTTATAGCTTGTTGTTGATGTTGCTGGCATTTTTAGAATAGTTGAAGCTTTACTATTGTGCTATTTTTTCATACATCTTAAAGTGTTTTTGCTTAAAGATCCTGAAAAGTAGGTAGCGTATTTTCTCCATTTATAGATATTTGCAAATAAACTGAAAGAAAAGAATTAACAAAACCATTACACTCAGTTCATATAGTCTTTAAGAATTCAGTCTGCATTAATTAATTCAGTATGAGAGGATTTTTATTTTCATTTTTCCCCTTACAAAAAAAAAAAAAAAAAAGTGCAACACTGCAGAATAATGAAAGCAACATTTTATCTCAATATTTAGTTTTGTCAGCATTAAGAATTGTGCTAAAACTAAGGCCACTTTTATACCACTACCTTTTGTGCACAGTTACGGATTTTCAGATAAAATGCACCAGATGAGCTCTTCCCTGATAGAGGAGCAGCTTTAGTGTCAGCTGCAGTTTTCAGAATCCAATGGGAGATTGACCAAAACATTTCTGGCACTGAAAAATGACATTGCAATATAGATGTATCTGTCTGCATGTGCACGTACTTATGTACACGTGTGTGATAATCAGTGCTGATGTCTTGTCTAAATGCATTTGGAACTGCCGATTTTGCTTTGTTACAAAAGCACTGTCATCCTCCTCGTCCTCCTACACTTTGCCCAGCAATTATTCTGATCAACCGAATTCCAAATCAGTCTAGTCTGCTCCACCTCTACATGAGTTCTGCCTTTATCCAACTCAAGTCTAGGCCTACCAACAGTCTACACGTCTGGCTTGCTATGTCTGAATTCCCCCTCCTTTCTGCCACTACCAGCTTCCTTCCTGGCTATGGTGTGACAGCAGCTTGCCAGCTGAGTTGTTACCCTTCCTTTTCTATTTGTTGTCCCCTCCTGTGCAAAGTGCCCAGGAGAAAGCTGAGGTACTGGTCCGTTGCTCACCAGAAGGCGAGAAAAAGGACGGGCTATACTAAGCAGTTTTCGCAGCTCTAACATGGAATAAAAGGAGTCTGAAGGAGCAGGGACAAAGCCATGCCTGCTTCCTGTGTTGGCTGAGAAGATGGAAGTTGGATAGCTGGACAGACAACATTTACCCAGGCAGGGCTAAAATTCATCAGATTACCTTAACTTCCTTTGTGGCATGCTAAAAACTTAGTAGTTGTTTTGGTTTGGTTTTTTTGGTGTTTGTTGGTTTTTTGGTTTTTTTTTAATATTAAATATAGTGTCTTTATAGGCAATTTTTTCTACTGATATTAGTTAACAGATCACCTGTGAGAAGAGATTTTTGCCATGAAATGCTCAAAAATTTCCAGTCAGTTTCCATTGTAATTGAAATATTTGCCACCTAAAGCCAGTTTTAATTAATCTAGAGGTATAAAACATCCTTATTATTCCTTCTTACTTCCCATTGTGTAGTTTCTGATTTAAATCTATCAAAAAATGTCCTTTATGTTTTCAGTACACAAATTCTTAAAATGTAACATCAACAATATCAGAAATGCATTGTGTTGCAGTAAAAAGGCTCAGTATGTAATAAACATCACAACTCTTTCTCATGAGCCACAGGAAAAGAAGAGGGCTAACTGCTACTGTAGTTTATAATTTCCAAGCAGGATATAAACTCCAGCCCTGCAGAGTTGTTAAATCTCACTTATCTTGGTTATTATAGGGTATTAGAATAGTAGATGGTTCTACCTTCAGATATCCCCTGCAGGAAAATTCTCTTATTTCCACTAAAATCTAAAAACTTTGACAATATAGGAAAATAATTCTTATTAAAGCAGAACATTTTTTTATTATGTCCTAGTGCAATATACGGCTTATATTGTTAGAGCATTTTCATTCATTTAGAGATGCTACTGCTATTTTGTGCTTGTTGTCATAGGTGGTCTGTTTTTTACTGCTGTTGTGAAAAAAAGGGAACATACAGAGAAGTCGATAGGGAGTACAGAAAGTGTCTGAATCTGTAACTGATCCTTGCTTCGTTTTATCTCTTGGAGTAAAGCATTGCATAATACGGTTTACTCTAAACCTTTGCCCTTTAGTCTAGTATAACTGAGAATTTTCCAAATGGGAAAAAATAACGAGGAATCCTTAAAGAAATGCAAAACAAAATCTAGAAATGAACTAGCAGCACTGTAATTTTTTTAAAAAATAAAAAAATAAAAATTCAACAAACCAAACACCACACACATATAACTGCACACTTTCAATAACCAAAACCTACATTTATCTCAAAGTTTGGTGTGTCTTGTGAAGCAGCGGTTGGGGCTGCTTCAATACATCTGTTTTTTTGTGTTTAAAATATTGTGTACAGAAATGTTTGAGCCTGCAGAGTTTACTTGTTTCTCAGAAGAAAGGCTCTGCAGGAGAGAGTTTCTGTCCTGTGGAGCTTATAGACTCTGCAGGATCTTTTGCTCAGTGACCCTAGTTTATCCACAATTCATTTGTGTGACTGAATCTTATGTCTCCCAGACAAACAAGTTTCAGATCATTAAGGTTGTACTCTCCTTGTTAGCAAGAATATATTATTGGCTAGAGGAATACTATGAATTCCTTTTCCAATACAGGGAAATAATGATTATAGAATTTGTTTTCAGTTTCGTTTACAACTTACTTATGAGTTGCTCCTTCTCCTGACTCAAGAATAAATTATTGATGAGGTTTCCCATCTCTGGACACAATTTTTTTTTGTATTCTCTTTGATCTTAAAGAATTTTCAGGCTCTTATGCAACATGGGGTAAATTTGGATGTCAACTAAACCTTCATAAGAAAAGAAACAAAAGATAGCAACAGTATCTATATAGCTGTGAAATCATAATGATTTAGAAATAAAAAAACCTCCACATATAAAACAGGAGATGTCTTCTATCTAATGTATTGTGTGACTAATGTGTGAAGTTTACAGACTGGAAAAAATTTAAGAAACTAAGAAGAAAGCTTTGTGATTGAGAAAAATCCCAACACTTTTTTCTTTCATTTTCTTTTGCATTTTTTGACATCTTTGGCATATAATATCAGAAAGGCATTTTGTTTTAAATTGCTCAGATTTAAAATTTATCTTTGCCCATTTTAATTAAAAAAATCTATTAAATTCTAAAAAACAGATTGTCTAGAAATGCATCATGTCAAATACACATTAAAGCCATACATCTCAAAAGAAGTGTATGATTAATAACATTATAGAATACTGAACTGCAGCAATTTTTGAAAAGACTATGTTTTTAACGAGTACTGTCTGATGAGTGTGTCAGTGTAATACATGGTGTGCATACTCATAATACTTTTGCAGTCAGTATTATGTATTCATTAATATGTAGCATAATTTATTGCATATTAAATATATCTCCTATGCAGAAAACATAAAACTGGCATTGTTTAATTACTAAATATGATGTGAGAATTTAAATTCTGCTGTTGTCATTCTGCCATGATATGAGAACTAAAGCTAAGAAATACTGATTTGATTACTCTTTGTGCTTTAAAATTTTCTTAATTTTCTGTACAGTGAGCAGCAAAGAGAATCACCTGCTTAAATAATCAGGTTTTTAAATTCACCTATTCTTATAAAATATGTGAAAGAAAGACAATCATATCACTATGAAGGCAACACAGATACTCTCCAGAAACATTTCATGGTTACTCACTGATATTCAGCTTGATAAGGCAATCTCTCTCTGTTTATCCTAGTTCAGAAGACTGGGTTCAGCTTGGGTATTCCAAATCTAGCTGTTTTAAGAAATTTCTATAATTAGAATTACATGCATAAGAATTAAATGACTGTAAATAAATAACCATTTGCTTGTATTCGTAATGGTCATGCATGCATATGACACCATTGGCCAAAATGCAAGCCTTCAAAAAATATGGTATTCTGAGATTAAGAAGAGCGAAGGAGTATAGGAGACAAATCTAGTGTAAGATTTCATCTTATGCTCCTGGTGTTACTTAGATCTCAGATTTCACCATGTATTTGGAATGATATAGAAAAGGAAAATTTCAGAGGTGTGATTTATTGTCTTTGACCGTATGATCATTCTATTTTTCATCCATTGTCATTTTTTTCTTGATTTGTCCCACTTCATCAGTTACTCTTTATTTTGACCAGTACTATATAACAGCAATTAGGGCTTACATACTGCTATATTTTCTGAAATTCTTTAAAAGAATTCTCATTTCTGGCTTTTGCTCACCTTTTTGTTCTTCATTTCTTGCGATGCAGTATTGCAAATACAATTTAAATGTCAATCAGCTTTTGTCCTTGCATTCTTTCACGTCTTGTCTTTCAAGATAAAAAACCTCACACTGACTTTAGACTTGCCAGGATTAGCTCCTTGGTGTTTCTGTGAAACAAAAAAAAAGAGGTTGGGGAGGGAAAAAACAGAATAAGATTTTCTAATGCAAGAATATAAGTCATAAAGTAGATTGTCTCTTGAATTTCTGAGCTATTTTTTTTTCTCTCTTTTTTTACTTTGTCCACAATTGCCTCTTATTTTTTTATGTGCTTCATATACATGTTGTTACCCAGCAGATGCTTTTCTCGGTTTCCAAATGGCATTTTCAACTTCAGGGAAGTCAACTTCCAGTGAAGTACCATTCTTTTGGTATGCAGGTGCTTGTTCATCAGAAATGAAATACTTCAAGGAGGCATGTCAGTTCCTATACATTTCTGCCGAAAGGTAGAAAATTTCAAGTGGCAACCTGTCTGGTTCCCTGTCAGCTTACACAGCAGTGCCCGCTCTGGTCAGCTAGAGCACCCCGAGTACCTGACTGCTTACTGTGTTATGACAAGGACTGCCCTGTAGCCTAAGACCTGGGGCTTTCTGCTGGTTTTTTAAGTAAAAGAATTTGTTTGTGGTCTACTAAGCCCCCAGCTAAAACTCTTCAAGCCTGGAGTCAGTGAAACATTGTTAGGGACTCTGAAGGTTTAAGATCTCCTCAGCTCTCAGCAGGCCGTGTGTGCGTGTCCTGGCCATTACCCTCAGCGCTTCATGGCCTCCCACCCCCTTGAGGGGTCTCGGCCAGGTCCCCCTGCAGCTACAGGATTGGGTAGTGAATACCCAGCTCTGATTGGCTGAAATTCCCGCCACACCTGGTGGCTGGCGCTTGCGGTGAGGGCTCTCTCTGCCTGCCCTTCTGGAAAGTTCCCCACGCACTGGCCACAGCGTAGTTATTTGCAGGTGAGTGATAGGGGCATCATATGAGGGCATAAAATGTTTTAACTAGTCTTAACCCTACCCCAAACTACCACCCCATCCACTCTCTATCCCGTACACAGTCCTGTAACTGTTCGCATAGATTGGTTTATCTGTTACATTCCAAAACTTCGTGTATGTTCTTTATAAACTTGGCACTTCACCCCTGCGGACAAGACAATAGGAATTAATATCTCTATTACATCTCACGAACTTCACCCTTTTCCCTTGAGAACTAAATTATTAGGGTTCATATTATACTTATTTTGAAGGAAGTGTAATTAAAAGAATTCTTACTTTCAACAATTGCTATTTTATGGCACGGTGATTCAGTCATGATAAAGTTTATAGTGGCAAATAAAGAGCATTTTGAGTGGCTTTTAACGTAGATTTAATCAAATTACTAAAAGGTGAAAATTGTTGAAAACTTTTCTAGGGTTTATTCTGAAATTAACTTGATTTGTTTCAAGAATAAAAGGCACAGCAGAAGTCTTTTTATGCAGTCCTTTGTGTGGCAATTCTTCTCATGTCCTGTACAGTCGGTTTTTCATGTGAGCCTGCACAGATGTATGTTCTTTAAAAACTGAAAAAGGAAGGATTACTTAGTGAAGTTTGACAAGAAGTAACACGCGCTACTGTATATGTTAAAAAAAATTGATATTCTGGATTATGAATAAACAGGTATTTAAGTGCATAAATCAGTAAATTGATAACAATGATTTTGAGGTTTTATTGTGCATGTAGGGCACATCCTATATTACCTACAATTTAGTAGTCAAATATTGTCACTGTTTATAGACATTTTCAAGACATGAAAGATGAATGTTTATTCATAGTTAATGTGTCTATAAGCTACATTCTCTTCTAATAGTAATAATAAAGCCAACTTGCATGATTCATCTTCAGTTTTTTTCTCTTTACGGTTAGATATTTCTAGAAACTAACAGAATAAGATGTATTTTATACCTTGTGTGTGTTCATGTGAACACATGGACAGATACATACTGCATGTTCTTCGGGTAAGTCGTGTATACATTCTTACACAGAGGCATATGTTCATGCCTCAAAGCTTGAAACAAGGAAGATTTCCCTTTTAGTATCCACAGAGGACTTTCTCTGATGTGCTCTTTCTGATTGCTCAGGGTTTGGCATACAAAATGGAACATCACCATCACTTCAGCTCCCATCTTATTGTTTGCCTTTCCTGCTGAGACAGAATCCTTCTACTTCTGTTGTACCTTGCTGTTCAGCTACCTTTCCTTCCTCCTTGGTATTCGGTGACTTCACTAAAGGCCTTTTTGGCCCTATACTACCTGGGACAATCACATCCCATTTCAACCTATGTGGCAGGTGTTTGTGCTGCCTCAGAGTCCCGTGGCCAAATCCTGCCTGTGGTTCAAGCCTCAGGCAAGATGAGCAGGCAGCCAGGCTCTAGAGCTTTTTCCTTTAGCGGCCACAGAGCTCTCTTCTGACATCAGAGCCAAACAACTGCTGTACTTCAGCCAAACTGCATTGATCTTTTAGGCCTCGATGACTCAGAACTGTAGGAAAAAGATCAGTTCTGATTAGGTGCCTACATTCTTTCTTCTCTTCCCTATATCATGCTGTAAGACCTGAGCTTTCCTGGGCCATGCAGGCACTGTGATGAATGAGGCAATCCTCTTGACACCATTTCATCTATGCTGAAGCTAAAGAGATACAAAGCTGCATCATCCTGTGGCACAGGATTATCACCTGAAGGCTGCTTTGGCACTGTCCTCTGTAGCATTAGTTGTGCCTTTTCTTCTGTTCTTGATAGTCATACATTAGCTTTTGTCATCTGGGCCTATACTCATATTGTTATATCAATTCCATCATTCATGCCGTGTACTAGGAACAAAGATTTCACTGTCAAACTTCTCTATCTTATACATAGTGATACTGGTTACTGGAATAGGCCTGATTTGCAGATACTGTACATCAATACATTTGATTGTTGGCTCAGATGAAAGAGAAAGGTAATCTCTGCTTGACCCATGTTCTAGAACCAGGAAGGAACATGGACCAAGTTGCATAGGTGATCAGAAGGGCTTTTAAGACCCTACTTAGAAGTGCCTATCAAGACACTTAAGTCCATTCTCTTCAGACAAATGCCTGAAGTTTGTCACAGATTTATGGCTATCCTCCACTACTTTATTTCCCCTAAAGTTTCGCTCCCTATCAGGAGAGTCTCTTTGGAGCAAGTGTATCTAGTGTTGCAATTGCAGTCATCACCTTAATGAGTAGCAAAGGTAGTGGACCGCAGGGAGATGGACTCACATGGGCTCCATTGTCTTTTTCCATGAGCACCTACCATCTTTCTTCATTGTAGCTGAGGGCCAGAAATATGCTGCTTTTCCTTGGTAAAAGGAAAAAAATACAAACTACAGAATGAGGAGAACTGGGGGCTTGGGTGTTTCATTTAATTAATGCATTGTTTGGTTGTGGGGTTTTTTTTCTAACTGAAATTTTACGTGCTTTTTCTCTCTTAGAATTCACATCATCCTCCTGTCAATTGACCCCTCTCAAATCTCACATCTTTCCTTGTTCCCTCCCTGGGCTGGTTTTATTACTTAAAGAGAACTAATAATCTACATACAACATAATAATACAAGGTATAAGCAAGTGTCATTACTGTATTGCTTACATAACAAGGCAGAAGTCTGAGTGTAAGGAGTGGTAGCTGAAATTTTCATTGCAAAATGAGTGACCTATAAGAAGCTTTTTGTCTTCTAAAACCAATGTATTTTAAATCCACCAGTGAAAGATGTGTTGCTGACGCAAATGTATAGGCTGTTTTCTAAACTGATTAAGCAATATTAAACCTTGGAGACAGAGCCACACAGGTATGCATGTGTTTGTATATAGTTCATATATACCTTACAGTTTTCTATATACATCCACACACTCTTACCATATAGTATTGTTATGAAGTAAGGAACTACAAATTGAAATAAAACTCTCTCAGTTCTGAAGTATTTGCTTCAATCTGCAGAGTACATCAGGATGGGACCGAAGAGTGGCTCTTAAAATCTTTACAGAGGTCAAAACTTGGATTAAAGGGGATGTTTTGAGTGAATAGAATTGGAATTGCCAGAAACTCAATTTGATTTGCTATTACAGTTGGAGAGAAGAAATTTGGCTATCATAGTGGGATATAGAATAATGAGAAGCCATATTAAGTCCTTGTTGCCTGTCATAAGGAACAATGATTCTTCCCCCTTTTACCACTTCTTTTCTAAACCTACAACCTATGGGAAACAGAGCAAAGGCTCTGCTTTGTTAAAATTCTCTCTTTAGAGCTATCCAAAACCCAGCAGTTTTCTTTCTTAGTACTTTGCATCTGATGTAGTCTTTGCACCTCAGGCAGAAGCAGTATCTTTCCTGTTCCTATTTCTCCTTCATAAATTCTAATTCAGTGTTTTAAGTCTCTTCGCTTTTAAACATTTGGGGGCTCTTTTTAAGCTGAAACATATTTTAAGACTTTGAAAAAAGTTAGTGCTTTTTCTGGTTAGTTTAGCTACTGTTACTTGTCTGGGAGGTAACCCTAAAATTCCTTACTTGCACTGAGAATCATTTACTCTTGTACTGTGGAAACATAAGGTGAAACAATTGATGTAACTATGTAGATTACCTCAGTAAATATTGATATTGCCTTCCTACTTTGTAGACTAAATTAAAATCCCCTTTACAGTCATTACAAATGTGTCTGATGATCTGTCTTGGTTTCACAAGAGGTTCTAAAATAGAATATGTAATTCTAAAACAGAATTACATATACAAATCATTTCAATCTCCATTATTATTGATTTTATAAGTTATAAATAATGAGTAGTCACCTAAGCATATATTTTGTGAAGTTCAATGAAGATAGAAATTCTAACACACTGGAAAAAAAATCAGTAATTACTATAATTAGCTGTATTTCTTGGTTTGTTTTGCTTTCATTTTTTTTCAGCTGAAGTAACATTCAAATCAAAGTGAAATAACTTTGCTGAATTTAATACTATAAAGCTAAGTTGCTATTTGGAAGAAGAGTCGGCAATAATCCATTGTTTCTTTTCAGTTTCTTGCATACACTTGGTTGTGCTTATCACAGTTGGTTGCACTAGACTTGCTATTTCCAAGCCTTCTTTTAATTGTATGTACTACTTCAAGTATATATTGAAGAATTATCTTAAGAGATAATTTATGGGAAAACTGTTTATTTCCCATGTGGGTAAAATCAAGCCTGAAACAAGGATGCAAAATTGTGATTCAAAACATACTTAATATCATTCTTAAGGAGATATGTATATTTTAGCAGTAAATAATTGTAAATTATATATATATAAGTATAAAATATATATAAGTAAATTACTTATATATTAAGATGGCCTAGATGTAATGATTTAAGTGTTATATATTTAGAAATATAGATATGTTGGTTATAGATTATTAATTCCATTTTTTTGCCCTGAAAATAGCTATATTACGTTGATGTTAATTGTACTAGTAACATAAAATTGAAATTAATTATAATTTTGGTATTCAGATAAATAGTTCACTATTTTATTCACTGTGTATTCAAAGTGCCTATTTAAAGTAATAAATTAAGGGTCTTTTCAATAAATAAGCTTATGTGCCGTCATCTTTTTCTCTCTAGGATAGATCTCTCCTTATGAAGGGTCTAGTGGCCAATCCTACAAATGCATACACAAAATTCCGATTTTGTGGTCTTGTACAGCATAGACATGTTGATCTAAGTGCAATTTCAAGTGATCTTTCATCCTATTTGTATTGAAATATTTAACTTTTTGTCCTCCAAGATGATGTTGTTGCTTTTAAGATACAGTTAAGTATAACTGGTATCAGAAAAATTATGGAACCTACATTTCTGAAAGTTTTGAACATGCATTTTATTCAGAATTATTATACCACCTCAGATATTTCACATGAGTACTGCTGGTATTATGTTACATGTGTCCTGCCCTCTGGTGTATTCTTTATTACTATGAAACACAACTTTCTCAAACAATCACAGACGATGAACAAGACAATGCAACATAGAATAGTGTTCACATGGGTTGTAGTTCCGTCTCTGAAACAGTAAGAATATCTAATGAGACATCAACTCAGAGATACAAGAAATAAGTAGAATGATAACCAAATGCTGATAATAGAGAAAAATAAGATGAATCAAATCAGATTTTCTCTGTCTTGTTTGGGCGCTTGAAACAAATTTGTGGCTTAGCTACATTTTTTCAATTTTCTTTAATTTCACCTTTTTACAAAAGTATTGATAATGTAAAAAAAAAAAAATCATCTTTCCGCTTATGATAGAGTATTTTTCTGTGCTTTCTGAGTTTTGACAGTTTTTTAGTGAGAAAGGGGTGGTTATGCCATGCTTATTTATGTACTTGTTTTACATCATTCATATATAAAAACATGCATGTATAGGTGCACAAGTTATGATGCAAAGTGAAAAAGCTTGTACAAAGCTATATAGTATCACTGTAAACCAAAGACACTATATAAAGTAAGTCAGATAATTTTATGAGTTCCTTTTTGGCACTTTTGTTTTCAGTGTTTCCCCACTATTTATGTTAGAACTGGAATTTATTATTAGATAAAACATAATAATTATGTCCTCCATTTCTTTTTTCATTGAGTAATTTTCCTCTCTTGAAAAATGACTGCTTAAATACATTATGCTGGTTCTCCCAATAATTTTGGGTATTATGTTTGAGAAAAGGAGCTATATATAGTATTTTAAGTTTTTAAATTAACAAACAAGCACAAAGCAGTGTTTGATTGAGAGGTGTTTCTGGGAGACTCATGATGCAAATTCAATCTATTCAAAATCTCAGAATTTGGGACTTCTGATGATTTATTTGGGCCAGATTAAATTCTGCTCCTTTTATTTCTATGACTTTCCGAAATCAAGAGTAAATTCTGTGCTAAGTGTGGACTAGATTCTGTGCTAATGGTAAAATTGTTGTTGGCTTTTATAGTAAAGGATAGACCTATGAATAAACATTCAATGTCAGAACAAAATTTTCCCTGATTTAATTGTGCAGAATCAATACATGTTTAAAAGAAAAAATCATCTAGAAATCTAAGAAAATCATCTTGAAAATATTGTCAGGAAAACAATTTCTGTTTTTTTTTAAGATGTAAAAATTGACTGTTGAAGAATTGCATTAAATAAAAATTAGTAACAGAAAAAGCAATGGGCATTTATGCAGAATAAATAGTATTTTAAATTACTCTAGGAAGGCAATTAAATTAATTATATATAGCACTTAATAGCCATGTGTCATTTTTCCTCAGTTAAAATAGTTTGTTTTTCTATTTTGTTCATAGATTGTGATCTAGTTTGAAAGAAAAGCCAGAGGAGGGGAATTACAGCAAGTATACTGCAGAGATGACAAATGCTGTTGGATCAGTTACAGGCTTTGGTAAGACTATGCTGTAGGGAACCTGCAGAGGTATCACAGCCTTTTTCTAATCAGAGGATAGGTCTTATGCTGAGAACATTTTGTCGCTGAGTGAAAGAAGGAAGAAGGGAGTGAAAAGGGACATGTTTTAATTTCTACACAGAATCTTCTTTTAAATAAATATTTTGGATGGACCTCCAAACCTTTGGAGGGCATTCCTGTTCATTGTATATGATTTTAAATTTCATGTACACAATGAAACTTCCCCTATTTTTCAACATCTTTGGGTTTTTTAATCAGGTTTATCGGCTATTTTTGCAATCTCTTACTGCTACTGCACAGATATAATGATAATTTAGTAAAGTACTGTCTTTCTAAAGATGTGAAGAAAACCCTAATTTTTTATAAGAATTGCACAGGAAATTGCTATGGCTGGAAGTTGGTAAAATACAATTCTTTTATTTAATATAGTTAAAGAATAACAGTTAATTTACCTTCTAAATTAAATTGCTGATAACTACACCCAAACTATTATTTTTTAAATAGTGTTTCTCTTCCATATATCAAATCCTGATACAACAGAACTAGATTCCCCCAAAGACCACTATAAATGTAAATATAGCATATAAAAAAAACCCAAAGAACAAGCTGATGAGACGACTATCTTTTCTCCAGTAATTTGGTTTTAATGGCATAACATGATTAAGTAGTTATTTATAATTCATTATATTTAAGGTGACAGAATTTGCAAGAGATTTTAAGAACATATGCTAAGTTGCTAACATGAGGAGTAAAAGAAAGTGTGCTAGCAATGGTTTAAATCTCAAGCAGCTTAGGCAGCAGTGTTTATTCAGATTCAGAAGTAAGAATAGGTAGAGCACAATTTGTTCACAAGTATGCCCAGTTTTAGTTCAACCTATATTGTAGCAAGACTTTTCTAAACTGTCTAACACAAATCTGAAATTGTAATAGAAATCTCCAGATTGTCAAAATGATCTAAAATTATATTATGCAAATTTTCTCAAAAGAAAACTCAGAGGAGATCAGTGATTTCGGTTTGAGGCTCGAGGTTCTGAGTGATTGTACTAGGCTTAATTCTCTGTCCTGCAGTTACAAGCAGGTTTCATCTCCCAGCACTTCTGTTAACTCACTTAGAGAACATACATAATTGAGTTCTTTACTAATGTAGAATTGATATTCTAAGAAGAATGAAAAATAAGGACAAACAGGGATACTACTTATAATTACTTATGTTAGCAACCCTGAGTAAATAAGATAGAAAGGAAGTGAAAAATGGTGATGAAAGCTCAATGAGAGATTGGTGGCTGTGTCATAAGAGAGCTTGAGAGTCTGATACCTCACAGTTTAAGCAAATCAGGTTCCTGAAATAAGATGGACATTGCTGTTTCAGCGTCTAATAAGATAATGAAACACCTACAATCCTCAGCATTAACAGGGTATGAGCAGAATGATTAAGTCTTTCCATCTTCAGAATAGGTGTGGAATTCTTGAGCCAAAAGAGATAACAGAATGAAAGCCTTGGCACAGTCACTGAATTAGTTGCACTGGATGGTACACTTAGTGTTTGCAAGGTAGTTTTATTATTAGTGTGGTTAAAAATTATATTCAACCAATATAGCAATAGGAAAATGAATTTACTCAAATATGTTGAAAAGTAGTGAATATGAAACAACTCTTAGGGGAACTAAAAAAAATATTATTACAGAACAGCTACTGGCAATGCCCTCATAGTTTTCATAATTATATTTAAGAAAGTCTAGATTTCTAACAACTATTGGAAATGGCAGTTTCTTACAAGTAGTATAGCTGCTGGCAGTGGGGAAGACGCAGGTTATTTTTCTACCCTTTGAAAGATATTTTGGTCCCAGCACTTTTGAAGTTTTCATTTCCTCATCTGTATGCAGACAAAGATGTTGCTATGTACTCACTGGTCCTCCTATGCCAAAGGCAGTGCAGAACAGAATATGAAAAGATCCTGAAGGGTGAAATTTTTGTATTTTATATATTAGTTTATACTGTTGGTGATCTGTCTCATAATTGTTGTCCATAACTGTAGTATCTGACAGAGTAATTCTAAAAACTAAATTACTTCATGGAAGATGGAATGTTGATGGGAGTTTCCCAGAGAATTTGCTGGTATAAGAATGAATATTCATGATTCAGCAAATGTCATTCTTCCATCTGGGTCAATATTGAACTAGCTCTGTGCCCATGACTTTGGGTCACAGTGTTGCTGAAGATAGATCTGAGATAAGATACAAAGCTGAAGACTTTGTATTGATTATTTGATTTTCAACCTTGAGGTGAAGGCATGGAGGGAACCAGTGTAATCTTTACAGAATGTTTCTCTGTCCCTGTTCTGTGTCCACTCATCTGATGTTTGGCCACAGCTACCAAATGTTTTGACTCACTGAAAATTAAAGATGGAACAAAAAATTACTTCAAGAATGAAAAAGAAATAGTAACATTATGATATCAGCAATCTCAGTTTCAAAAAATAATATAATTTAACTGTGTTTTAATTTAATCCAAATTGGAGCATCAAATTGACTGATTGAACAACTTTAGCAAAAGACAAGCTTGTTGTAAATTTAGGTTGAACAGTAGGTTATGTCAACTACTTTAGCAAACACTGGGGAAATGTGCTGTGTTTCATGTTTTCAATAGTTATAAGTTTCATAGCAAAACCCTACATGATTTTTACTATTTGGTTTGACTTTTTTTTTCTAAATCAGTTGTAACAATTTTTTAAAAAAATTTCCTAAATTATATGTTTTCTAAAAAGATAAAACTATAGAATATTATAAAGTAGGTATTAGCATGTAGCAAGATATTTTGCTGACCTTCAGGCACAGAATATTTCTACAAATTCTTTCATTAGAAAGCTCAGGTTCCTTGCACTAAATCTTTTAGAAATTATCTAAATCCACTGAGGTAAAATCTATTTTGTTTATTCCTCTAATCCAGCCCCTAGAGCCACTGTTTTATGGATGTCTTACCCACTACATTAAGAAGTCCATTCTTTTTGTTTCATGTGTGCTGTATTTAGGCCATCAACAATGAACATGGAAATTGTATTTTGTAGCCCTCCAGGGAAGTGGAGACTTGCTAAGTACCCACCCAGTGCACTTACTTCAAGTGATAAATTAAAACAGAAGTAGAAAAACACAGAAGGCACAAAATGATACTGTCAGTCTGAAAATCCACACTGAGTTGAAAATGCTAGGTGACAAGAAACCTGATCAACAGACTTATCTTAGGCCTCTTGGGCTCAATTTGGAAATGGAAAAGAGGAGCAGAGAAGATATCTTGCATTAAAACAGTATCTGCTAGCAGTGCTATATGTGGTGTTGGCATTTCCATTAAATAGCAGTATCTTCAGGGAGGTTCCAAGGTCTCAGTCTGACCCAGAGTGGTGGGATTTTTCATATTTATTTTCTGGTTTTGCTTGGTTGAGTTGGTATTTTTTGTATTTGCAAGACAAGGAAAAATATTGCTTGCATTTTTCAAGCTGTAAAGAATCATTAGAGTATACAGTTCTCAGGTTTAGGTGTTCTGGTTCACCACTGAATTGGAGGACTGGCTTTGCAGGCATTCAGTCTTTTGTGTAAATTCGCAAGATAACATGTCTATTGCTAAATGAAAATTAGGCTAATTCTGTTTCAGTTTCTTTAGCATTTGATTTCTTTATTTCATTAAGTAATGTCATATTATGGTTTGTAAAATGAGTTTTTTTAACACCACAGCCATTTGAGAACTATAACAGAGATCTGTACTACAGATAGCTACACAAATACTTATGCTGGCTGCCCTCTGATTCCATATTCAGTGAAATGACCTGTGTATTGCATACTATTTTAAAGTGGCCACTATCAAAAGTGGCTACTGATCTTTTGTGCTTTTGATTTCTTCTGTGCCTCAGGTTAAAAAGATACAAACATGTATGTTTATGGAGTCACAGTTTAGTTTTGAAATTCTGTTTTACATGACATTACCAAAAAACGGAAACAAAAAAAAAAAAAAGAAAAAGAAAAAAGAAAACTGAAGTGCAGCAGAAGAAACAGATTGTCTTAATTATTTTACAATATAAAAGATACAATATAATTAGGAATATCATTAATTTCCCATCCTGGCACAGTAGGTGATATCTAGCAAAATAACATTTAAACTTTTATAATACATGAGCATGAAAATAATATGCAGCTCTGTTTATTTTTCCATATATGTATGTGTATGTATAAATATCTATATTTGTAAGAGAACATCTTCAAAATTCAGTGTCTGAAAAGAAAAGAAAATGCTGTTTGAGCAGTTATGACAATCCAACACAGCAGCAACAGCAGCATCCCAATATAAAGGAATCTCCAAAACTCAGAGCATAACTGCCTGTGGAGTCTGTCACGGAACCACATGCTGCTACTCGAAAAATACCTTCTACCTTGCTGAAAAGTGGTGAGATGAAGTAGCAATTAAGAATAGCAGGATAGTTTTGTTCACCTGCATGCCTGGGCGTTTTCAATATTTTTTTCCTGTGTGAATGCACAGAAAATGCCCATAAAATGAGCTGAGGATGGTCCTTTCCTTTCGGTGTTGATTCTGGTTAGTTCTCAGTGCCCTTTAATAACATTAAGTGTATTTTTCAGTCTTATTTTTAGGGACTATTCTTACTGTCTTTGTCTGACATTTTTATTTTTCATACCAATTTTGGAAGACTGGAATGAATTATATGGTGTTTTGTAAGTGATCATCCAGGGAAATGTGAAGTTACCAAAAGCACTCTTTAACTGTGCAACAAATGCAGGCTTCTCATCAGCAGAATAAAAAATCTGCCATCTTGTTATTATATTTTTAGTGCTGCAAACACAATCAAGAATAGAAGTAGAATATTCTGGTGCGTATTTAATATCTAGATATTATGTCTGGCTTAGAGGAAAATCCTAATATGCAGGTCCCCATTTCCCGTGGAGGGTAGGACCATGAAGTTTTACTTTATATGTGCCATGGTTTTATGCTGCTCTCTAGACACATCACCGGCCACTGCTGGAGACAAGATACTGGCTGTATAAACTTTTGATGTGATACACCACCTTTATATTTCATAGAATTCTGTAGTTTGAATTCAGTTGATTGACAAAATTAAATCTTAATGATTTGGGCAGCTCCTACAGATGTGGAACTTGTCCTTTGGGTTTCTCTGTGTCCTGGAATACTGTGCAGTATTCCGTTTTACATCCTAGCTCTTGGTGATTTTTTAAAAAACTAGTTGGGAACTCTTCTATTATAAACATCATTTCATTGATTTAAACTCAATTTTTCAAAAGTACTTGGTTGAATTGAAATGTTCTCTTCAAAAACATGTTGTTAAGGAGTTACTGCTGCTAGCTCATAAACACCGGGCCAACTACATGGCATTTTTTGCTACCATACATAGTTACAGACGTGTTTCCCCTCATTTGTCACAGACCCTTTTGATTCCATGTGTCAGAGCTCTCTAAATGACTCATTTCAATGGCCAGTCTCTCTTTCATATGTCCACAAATCATAAGCCTTTTTTTGCACATGGATGTATTTTGGCCCAGGCCTTTGTGCATAACACATACCATGTGAAAGTTAAGGGATGCTACATTATCTGAATTTAAACCAGCATTCAAATATAGTTTCTAAGTTTTGGTAGACAGCACATTGTGGAGGAGTTTTTTTCATACACTGTAAGAAATAAGTTTTATAGAAATTAATGGTGACCATTAACAGTATTGTCTGTAACAGATGTGCATTAAAGGATAATCATGGATTAAGGAAAATACACAGAGCGCAAAAAGTATTTTAGCAAATGATTTTCAAAGGCTTATTAGCTACACTGACACCATGTGAATATTTCAACTTTCTTTGTGTTCTTTTTCCTTTTTCTGAGTTTTTCTTTCATCTTTTGAACTGTTTTTTCTTCTTTTTTTTTTTCTTCATGATTCATTACCCATTTCTTTCCCAAGGT
The DNA here is from genome assembly GCA_035590275.1 of Ibycter americanus. Classification (NCBI taxonomy): domain Eukaryota; kingdom Metazoa; phylum Chordata; class Aves; order Falconiformes; family Falconidae; genus Ibycter; species Ibycter americanus. The sequence goes on from JAVJGI010000001.1 coordinate 2,714,864, forward strand.
TAGCATCTGTTCATTTTTAACATGAGTGTGCTTTAGCAGTCAACTAAGTAGAACTTTCTAATCCCCAGTAGGTAAGGTTTGATCTAAAGTATTAGCAAATCTGTAGTATCTAAGCTATAAGTTATCTACAATAGGTATATCTTGGGTTTGTTCATTCTGTTATTATACAGTAAACATTCCCCAAAACCCTGTTTGTGATTCTGTTTTAAAAATCCAGACTTTAGAAACCATATAATTTATTTATTATCCAGGGTGTGACAGAGAATCGGTGACTGTTCTTTTTTAATAATGCAATGTTATAATTTGTGTATTATGACCTAATTAGTCTCTCTTATATCGAAGCGTTTTCTAGGTTTCCATCACAATACAATACTTCTGTATCAGTCCAGTTTCACTTTGAGTTATTTTCAATTGTTTATATTTCATTTGCTTGAAGACCATCCTGTCCAGGACTTTTTTGGTTACACACTCTGGTGATAGAGAAAAAGTTACGTTTTAGTTCCTCACTAAGAACCCAGATGGTTATTTTGACTGTAGCTATGCCAGAAAGCCTGGCCTTGATTTCCTTCTCTTGATTTTTAATGGAAACATATCTATTAATACAATCAGGAGGAATCAGTTATTGAAAGATATTGGAATGAACCAAACCAGAAGTGATGACCAAAGCCTATTTTTATCTGTGTGCACTCTGATATTTGAGAGAGAGGGATCATTCCTCTTCAGTCATGTATTTCTTTCAGTGTTAGCTAGAAACAAAAGACTGATTTTGAGTATCATGAGAGAAAAGATAGACAGGTTGGTGAGCTTGAGCTTGTGATGTGGGGGAAAAAAGTGTCAATAAGTAGATTATCTGCCAAAAATTATGCAAATAACAAATAGTTCATTTTTCTTCCCACAATGCTTTCTGTTTGGAGGCAGGTGGTGTTCAGTTTTACAGCTCCAGCAAGTTCAAGCATTGTATTATTTTAAATACATAGGCATAGAGGTCTAGTGGAACATTTTCTTAAACAAGACCCCTGTTATCTACCCTTGCAAACAATGGCATGCAATTTCTTGCAGAAACAGGCCACACCCCCACACTAAAACTAATTCTGCTTGTCTCTGCACTATGACTAAGAGGTTGTAACAAGAATACATTAATCAGCTGTTCAGAAGTTTTCTCATTTCCAACATCAGCATATTAGTGGTTTGTTTATAATCATTATTGCTTCGTTTATATCCAGTGTTTCTTATACTTTTTCCTTACAGTATTCTTAAATATAGTAAATAGATGAGATGACTTTAACTTTTCTTCATTGGTTTTTGGGCAATTTAACCTTTTGAGCCTTTACCCTAGAACATTTTTTTTTAATTCTGGAATACATATGCTATATTACATATTTATACATATATATATATATATTTGAATATTAATATTTTAATATATGATTGTTTACACAGACTCACCCCTGGTTCCAAAACACTTACTAACGAAAAGTAAATTCAATAATTTCTGTTAATATTCAGGCTTGATTTGAGAAATAAGTTTCTTATGTATACTGAAAGAAACCTGCCCATTAGTGTGTGTAATAAGCTACTTGATAATTTTCTTTCTTCCTTCAGAAAACCAAAGTTTTTGGAAGCTGTTTTTTTGTACTTCTTTATTTCATGTTTATTTGCAAACTACAGGTGTAAGATCTCATCTTCATTATTGTTAGATGATGGAATATGTACACTGTATTGCTAAGCAGAATAAAAGAGAGTTCAGTAAGTGCAGAGCTTCTTCAACTTAACAAAATTAAAACTATCTTGAAGATGCAAAATAACACAGTTCTTGTCTCCTAATAGCCTGCTTATTCTCTTCTGTTGATAAGTTACAGATTAAAGGCATTTCAGTTTGTGTGTGCGTGTGCATTTGCCATATGTTATGGAATATAGATAATAAACTGTAATCCACATGAACTGCAAAAAAGCTACTCATTGTAGAACTGCAGAAGAGCTCTTGGTTATTACAACATGATTCCTCTGTTTGCTTCAAGTAAGCTAAGTCTAAAAACAACAGAGAAGAAAATGAAGTAGCTGCTTGTATATGACTTCCCAGAAAGTATTATAGGATTTATAGATGGCAAAAATTTATACGGTCATTTCACCAATCCTCCTGCCTGTAGGAGATTGTTCCCTGTGGTATATTAAGAGTTTTATAACTTTCCACAAGGTTTTCTGGGTTCCCCAGGGAGAGGATTTTGGTCTGTCAGGAGTGCTAGATGAAGAGTCCTTTTACTGTATTTTACAGCTGGAAAACCTATCTTTTATTGACAATTGGCATTGACACTAGTCTGAGGACCACAGTGAGGCTGTATGTTTCTGTAGATGTGAGAGTTTGGCAGAAGATTAGAGAGACTGAAGTTTGATTGTAAAACCAGGGAAACTGGAGTTAGAGATTTTTCTCTGCAGCTCCAGTTAACTATATTAATCTTATCCTATTGATGCACAGAGATATTTTTTACAAATCCCAGGTGTAGGAAGAGCCACTTTAAATGGTCCCAACAGCTATGCAGCATGAAGAATGGAGGGGATTAAATATTTCTGTAGTCATAATTCCAGAACATATACTGACAAAAGTAAATATTACACAAGTTACTTCTCATTTGAAACAGCTTGATTTATATCACTGTATAAATGCACAACAAAGATGAATACGCATTTAACTTTTGGGAAGGCTTAGTCTCTCTGAATGTAAGGGATTACTCACTTGAATGAGGGTGAGCAGGTAAAGAGGTCTGCAGGATCAGTGCCAAACTTACAAATTTATTACTGGACTGCAAATAATTTTGCAGTATAAACTTAAAAGTATTTCACCCACTTTCTAAGAAGGACAGTGAGTGAAAGATTTTCTCATTTTGTAATATTTTTTCTACATATATATTTTATTAATATTTAATGTATTTAAAGTAGGAGAACCTAGTTCAAATATATATGGTACTTAAACAACCCAAACCTGTATGGCTGTTTATGCACAGCATCCCTCTTTTGCATTCTTTTGGCAGATCTTTGATAGCACAGTTCCAATGCAGCAATGTAGTCAGAAACTTTTTTACCCTAAAGCTGTTCTAAGAGTGAGAGTTGGAAGTTTTTCTGGCTAAGTGACAGTTAAAGATATGGAGTAGATGAGAGTGCATCTGCTGACTACTTGCTTTAATCAGTTTTCAATAGTTTCTAAAACTGTCCGTGGAACTTCTGGAAACAATTTACATCTGGAGGTAGAATTGATGCTACAGAGGTATCTCTTCATGTGTGGAATTACAGACTTTGATCAGGGCCAGTAAAATTCTCTTACTAGATTTTTTTGGGGAACATGTACTGACTGCTTACAAGCATCAACTTGGGCAATTTGGTCTGGGGTATGAACTTTTAACCTTATGTGTATCAGGAGTATTCAGCTTTTAAATACAGTGGCGTTTTATGATAAGTTTTTAACTTTGCAGTTTCCCGTGAAAGGGTAAATATGCAGACTCTTATATTCCCTTCACCAGAGATAAAAAATTTAAAAAAATGGAAGAGAGGAATATCTTTCACATCTCAGACCAAGATAAAACGGTAACAGGAATTTCTTGCATATTCCCTTCTTCGACTGTGTTGCCTTTGGCTGTTACCTCTCAAACATTCCTTCAGGTAGCTAACAGAACTAATCTAAAATTAGTTTAGTGTTGGTCTAGAATAAAGTCCTGTTACTCATTTTTGTGAAGTGGATCCTTACTAAATGTTTTGCTCTAAGGTCTCAAAATTTAAATCACTTTGAATATCACTGCAATTAGTTTTTGTTGTCAGCTATGATATTAATGACAAAGGTATGTCAAAACTGAGAAGACACGAAGTATAATCCATTGTAATCTGAAAAAAAAGTTCCTATTTCTGCCTACCTTCTTATACCTAGCCTGTACACAGTAAATTCTTCCTTTAGAAGCTTTAAAAGTTTACCCATTTAATCCTTAAGAGAACTGACTGTGTTTATACTTTCATGTTTAATTAGTAGAATGCAATATAAGTTCTCTTTTTGCCTCATGAAACACTCCTATCATCATAACAATGCCAATCATCCATAGTAAACTGGAATATCGTTGTCACAAAACAGTGTTAGTTTCATCTGTGTCAGTATTTTTCATCACAGACTTCCCTGCCATTAAATGTGCTATAAATATTCCAAATTAAATTTATTTTAACTTTTTATACTTTAGACTCGAAATTCAAAGTCCCATTTTCAGAGAAATAATTATCTATGTGCCTTGTCAAACTGGATTTTTTTATTAAGAGTTATATTTTCAGTGATATCTGGCTTCTTATGTTTTTTTTCTTTATAGACAAAAATCTAGATTAGCTGTGATAATGGAATGATGAACCATCCAATAAAATTAGCAATACTGAACTTTCAGACTTCATATTTCAATTTTACATCAATGTTATTTTAAAAAATGTGTTTAGTAAACACATTTTGTTAACCAAAATACAGAATATGTCCCTTTTACACATGAATTATTCTGTAAGTAGTTCTGTAATGGACTAATGAGGAAATAAACTGTCTGAAAGTAATCGTCAGCATATCACAGCTATTGCTGTGGTTTGAATTTGCCATTATAAGCTAGCACTGTTGATGGAATCTGGGGATTTTTTGGTTTTGGGGGTTTTTTTTGAGAGAAAAGTGTGTAGTACATTAAAGTGTTCAAGTAGGACAATCATATTTCTAGGTGGAAAAGGTATGGAGATGTTCCATTTGTTTCACAGAATGTACGCACATGAAAAAATGAACTCAGTTCTCTTGGAAATTAATGGTTCTTGTTTAGGATAAAGAATATCTCTTATTTCACTTTTCTTGCTGCTTATGTATTGTGTCATATTTTTTTCAAATATGTTATGAGACAGGTTTATAACATACTATGAGGAAAAGATTAATTTTACATAGTTTTGATGATGCTAAAAATGTAAGTGCTACTTTACTAAGGTTCTGTAAGTGCCTCATGGGTTACTCTGTCTCTTGTAATAGCCTTCAAAAATCTAATGTTTCTGGAATAAAGCCAAAGGCCTAGATATAACCTGAAGCTCATGAAGTTTGTCCCCAGATATGGTATGCTTGTTCGGACCATTCGAATTTACACACTCTTTCAAAGCTAGGTTATGTGGAGTCTTGAATGGGTTATGTTGTACAAGTGGTACACATTTCTGTATAATATTGATATTTTGATTGCATCAATTAGGAGATTTGGTTAGAGACTGAAGATGTCTGAAGACATTGGAAGGAATTAGTTGAGGCAATTTTTGTTCATAAACCTAAGAACTATGTAGAGATCATGTTGGAACCACCACAGTGGCATGATACCTTCTTTGATATTTGCCGTCAAATGCCTTACAAGGGCACATTGGTATTATTCATCAGCTGTTACTATGTACTTCACACAAGAAAATTATTTCTAGAAACAATGCATACTATCCCACTCTTCCAGGCCAATGAAAATCAGATTTTCAGTACTTAATACGAAACTTCTTTAACAGGGTCATCAATTATTATTGATGGTAATAAATTAATGCTCTCCTTCTCTAGATCTTGCTTTTGTGTAACACCAATCCACTATCCCTCCCTTTATATCAGAAGTTAGGTATGTTCATTGCCTTCTTAAGATTATGTTAATTTTCTTGGTATACCCAGATAGGATTCAATTTGAAAATATATTTAATTTCTCAAAAATAACAGAGCAATTAAAATTAATAAAATATGTAGGTGTGAAATATGTGTACTACCTATTGTCCTTGTAAATCCTTGAGCAACTGTTTATTGGGAAAATAATATGAATTGGGAAAATAAACCTGGGTAAAGACTTTCAAGCCTATCAATATTTTGAATGAGTCCCAAGTCAACTATCACAAATCATCTCGGTTGAAGGCTGATTTACTAAAACAATCTCAAAACACACGCGAAGCAGGTGAAATCCATAGTATCTGATAATCACATAAAAAATTTTAAAGATTATTCTACTTTACTCTGAGTTCATATTTTGTCCTTCTAGGGGCATATCCTTTTGATTATTTTTATTTAAGCAATCTCACTGTGGAATGCAAGGATTGATTCAAATCTTTTCACATCAGAATCCATTAAGAAATTCATTGTTAATCTCTTGCTAAGTTAAAAGAGGCATTCAATTCCTTAAATGATACCTAAATAAATATTTTTCTGAGGAAGGCCTTTATAACATCAATGGGTTTCTAGCTTGAATTTTCAGGGAGAGTAGTATGTACTGATACAATATTAAGTTCCTGTAGAAACTGCAGAATTTTAAGAAACCCAGTTTGTACCAACAGATACATTGATATGCTTGACTGTGAAAGTGACAAGAGTACAAGCACACAGTGTAAAGTTTGCCTTTATGCATCGTGACTGACTAAACAAATTGCATAATGTGTTTTATTTTAAAATTTTTGAGCATAATTCCTACTAGCAATTCAGTGGAATTTAGTAGGACTACTCACATATAAAGAGTCAAGCATATAGCAAAGTGTTTTGCTGTATAGTGGACGCAAGTTGCTAACAATAGGATATATCAAATGCTTAGTGTGCTGAATATTTATAGTTGGTTAAAAGTAGTAGTGAGTCCAAATTCTACATATTAGATGATGTTTGCAACACATATGCATGTATTATAAGCCAGCTCTGGTTGATAGCACAGAGGTCTTAATGTATTCTCAGCGTGGCAGACCTCTACATATTAACTGTAGTGTTCCTCTATGTGTTGGCTGTGAATTTTACACAGGAAAAGCACATCATACTTAGGATGTAAGTATTCACCACTGTTGCAGCATGTATGCAAGTCTGACACATACTGTGCTATGATACGGGCACTCCCCAGTATGTTCTCAAATTTGTTTTTCTAATATTATGATATTGATACAAATGAAAATTACAGGGTTGTCTACTCTTTAGAATATCTAATGAAACAAAAATATGTATGTATTTTACAAGACCTTTTTCTTTATAATTATGTAATTATGTTAACTATTATAGTAACACAGTATTTGTTATAGGATAATGACTAGCATTATAGTAAGTTAATATTAGGCATTATGAAACTGAACATACAAATTTTTGTTTAGATTAGTATTGTAGAACATAGATTTCTTAATTTTTTGTTCCAAATTACCTGATACCTCTGTACCTTCATTGTTAAATATTATTGTCATCTGAAGACTAATTTCGCTATTCTCACCTACCTTTATTTTGTGATCATTACCAGGTTTCCCTTACACCTTTCCTAAATACTACTATTCCAAACACTTGATTTGTATTTCTGTCTAACCTTATCTTTCTATGGTATCACTCTCATTTTCCACATATGTGAACACCACCTTGGCTTTATGAAAATCCTACATATGATAACATTTTTTAGAGGCTTTGTTGTACTGGTGATGTCACACAATTAGCAGTAATTCTTTAAACTTTTATATTAATAGTAGCTCAAACGTTGCACAGCAGTGTGGAGAAAATGCTGTCCAAGTGTGACTTTCACAATTTAGCATGAGCAGTTTTTGTTGTAAGGCAAAGCCAGTAGTGAAAATATTTTTGACAATTTGAAAACCTGGATCTTTCTCCTTTGTTATTTCTATTTTGCTGCTAAAAAGTGAGCTGAAGGTGCTCTTGTTGGGAATAGATTTATTTCACTTCATTAGAAGGTTTGTTTAGCAAGGCTTCCAACACAAAAAATTAAAATTAGACTTTAAAAAAAAAGGATGAGGGTTAGAAGGATGAAATTTTAAATTTGCAACATCAAGCTGGGACTGTTTTGCAGTATTTAATGGCTGACAGTGGTTTTATTAACCTCTGTTAGCTTATTAAGAAAGTAGACACTGCATTTCACGACTATCTTGAAGCTTAATAAAAGGATTCTTTGTTACTGTTGGAAGACTTCTTCATCCTAATTTCTTGTGTGGGAGATTCAGAATTCAAATAAGTATTACCTTTGGTAGGTAACCTCATGAAAACTTCATTGTTGATTTTTGGGAAATTTGCATAATTTCATATGGTGTTCACTAGTTCAGTATGGGTCTTTCACCCATGTAAATACATCTGTACTGCTCATAGCAGTGGTAGTATAACCAACTTAGCAAACAAGTATTGGGAATAGTTTCATAAACTCAGTTCTCACAAAGCAAGCTATATAGCTGATGTAACTGAAACAGTATCAGGAAATTCTGCTGGCATGACTATATTTGGTTAGGAATCATGAGAAGTATGTGATGCATACCACTTTTCCTTTCCTGCAGCGAGGGATTAGAGTATTATTCTGCACAATTTCCTGTCAGTGGGAGAATGGAAGAACACCATAGATAGGGTCATCCCTGAAATGTGGCATTGGTGAATGTGGTCTATTGTTTTCCAATATTTCACAATACTATATCAGTAGGATTAAGTAGGACATCTGCACAGTTCTCTTAAAGTGAAGTACAAGTAACCAGTCTGAGAAAATTGCTAATAGCAAATAGAGCAGCTGGGCAGTTTAAAGACTGCTTTGTTTTTCAGTCTATTCTCTGAGCTTCCAGCCTTCTCTGTTGCCCCTTTCACAAAAAGAAAATTATTAACTATTAGTATGTTTTTTAAATAACTATGAAGAAAAAGCCAGCCTGTTTCTCAGATGCTACTAACACTTACAGCTACACTAGAAAGAAGTCATTGGTTTATTTGGAAAATACTTCCTGACTGGAAGATCAACCAGTAGATGTTCAAAGGAAGAAAATTGCTGCTTTCCCTGGCAGCTAAGCTAGCTTAGACTCAGCTTTTTAAAATCCCTTAAAAATGGCAAGCAACAACAAAAATGACTGTATTTTCTGTCTCCTCTTCCCATCCACTGATATTAGATATACCAGTAGCAGACCTGAAAACAGCAAACTGATCTGATAGGTCAGTCTAGGTATTCTGTGTAATTTTACAATGATGTTTCGTTAGACTTTAGGCTGCATTTAAAAATTGACAACTGTAGTTGAAACATGCCAAATAAATACAATTAAAGTGCGGTGAATGTTGTTGTTTTCCAGTTGGGTAAAGTAAACTGCATTTGATTATTTTAATCAGTCAGTATAGATTTTAAAATGTACACATATTACATTTCTTTTTCAAGTGAAGCCATTTTACACAGTTGAAACCATACACTAAATGCTAGAAAAGCTGGTAGGAATTAACCATATCATTACAAATGTATACATCCAGGGAGAAGAAAAGGTGGGTTAAGGGAGTTAGCAGTGGCTGTCCTGCTTAAAATTCTCTTCCAACTCTTCACTATTATGTGGGTCATATTAAAAGTAGAAAGTTGATATTGGAGTTACCATTTTGTGTAGATGGTATCTTTCATGAGATCAAACAGTGTTCTCCATACTTTTTTCCTGTCAATCAATTTCGATGCAGTAATTGTCTGTTAAGGGTATGTAAAGGAAGTTTGTTGAAGTGTGAAGTGACCATTTTATTCCTCTCTTTATTTACAATATTTTCCCTAAATCCCTTTTTTGTCTTCCAAAAGACACAGGTGTTCTGGTAGGGTTGTGGGACATACTACATGATAAATAATCTAACACTTTGAAAAACAAAGGGCTAATTATGTTTCAGGAAGAAAAACTAGAACTTGAAGATACCAATAATTTCAATTCTGTCTTGAAAAGCTTTGCTTGCCTAGTTGATTTTTTGAAGTGCCATCTACCATCAGTCATAGTAAGGCAATACTGTTGACTTTAATGGATTGACTCCCACTAGTAAAATATCAACCATAAACTTCTTGTTATGGTGTGAAAAGTGCCCCCTGCTCCTGACCACAGTAATAGATGAGATTTCTGTTGGCATCACAGGAAGTGCAACAGTAAGCTACACAATTAAATACTGGTGTTTACTGAAGCAACAGTGAGTAGGAAATGTGGGCATATATTTTAACTTAGTCATTTTTAATGTAAATGGATGTTTTGTAAAGTATATGCAAAATGAAGATTTTTTTAAAAAATCTCAAAATCTCAGTCTTCTCAAAATCTTAACTTTTTCTGCAAGAAGAAAAATTGGCTATATTCAGTTTGATTAAAGCACCCCTTAGTCCGATGCCCTGTCTCTAATAGTAGCCAGTCAAAAAACACCAACAAAAAATAAGAACAGATAAAGCTTAACATGAAACTTTCTGGCATGTGGCAGTCCACAGCTTAGGGATTTTCCAAGCTGAAGGATATATTTTGAAAGCTTTGTTCCATGAATTTCTGATACGCTTTCAAACCTATCAGTAAAGTTTTGACTTCCACAACACAGTACAGTGATTTTCTCAGTTTAACTCTGACATGTTTACACTAATACATTTTTATTTTTATTTTTTGGCTTTTATTTGATAATTTTATCTGAAAAAAAGTGGTAAATACCAGTATTGACTTCCCAGATGTCTGTTATACTCCACCTCAGTTACCATTCTTCTGGGCAGAAGGGTCCTAAACTACTGAGTTGGCTCTCCTGTAGAAGTGTTTTCTCCTCAGTGACATTTTGATGATCCTGTATTTTTTCTACTTTCTTTTTAAACTGCACATCTACTATCTATTTAGTCTTCGTTATGAGGGTAATTTTCAACAGGTTTTAAAATCTGTATTCCTAGCGTAAAAGGTTGTAATACAACCAATTAAGTGCTTTTAAAAGGACACAACAATTTGACAAAAGCCTCGGAACAATGTGTTGATGTATAGCATGAAATGATTAATATTCTTGTTACATATGGTAGGATGGGCAGAGATTTAGGCCAAAGACCCTGAAGGTAAAGGAGTTTATGGGAATTTAGTCTTTCATTTTCCAAAACAGAAAGGTCTTGGAATTTGTCGATGAAAACTATATTTAAACAATTATTTTGTGTGCTATACAGATAAAAAGTAAACAATGCAGCCAGGGGGTTAGGGAAGCTTTATAATTATCCCAGGATTTTTGGAGTTGGAAGTATTTTAACAACTTAAGTCTGAAAATATTTTCCTGAGGAACAGAATCTCTCGCTACATATTACTCAAGGTATGTGAATTTATTATAACAAGTTTGGGATCTTAAAATGTAAAATCAAAATGTGAAATGAGGTTTTGATTGATTTGAGGTAGACACTGTGATTTCGAGAGGCAACTCAGATACACGCTCTTGAAAAGTTTCATATACCAGAGGAAGTGTAAAAGTACAGTTTTGCTGCATTTTTAAAAATGGTTCTGCATCTCCAAGTATTAATATTGTCCTTGTTTCATAAGATTACATATTTCTAGAAAAATCATATCTTACAGCAGGAGCCAAAATGTTCCTCAGTGGTTTGGAAACTGCAAAACTGTTGCTGTTAAAAGTGAGAAAGTTCTGCATAGCCTTTGTGATTATAGGTCAAACCTCTTCAACAATAATCAGGAAAGATACTGTTTATTTTAATATTGAAAATGCTTATTTTAAATGCTTTCGAATTTTTACAAATAATCTGATTTTTTTTTCTTTTTTTTCTTTTTTCTTTTTTTTTTTTTTTTTGCTTAGGAGACCCAGGCTAGATCCTTTTTATAAAAAAATTCTCGAATGAAATAAAAAGAAGTATGTACTCCCTAACAAAATGAAAATCTGCCTTTAATGTAATAGCTCCAATAGAATCATAGAATTATTTAGGTTGGAAAGGACCTTGAAAATCATAGACTCCAACCATTAAACTAGCACTGCCAAGCCCACCACTAAAACGTGTCCCTAAGCACAATGTCTACACATGTTTTAAATACCTCCAGGGATGGTGGCTCAACCACTTCCCTGGGCAGCCTGTTCCAATGCTTGACAGAAGTTTTTAAGTTTAAAAAAAAAATAAGAAATTAAGTAACCTTACTGAGGAACACAAGTAAGTTACTGTCTCTGGAACCTCTGAATGCATGTGAACTGCTAGAAGAAAAAAGACAAGCATAGCAAAGTTTGTCTACTGTTTGTGCTGAATTTCTTTTGTAAAACAGATTATTTAAATGTTCATAGCTTAGTAAATAACTAGACATGTACTTGAACAATACAATAATTCTACCTTTAAAAATATTAAGCAAGTAACCTGTAGTAAATTCTTCATTTTTGCCAATCATGTTGGTAAAGCACATTAGTACTTTTTCATCAGAAAAAAGTTTAATAATGATTTCTCTGTTAAAATATTTGTTTCCCATTATCAGAGCTTTCAGTATAAAAAAACCCCAAAACAGTCTTTGTTTCCACTTCAATTTCTGCTACAGCTTGTGTCATTGCATTGTTTAAAAATGGTTCTGTGGTGACATGTGTTTCCTTTTTGTGGAAAAAGAGAACTTTTTTTTTTCTTTTATGTGATGTTAGAAAGGATTATTTTTTATTTTAAATTTGGGTTTACTAGCTTTATTAGTAACAATAGATTTCTGAAGGTGAAAACCAGGCCCCAAAAATTTCAGTACACATCAGGAACCAGTTTTCTAAGTATCTTGGAATAGAAAAAGGTATTTTTTGATAGACTGAAAAAGAGTGACTAAAGCTTCTTTTTCTCTTCTGTAAAGGTAGATGTACTACCAGGAAAGAGGCTGAAATTACAGGAGTTCAATAATATTTAATTCTCAAAGAAAGCACAAGACCACAAAGAGACAAATAACAAATATTAAATTAAAAGTAAATGTATTCAGAAAAGTAGGGGCAGTGATGACAAGTTATGTCTTCTCTTCCCACCTCCCCCCGCCCAAATTACGCTGGATTTATATATTTTTTTGTGTATTATTTTATTTTTTTTTACATAAGCAGTTTGCTGATTGAAATACTGTTATAAGCACTGGATGAAACTTAAGGAATTTATGGTCCTTATTTCCAATAACATAGTCTTAGAAAGTAAAGTACTGAAACTTCACACTATCACCTATTCAGATTTACTAGCCCTTTTACAGGGCCTTAAGCCTTGCTGTGTTTTATCAGTTGTAAAATTTGCTTCTGACTGTAGTCTTCTTGCTCTCCGTGAAGAACTGTCTTCTAAACATGTATGTATTTATGGAGTATGCTCCTTCCCGTCTTTCTACCAGTATTTTTGAAGAGCTTAGGGGTTTTTTTTCAAAGCATGTTTAAATTATAGGTTTGTATGAAAATAGTAGTAATATGTACTGGTTGTCTTAATAGTAGGCAGTCTGTGGACTTCTTGAGTGGCTGAGTGGAGATGTCACCTTTGTCCTCTCCTAGATAATTCATCCAAGGCATGTGTCACTAATCAGTAGCCCGGTATCTATTGCTGTGTCATGTTGGATATTTTAAAAATAATTTAGTTTTTCTCTTCCTTGGCTTATATGTTTTGTTGTGTTATGTTATTATATATAAACAATCTTACAAATTTCTAGCTCTAAAATCTGAAATGTGACAGAGTTCAGAAACATTTTTTTTTTTTTTTGCCTGATTTTATTTTTATTCTGGGTTATCCTATAATATTCTTGAAACACTGTTGAGACTCTTACAGAACAAAAAGATCATCACGATAGTATGATATTAATGGAAAGGCTGTACAAGGATCATGAACATAACATCATGGGGTTTGATCCCCCCTAGCGGTTTGTAATCTTCCACTTCTTAGGTTTAATGCAAGTTGTTTATTCCTGCTGCTCACTGTCTGTCTCTCCCTGTGCTGTGCTGAATCAGCATCTGAAGAAGCAGTGCAGCCTTTGTCTCGTGGGCTGTCAGCATCCCTGCACTGAAAGGCCCTGTTTCCTGTAGTGGAAATTCAGCACTCTGGGAGAGAGGTGTGCTGGTGGCACTGGGCACATACATTTAAAACTTGTTAAAGTAAGAAAGACACAGAAATACAGGCTAAAGGAAGAAGAATTAATGGAAAGGGAAATACAGGAAGAAACAGTAATATCTGGAAGCTACAATTACTTGAGAAAAGAAGACTCACAAATGCTATTTGATACAAAATTGTGCAAGAATCCAAACACCAGTAAAATGCAAAGTACATTTTTTTTGTATCATGGAGGGAAGAGGGTGAACTAGTTTAGGGGACCAAGGAATTTAAGTGGTTTGTAGATCTTCACAGTTTCATACGCTCTGTGACACCTCTCAATGACTGTTGTACAAGTTGTTTAGCTTTTCTGTCTCTCATTCTTCATGTATCAAATGAGGATTATCCTGTTATAGATACAACAGGATAATACATATAATATATATTACATATCTAGAATTTACAATTATACATATAATATATATTTTATATCTATAATATCCTATCATATAGCAGCAGTAGTGGAATTTATTTCCGTATGACAACATTTATTTTGAGGATGGAGTTCACAAAGTTGATCCTGATGAATTCATAGTTGACTCTGAGGAGCTGGGGTGTGACAGCAGCTCAGGTGTGTGTTCATACAACTTAGTCATGATTGATCAGATGCAGCCTGGAAGCCTGACAAACCTTAATATTCGGTTACAGAAGAGCCAGCATAAGTTCGGTGTGATGTACTGGTCTTCAGCAGCCTTTTAGTTCCTGTGGGAACTGTAAATGGTAGTAATTTTCTTGTGTAAGTGTCCTGAGCATTTTGGTAGACATGGTGGTAGGATTTCCATCACTGTGTGTTGAGGGAAAATAAGTGCAGATTTCAGAATTAGGCTATCTTTGATTGAACATGAAAAAGAACACACACAGCATTTCTCATCCACCATTTCAGCACACTTACCATAGATAAAAGCACATAGAATATAAAACGTGAGTAATATCTGTTGGGTGAGACTTGAAATCACCCTGCTAGGAGAGAGTAGAAGATGAGGTGTGTGTGAATGGGAAAAGTATGAGCACAATCGTTGTAAAATCTGTCCCCAAAACACACTTTCCACTAAACACAAAATAGAGCACAGAATTGTTAGTGGGTCTGAGCAGTCTGCCCTCTTACACTTTAGGTTAAAAGGATGTTCCTGAGAGCAATATTCCTGATGATAAGTAAGTGGATAAAAGGGTATATATTTTCTCAGATTGAAACTTAAAGATAAGAAGTGTAATAAAATTATACATAGTTTCCATTTTACTGTTGTTCCTCTGTAAAAACAAATGCTAAGTAATAACTGAAAAATTTTCCTAAACTGAGGACAAGCCCCTACTATGTCATAAGTTCCTGTTGTGTGACTGACTGTTCTTATCTCTGTTGATTCAATAAAAAAGAATCAGTTTTATGTTCAAAAAGTTATACCTACAATCTCAACATCATTACAAAAGCTGTCATGGTCCTAAGGTTAGTGAGATTAAAGCTGGCATCTTCATATTCTGACTGTTTATGGTAAATGATTTTAAAAGTAGAACAGTAAAGCAGTCTATAATTGAAAAAACCCTAATTCTTCAAGCTAATTTATTTTAAAATATAATTTCACATGCTAAAAGATGTTAAAATGGGTAGATATGTAACCTGTTTGTGTTTTTGTGTCAGATTTAACTAACTTTAAAAATTTTAATACCAAAACACCAATGGAATGTAGATTTGAATCATTTAGCTTGAGATTATCTAAACTGAAATAAATGTATTTTCTTCTCATTCAATACTGAACATGCCTGCTTAAGCATTCTTCCTCTAACTTGGGGGTTTGGGAGAGATGTGTTAGAAAAAGTTTGTGTCTTCTAAAAAACAAAACAACAGAAAGGCTGGTGTCATTTACTGTTTAGACTTGCCACCACCTCAAACCAGAACTACTACATTATTGTACAAGATGCTATTGTTCTGAAATTTAACTAAAGATTTGTGGGGAAAAGGTCAATCTGTTCATAGTTTTTGCTGCCTATTTTTGTGATTTTTGAGAAATTCATGAATTTTAAGTGGAGGAACTATCACTGGATTAAGAAAGAGGGAACTTTGTCAAGTATGGTGAAATGAGAGCAAAGGAGGTAGCTACAGGAGAGGATAAAGAGAACGACAGGGTTGAGGAAGGAAAGCTAATAGTCAATGACAATTCATGAAGTGAAAAAAAATGTCTGAGTTCAATACTTTGAGTGCTAACATAAAGAAATTATAATGATTCTTCCTGGGCATTACTGTTTTTTATTTGAAGTAGTTAGGGAAAGATTCCATTTGAAAAATGTGGTGGTGACACAGGAAGGTGCGGATTTTGCCTCAAATTTGCAATTACCTTTGCTTCTTGGAAGGATCTCCAAGAGGCCAGTATTAAAGTAGAGTTTCGTAAAAATCCCATTCAATTCTTAATGCTGCATTCCATGCAAAACCTGAAGATATCACTGTCTCCAAGTTTAGGCTCAGGGCATCATATTTAGCACAAAATAAATGAAAAGAGAAAAATGAAAAAAGTCCTTTTCATGCTTTCCATAAGTCAGGTGGTTAGGAGCCCAGAGTAGATGACTTGGGAGGTGAGATTGAGTGAGCTGGCTTTTTTTAATTTGGTGAAAAGGAAGCTAAAGGGCAATCTAACAAAAACTTAGAGCTGTTTAATGGGCAGCTTCAAAGCTGGTGATGCCAGACTATGTCCTGTAGCGGTTGACTATGAGGTATTATGATCACTGTTTGTACTTTGGGAGATTCGGAATAGCTCAGTAGGAAATACCTCTCCCTTTAGAAGGGTAGTGCCGCACTGGAATAGGTTACCTTCTGAATTTTTCAAGATTTGGCTAGACATATCTATCACCTCATCTAGTTATTTCAGTATTTCTCTTCTAAGCAAGAGATAGGAATAGGTGACGTGCATTTCTGTAATTCTGTGGTAGTCTTCTGCTTCTACTGAAGTCTTATATAGTTTTTCCATTACTATGGTTAGAATAAGTTGCCACTGGCAAAGATTTGGGGCATAGAATCTCCCTGTCACCATCCATACTGAGCATTTTGAAAAATAAGACCATGAGACATAAAATATGCAAAGAGACATTTTTGAGTTCACCACAGAAGGCCTTCAAAAAAATGGTGATTTGCTTTTCATTTGTAGCATGTACGAGAAACAAGCAAAGCAGAATAGTGATCATCTGAAAGATTGTGCTAAATAGTTACAGTAGTAGAAAAGGCATTACTATTCTGGCCACACAGCTAGGATTAACTGTTTTCTGCATCCTAAAAAAAGGGTGAGAACATTACTGAAGATTTCCTGACACACAGTTGTTTCCTCTGTTAGTTTCATGAGCTAACAATACTTATATTCACACATTTTCAACCCTAGGAATCTTTCAGATTTTTGAGATTTTAAGTTGTTTAGAAAGATCAGTGTAGTTTTTGTGTGCTTCAGTGTGTGTCTGTAAAGCATGTGGACACTAATAATTTCCAATATTCAGAATGGTTGCTATTTGAAAAATATCAGAAAAAAGACTACAATAGGACATTTTTTTCCTGACTTTCTGACACTGTTGAACTAGCTGATTGTTAAACTAAGAAACATAGTGATCTATTTAACATATTAGCAAATGGAAATGTAAATGCAATACAACTATGGTCAATGTTTTAGACACATGCCTAAACTTTCCATCACTGAAAAACGCCAGTGAGCACAATTGCCCAGGAATCATGCAGGTGTGTTTCAAAACAAAGTGTTTTCTTTTGAACCAGGGCAAAACGTCAGACCAAAATAGTATTAAATTGTCTCCAGACAGCTACATAGAACCATAAAATCATTTAGATTGGAACGGACCTTTAATATATCGAGTCCAACTGTAACCTAACACTACCAAGTCCACCACTAAACCATGTCCCTAAGTGCCACATCTACACATCTTTTAAATACCTCCAGGGATGGTGACTCAACAACTTCCCTGGGCAGCCTGTCCCAATGCTAGACAACTCTTTTGGTGAAGAAATTTTTCCTAATTTTTCCTAATATCGAATCTAAACCTCCCCTTGTGTGACTTGATGCTATTTCCTGTTATTCTATCACTTGCTACTTGGGAGGAGACCAACACCCACCTCGCTACAACCTCCTTTCAGGTAGTTGTAGATAGTTATAAGGTCTCCCCTCCTTTTCTCCAGGCTAAACAACCCCAGTTCCCATAACTGCTCCTCCTAAGACTTGTTCTCTAGACACTTCACCAGCTTCGCTGCCTTTCTCTGGATGTGCTCCAGCACCTCAATGTCTTCTGGTAGGGGGAGGGCCAAAGCTGAGCACAGTATTCAAGGTGCAGCCTCACCAGTGCCAGGTACAGGAGGACAATCACATCCTTAGTCCTGCTGGCCACATTATTTCTGACACAAGCCAGGATGACATTGGCCTTGGCCACCTGGGTACAACACTAGCTCATGTTCAGCCAGCTGCTGAGAAACACCCTCAGGTCCTTTTCTATCGGGCAGCTTTCCAGCCACTCTTCCCCAAGCCTGTAGCTTTGCCTGGGGTTGTTGTGACCCAAGTACAGGACCCAGGACAGCAGCAATAATAATAATATTTATCATAATCATAATCGTAACATAAGAAGGAACCAACTTCTATGCGGAGGAGATTATTTTGTCAAAGATGGAGAAAAATATTCTGTTGTCAGTGTTATACTTTGATAAGGATCAAAGCATTTTAATAACCAAAAATATCTTAATTCACCAAACAAAATGTGGTTTTGATTTATCTGTATTTATATTATGAAAAGTTTCAGCAAGCCATGTAGATGGACTTGTTCTGCATTAAGAAATATTGAGCTTGTAGCTGGGGCAGCAAACCTGAGTATTTGTTTGCATATGGTGCTCTGTAAAAGCTAATTTATGTTTGTACTTAGAGCAAATAGCTTGGGAACTTCCTTGTTACAGGCTGAGACAAAAATCAAAATTTATATAAACTCAGGTAGTGCTTATTTTTTTCCATTTCTTTGCTTTTCAGCCTGTATTTTTCAATGGATCTTAAATTTTCTGCATTTCTTTGTCCCTCTAGAATTCATTAACTCTAGTTCTAGAGCATAAAGGAGACAATTTAAATGTAGCAATGTTTGTGTTACTTTCATTTTGAAAAGAGATGTCCAATCAACACCTGCAGACTGTGTATGCATTAGTTTACTCTGCATGCTGCCTAGAAAGTGTAGTCTGATGATGTTTTTGATAGAGTAAACATTTGCAAACAAAGTTTTTATTGTATATATTTTCAATGCTGTATTAATAAAGCAAATTAATCACCCTGGCACCTCTTTTCTTGTGAAATTAATTTGTTCTGAATTTTATTTCTCTTTCACTCTATATTTACATCTCTTGCTATTCAGACAGTTCAGTCACATATACATTTACAGGTAATATGGATTATTTGTCATAGTATTTTAGCTTTAAAGCATTTATTTCTAAGAAAAAACTTTCATCTAAACATATTGTCATGGCATTGTTCCTATAAATGTAAGCAGTGATATTTATGAACGTTATACATAGCAAAGATTATAAAAGAGTTCTCACCAGGAATGTGTTATAGATTTTTTTGTAAAAATGTTACAAAAAAGAACCCATTCTGCTAGATAAAACCATTTCGAACTTCTTTCGTTACTTGAAGACATAACATTGTCTTTACAGATCTTTTGAAGTTAGGATTTTTTTAGATGGTTGAAAAAAATTCTTCCAATATTTGAAAAGATCAACTAAAAGAGATGGCTGGTCATAGAACTTCAGGGCAAACCCCAAGAGGGTTTTGATCCACAATCCCTTAAGGTGCTGTACATTTGTGTTTTCATTCATACCACTGCCTTCAAATACTTGCCAAGTTTGAAAAATATATGTCTTTGTTTTATTTCACACTAAAGGTTTCATTCAGAGAGACCCTGTAAAATAGTATATCCTCTTTATGTTGCTCTTCTTGGGAGTCAAGGAATAGTATGGTCTAATGAGGTACTGCATAGGTTATCAACAGCATTTTATGATGGACTTCAATAGCTTTACATCAGAAGCAAACTTAAAAGCTTATAAGGAAAAAAAATTAAGTGAAGAGTTAGTGCCCCGTTATACCATCTTCCAGGAAGAGAAAGTTCAATAATAATACCAAATAAAAAATACCAATTAACAAAAGCAAATTCTTAATGAGATGCTGTGTTTGTTCTGATTTGTTTATGATTGCTGAATAAATAATTCCATGAATTAAATATTTAAATATTTCTGTAATCTTCAGAGCTAACAAGTATTTTTAAGAAACTTCAAAATAATTTATTTGAAGCAGTTTAAGTGACAATTTTGAAAAGAGCTAAGGAAAATGGTATCATTTATGAGAAGAATAAACACGTTTAACGTTTTACAGCACTTGAAATGTGAACATACTATATTGATAGAACCAAAACTGATTACATGACATATATATTGTTTATTTTCACTCTGCATATTCCCCATAGTTATTTTTCATTTCTGTAGAATGCTGATGTCATTATTTGTGCTTATTTGAGATAGAATTTTCTGAATTAAATGTGGTGGGTCTAGAACTCTGGAATATAGGGATTTTGCTGTTTTTAATTAGTCTTTGTGTATCCTTAGGTGACATATGAACATAAGACTGAGTTTAGTCTGGTAGTTCTGATTCAGCTGTGATCTTTCCTTTTTGAAATGAATGTATAGTTATGTACAGAATGAAGTAACAAGGATGAATAAATCATAAGCTTCCTCTTAATGATAAACAAAATTAAACCTAATCACTCATAGCTTTTAGACCTAATACTTTATGAAGTCTTACACTGTTAAATATATATTGAGGCAGTTTGGTTTACTATTAAATGCCTGAGACAATATAATGAGATTTGATATGTTAATGTATAATTTTCACCAAGTCCCTGTTGTCTCTTGCCTGGAACTACTAGTACAAACAAATAGATTTTTAAAAATATTATTATTATAATGGTACTCCATTTCAGAATTTTCTTTTTGATCGTTATCTCTGGCTGGCATAAAAAAGAAGGTAATGGAACAATGGAACCGGTGTAAGGGTATTCAGACATTCTGTGGACTACGAGATAAAGCTTATTTACTTAAGAAACCAGAAATGTGAATTGGAAAATTTGCACTGGGTTATGTTTGATTTCAGAAGTCAGGAAAAAAATGAACTCTGAGTATGCAGTTTAGGCCAAATCTGATGTTTAACTCTACTGAAATGCTGCATCTGAAAATACAGCTACAATAAAGTGGTTCAGTAAAAAATGTTCTTGCATTCTGTCAGGATACCACCAGAACTGTGCCTCCCCTGATATATCTTTGCAGTTTAGCTATAGGAAAAACTGAGTTACAGCATAAACACATGAAAAACTTACAGTACTGAGATCAGATCAAAGCTCTGTCTTGCACAATATTGTGTTTGATCAATTATGAGTACCTAGGGAATACTATGAAAACAGAGCAAGTATATATTGATAGCTTCCAGCCTACTTCCACATAGGTGTCTGAATCTGCTTCCAAATCCACTGCCATCCAATTTTCCCTGAATGGTTCTAATTAATTCACAGCTTAATTATTTATGTGAGAAGAAATACCATCTTTGTTTTGAGCCTGTCACCTGCAACTTCATTCAATATCCCCTAATTTTTGTGTTAGAAGAGATAAGGAATTTGTTATTGCCAGATTACTTTCTCTATACCATATGTGAATTTCTAGATACCTGTGAAAGAGACTCCACACTTAGATTTTTCCAGGCTGATTAGTTCTGGCAAACCTAGTCTGTCTGGTGCATTACAGTTGCAGGGAATATAGAATGACAGTATCATACAATCACAGAACGGTTTGGGTTGGAAGGGACCTTAAAGATCACCTAGATCCAGCATCCCTCCCATGGGCCGGGACACCTTCCACTAGACCAGCTTGCTCGAAAGGCCCATCCAGCTTCTCTTTGAACACTACCAGGGACGGGGCATCCACAGATTCTCTGGGCAACCTGTGCCAGTGTCTCAACACCCACACAGTAAAGAATTTTTTCCTTATATCTAATCTAAATCTACCCTTTTTCAGTTTAAAGGCATTGCTCTTTGCAATGCCTATCACTACATGCCCTTGTAAAAAGTCCCTCTCCAGCTTTCTTGTAGGCTCTGTTTAGATACTGGAAGGCTGCT
>JAVJGI010000001.1:2743275-2767098 GCA_035590275.1 Ibycter americanus
TCAGTAACAGTTCACGATGAATGGCAGAGAGGGTATAGAATACACAGTTCCAGTTACACCCACACAGTGATAAACTGCTCCCAGCCACTATAACTAGGACAGATGGGAAATGAAGGCTGGTGACTATGGAGAGCATGCACTCTGCCGCGTAGGTGTACCAGCTCTCAGAGAGCTGACTTTGGAAGCTTGAACAGAGCAGTCTGATATATCGTGTAGACATGCCCTGAGTAATTCAATGAATAATTATCTAAATTAATTTTATAGATTCTTTAGAGTTTTTATGGTGTTTTGGTTTTATACGTGTAGGTTTTAGAAGTGCTTACTTTTGGTTCATCCAGTTAATGGCCATATCAAAATGTCTTCCTAACTTAGAAAGTAGAAAAAAACTGAGCATGTTTTTGTGGTAGTTTGGTACAGGTAGTGTGAATGCCTTAAATTTTTCTTTTAGAAGTTAATGATCACAGTGTAAGTGTTCTGCAACATAACCCTATTATCAATGAAGCCATGAAATTCTTGAATGAAAAGAACAATATAAGAGCTAATTAAGGATACTACTATTTCTCTAGTTACTAAAATGTCCTTGTATTCTGTAAATAATTCACAGAGATTTTCTGTTCTGTGTTCAGGGGCTGAAATTTCTCATATGTTTAAATTTCATGCATATAATAAGTGGATGAATACTTATTATTTATACCACTGTGGGGTTGCTCTAACATTTAGAGTAAGTAGTGGTAGTGCTATCACTCAGGTATTATAACTGAAACATTTAACTTTAAGTAAAGCAGTATCAAAAGGCTAATGACATCATGTAGCAGCCGTGTTGCTTTCTAATTCAAATACTTCAAGTATGAGGTATTTCTAGTCAGAAATCATTTATATGTGTTCTTCTAGGCTCCTGAGCTATACATAACTAATTATTTTTTCAGCTAAGACAAAAACAAATAATACTATAAATATGTCATACTATCTACAGTACAACAAAGATGACTACAGGATGTATTTGCAGTTGTTTGTTCACATGGGGTTTGTATTGTTTTTCAGAAAGTGCTGGGGACTATGAAGGAAAAATTCTACATGTACAGTTCCAAACAGTCATTTGGAGTTTTACATAAAATGACCTGTTCTCTAGAAATGGCTCAGTAGGATATTTCAGGTGTACTTTTAATTATTATTTCTTTTATAGTCTACATGTAATTACTGCCACAGAGGTGGCACTAACTAAACACTCTTCCTCTCTAAAACCAGTGCATATTTTCGCAGCTGGAGATTAATGCATATTAGGACACTTTACTGATATTTTGCCACTGGAAAAACATCTATTTATCTGAATTAGCATCACTAGCATATTGATTCCTTATCTTGGAGCATTTGTAGTCCCATGCAGTTGTGGAGCATGAGATATAACAATACTAAACCCTCAGTGAGAACCCTCACTACCTTCAGGT
The DNA here is from genome assembly GCA_035590275.1 of Ibycter americanus. NCBI lineage: Eukaryota > Metazoa > Chordata > Aves > Falconiformes > Falconidae > Ibycter > Ibycter americanus. Next base: position 2,744,721 of record JAVJGI010000001.1, read on the forward strand.
TTCTGTTTTCAGGAATACCCATAAACCATCTTGAACTAACCCTTGATATATATATTGGGTCTTGCATAATCTTATAAACATTGCAGATTATTAGACGCAACAATTAAAATCACGATGGGCATTTAACTCTGAAAATTATTTGAAGAATTCATTCTTTTGTGTCCATACGGTCTGAAGTCCTGGGAAAAACCCACAACAGTGAGCTACCAGAGGTGTAACAGACTGGTGACTCTGGAATTCCACCTCATATTTTATGAACGTGTACAGAGAGGAATTATTGAAGCTCAGATAATAGTTTTTATAATCAGTAACTGAGTATAGTCCTGACTGTTTCCTGACTGTTAACATGGTCACCAGATTAGGGTAATGGTCTGACTTTACCCAGATATGCTTTCATAGGCAAATAAGTCTCAGTAGCTATCAGTACTTTCATACTACCTAGTTTACAATGGAAAGGATCCGTCTTCCTGGAGCAGAGGTCAAACTAATCAGAAGGGAAAAAAATAAAACAAACCAACCCCCCAAAAAAGCAACAGCCTAATTTCTTTTAAAATGGAAGTTTAAGAAAGGGATTTGATTTCTGTAGAAGCAAATGACTGAACCTGATAGTTCTGAAGTCCTCCTTTGTCATCTTTTGATTCCAGATCCCATAATAAGAACTGGACTGGGGAAACAGGACAGCATATTAGAGACATTTATAATCACAGGTTCTGATTCCAGTAGTTCAGAGTAAGGAAGTGTTTTTCTGACTTTATGTGGCTTTAGAGGTTTAGTATGGTGAGATGAAGATGGAAAATGAGCAAAGAATAGAATCTGACAACATTTTAATGCTGTCATTTTTGAATAAGTAAATTATTCCAGTTTTCCGTAGTTCACAGAGATTAATTACTAGTGAGGTTTGTTTACCTTTATATTGTATAAAATCTTAAGTTGCTATAGTTTCTTAGGTAAAGTAAAATTAAGAAATGTGGACAATCGGCAGCAGGTTTCTTAGGATCCTAATCTGTCCTCTGTGATACCATTTTCTCCTAATAGCCTTTCCATGACTTACGAAGCTGAAAAAATGGTCATGTAATCTGCTAGTGCAAAGTATTTACTCACTAGAACAAGGAAGTGATTATGTACTGGTTGGATTTAAGATTACCTTCTCTTTGGTCTGCTCTTGCAGTAGAATGGCACACATTACATCTTACACAATCAACTTCATGACAATCACTCAGAAATTTCAGGATCTAGGTAAATTTCAGGAAAATCTTGTCAGCAACCTTCACTGGTATGTTGGATTTTACTTAACTCATCAAGGTCTTATATAAGATCCACCTAATTTAAAAAGCTCAACTAGAAATTTTCCTTCAGACTCTAGTCAGATTCTTCTTTATATCATAACTCATCTCTGCACTCCCATCTTCACCTTAACATCCTGTGAAGCCAGTATGAAGTGCTTTAACAAGATACAGATAATTCAAATCTATCACGTGTTTTTTAAAAAAACTGTTTAGCTTACTTAAAAGCTATCAGATTGCCATCACATAGTCTATGAAAATGTCTTTTTTTTTTTTTTTCTTTTACCATGTCTTTAAATCTTCTTTGCTTCAATTTTTGCTAAGGTCTTGTTTATTCCATGATTTTATTCTAATTCCATTGATAAAATTATAACAGATTTCTTAATATGTTACGGAGGTACATACTGAATTACTGTTCACACAAGTAGCTTCTAAATGTTTTTGTTTCATGATCACTAGTACACCTGCTGAGTTCAGAAAAACAAAAATAAGTACTGTAGTTCATAATCATAAAGATCTGATAAATTGTACTTAGATTTAATATGCTTTATTTAGAAAGTTATTTCAGGTTTGTACAATTTATAGAATAAAAAGTATTTTGAAGGAGTGGAATTTGAATAAAAACAACATGCAAACGACAGGAATGTGTGGCAGAAGCTGAGCTGAAGTTCTGAGCCTAGTCCCCACACTCACTGTTACCTGTACAATGCACACTAAGTCCAGAAGGCTCTATAAAACATCCAGCCTGATCCCATTCATCACAGGTCACAGAACTCTCCAACCCTTACAAGAAAAGTTTTGAATAAAAGCCTCACTCTATAGGATGTTTGTTTTCCAATTATCACATAGAGCACAGCATGGAGTTATGACAAGCATATTACATTTATAACATGTCAATAGATTATACTTACTGCCAGAAAACTGAGCATATGCATACCTAAAACAAAACAGCAAACTGAAATGAAAACAAAATGAATGCCAAAATAATGCCCGTGAGCATCTCTACCATATGTGAACCTGACAAGTTATTGTATGGAAATAATATCCAAAAATAAAATGATTAGTAAAAATACTGACAAGCAAATTTCTTTATGTGAAGAACAGTTTAATATTGTCATCTTGAATCTTTTTTTGAAACCCCAGAAATTATACTGAATTAAAAAATACATGGAAACAAACAACCCCAATTGATACATTGAAAGTCATTTAAATTGCAAGAGGATTCTTCATTATTACATTAATATAGCAAATAAATTGTTTGATGAAATGGCAAGTGCACTCCCAGTGAAACATACTCAGGCTAACCTATTTTATGTGTTTAGATATAGACAAAATTCGTATGTGACAGTAAAAGTGGTAAGACAAACTGTATTTACCTTGTGCTATGACCAGTTTCAACTTCTGCTTGTAACTAATCCACCCATTCTGCAGCCAGTCTAACATAGTGTCTAAGCAGCTTATTTAGAGTAAAATCTGTTCTGTCATACCAAGCCCCTAAACAGTATAATGGAATTGCAGAGTTTTGATGACAAGATACAAAGACATAGTTATCCTCTGCGTTTACTTCACAGGTGGAACTTAAAACTTGTTTTCAAAGCTCAGTAGTTCTCTTTCACTAGAAAATGAAGATGTTGGTTTGAAATTAAAAAGAATATCCTGAGAGACAAAAGAAACAAATTTTAAGAAGCCTAATTGTACAGGAGATAATATTACCAATATATATCCTAAGAGTTTAAAATATCTAATGTATTAAACTTCCCATCCTCAAAAAAAAGAAAGTGTATGGGTGTCATTGTTGCATTATACAGCAAGCCAAGACTAGGACATATGAATTTTTTTCTTTGTTGATTCTCTGGGGCTAACAAGTTTTTATGAGGAAGTTTCTAAATATCTGGCATTTTCTGAAATTAATGACCCTAGGATTTCAAGAAATGAGAATAGTTACAGTGTAGTAACTCCAGGTAACGTTTTAAAATACTTATTTGTGGGAACTGAGAGCCAACTTCTGCAAAATAAGAGATTACAATGACCTGCTTTAGAAAATGATATCAGTAAAAACACTATGAGCTATCCATTTTGTTTATTAATTGAAAATAAGAACTTCACCTAATTCTGAATTCAAATGTAAAATATTACATGCTTTAAATTACCACATACAGCAATTCTTTATGCTAATGTATTATAGAACACAAATATTAGCATTACAGTATAAGATATGATCATTTCAAAAGGTGTTTCATTTTCTCTAAATTTCCTTCAGACTTAATTCTGTCTGCAAAGACATTTCAGAATTCAAAATTTTTATTGTGGCCGTATTTACATGAACGTGTAACATAACATTCTAACACTATGCAATGATCAACAACATAAATTTCTTTCCTGGTATAAAGCGTTTGCTTATCATAACTATGTTGGTTCCCTGTTCTGTTCTTCAGCACTGAATTTGACAGATGCACTCCGTGCTATCAGTGGCTTACTCTGAACTGTATAAAGGGGAAGCTGCCAGAGCATTTTGTTTCAAAGAACTTCTAAATTGACTTCAAAAGTATCAGAATATATCCAGGGAAAAAGATACAGCAATCATGAACTTACTTTAAAAACGGCACTGGTTACTAATATTTCTTAAAGAGAACAAACATAAAAATATATTTGATGTATCTGTATATTTCTTCTCTATAAGTTGTTTTCCCATTATGCCATATTGTGAATATGAGAATGAATAACAGTGTAGAGACTCAGTGTGTGAGAATCTTTCACTATTGATTTTTACCATTTGAAGAACATTTATATCAAAAGGGTAGATTTCAGCTTCCCTGTAAGATGCCCGCCTGAGTTAATTGGGCCTTGTATAGACAAACCCTTGAAAATTCTGCAGGTGAAATGGAATGGGGCCATTCTCACCCCATTCTCAATCTCAGGTGCAGTACAGCTGCTCTGTGCTCTTTGTTTTTCTTCACTCTTTTTGAAGGTTTTCTGTCTCAACAGATTGGCAACATTTTAAATATAATAAATAATCCTATCATTTAACATTATTAAGAGCTGGAAATTATTTATTAACAAAATAGATTTTCTTCCCTTCTTCCTGACAAATGCAGCAGAGACTTATCTGTCAGGCTAGCCTGCTTTCATACCCAAAAAGTACCATTCACATCACTGAAGTGATACAGAAGGCTTTTGCCTGAACAGAAGTGTTAGTTGTTGTCAAAGCTTTTCAAGGATCTGACAGCTGTTAGCTTTCAGGAACAGCACAGAATGAGACAATGTAGAATACATGGATTTTAGCAAAATACGGAGCAAAGAAATTTAGGAATAGGAGGAATTAGGGGCCACAAAGCTCCAATACAAGTGATAAGGAAGGGGTATTCATGAGAGAATAGCAACCCAAAGAAAGCAGCAAATACAGCACAATATTATGGAAATTAGTTACTTTGACACAGGCTTACCTTTTTCTGCCAAGTGTTATCAATTCCTTTCTTCACTTTTGTGGCAAAAAGGGCATCAGACTTTTTGCACTCTATAATATGCACCTGCTTCTGATGGTATGCTTGCTTATGGGATCCTCTAAAAAATCATCAGAAAGATTTCACTCAGACTTTATTGATATCATTAATAGTTACTTTCAATGTTGTACTTTTACATACAGACAGAATAACAAGAAAAGTATTTTTTTCCTTTCCTACTCTAATCTTGTTTCTAAGACCTTAGGCCTAATAGCTGGATCAAGTGCATGATAATTAAACCAGGGTCTATTTTACTGATTCTCTGTTGTCCTCATTGTCGTCTGCTAATATCTCAATTAAAGTATATGGTAAGCAAAACTTTTGAGTACTTCAGATAATTTCTAATATTTCATATGTTTGGGGAGAGGATCGTAGTGCCTACCTTCATGGGGGAGAGAAAAAGCAATGTGAAATAGTTCTTCAAACTTTTTTGAGTTATTTTGTGATTACAACCTCATATGGAACACTAAATGCGGTACTGATGTGAGCAATTGAACCTGTTTATAAGGTTAAGCTTATCTTTTTAATGTGTTTAATTGAATCTATACAGCTTGTCGTATGATAACAAACTTCACTAAGGAGTTCCTCCCTCTGTCCCCCAAGGTTCTGGTTAAATCTCTGCTTTAAATCTATCATATAATGTCATGTTTTGTTGTAATTACAGAATAAAGAATCTAACAGTACAGTGAAAAAGCCATGAATCTGTATTAACCTAAATACTCAAGACACAGGAATAGTAAGGAGGAGCAGTTCAGTCTCCAAAATTTTAGAATTCTGATGTACACTAACTTCATACAGTATATATTTTAGGAAATGGAAATTAAGCTATTTTGGAAAAGAGAGAGAGCAGCTGAAATATTATGCCTTGCTCTTATACTTCTCATTGAACTCATAATTTGGGTTTACATTTGCTTACTCCCTCTTCTGCCACCTTCTGAAATAGCAGTACCTTATATCGAATTATAGAGGCAACATCTGCCAACAGTTTTGTCTACAGAACGTTGAACTACTGGATCAAAACTATAACTTGGAGAGTTTTAGTGTAGGTATCCTAATTTTCTAGCCAAGTTAGATATTAGTTTTATGGCATATAACATGTAGGTGTTTATAAGCAGTAAGTGTCTTTTGATGGAATGAATTACTTGCATTAACCTCTTAAGTGACAATGACGTAAAAAGGGATTTATTTTTTTTCTCTGCCAAGAAAGGTGTCTGAGATCCTAAAGATATGTAAGAATGTACAACATGACTGTATAACATAACTGTCATAGTATCAGAATATGAGTGGAAACAGACGTTGGACAATTTTTAATTTATTACAGCTCTTAAAATAATTTTATGTTGGAGGGGAGAGGGGAATTAATATGAATTTATCATATTGTAAATGTGTTCTCAGATGTTATAAAAATGACTTCAGCTGCTACTTCTTAGGAAAAAGAAATCAATAAAGGAAGTCAGACATAACAAATGCGAATTTCAGGCCCAGTGACAGTAGTCAGAGACCTGGGTGCCTTATATCCACACACCTTTCAATCAAGTAATATGTGTACTGCAGTGGAATAAACTGAAGACACTCTGGCAGCCAAGTAGACTTTGATCACTTTTGTTCATAGATGTGACTCATATTTCAGTAGCCTCTTTTTTCTAAGCTACTGATCTTCCCTAAACTTTACAGTGAGTGCTCAGTGAACTTAAAGAAACCTTTACTCATTCTGCAGACAGACTTTAAATACTCATGCTGGGCCACACTGTTCTTTTCTTAAAATATTAGATGTAGTCTCTTCGTTACAGTTTTTTGTCCGATGTCCTTCACATTCTACAGGGCAAAGTACTCTGAAAGACAAGTTACTTTTTATAATCCAGTGCTCTCATTAATTCAGTTTTAGAGCAGAAATGAGATTTGAAAATACTAATTTGCCTACATTTGTTTTATTTTATGGGGTTTTGTTGACTCATGTTTTTTGTTGATTATGCTTATGGGTTTTGTTGATTTCATGGCATGTTAAAACACACAATTAAAAAGAAAGATGATAAATAGGCTTTCATAAATCACCCTAGTATGTCTGAGAGGAAGACTAAGAAGAGTTCATTTTTTCCCAGTAAGGATACAGGGATATGGAAGGTATAGTAGGGACTGCCTCATTCTTTTGGTTTGTTGTAATGGTAGACTGCACCCTGGAAAACAACACACTGGTAGGAACATATGGTGTAGGTTTTAGTCCTGCTGTTCTTGTGCCAGAGAGGGCCAAACTTGGTGCACTGTTCTCTATATTACCTGTTCAGTATGGCCTGTGGAATGGGCTGTGCCTATGCTGCACAAGTTTTTACTTCAAAGACAAAAAAAAAAAAAAAAAAAAAAAAAAAGAACCTAAGAAAGAAATAACATCTGAGTTGCAGATCTATGACTTGATAGTGTAGTCAAAACCTTGGTTTGCTTTTGCTAGATCTACTTTGGCATTGCCTTTTCCAGTGGAGCCAAGCCTTTCCACCTCTCTACCAGTCAGAGCAATTGTTGACCTGATGCAGAACACATACTGGGCTTTCCCTGCGCAAGAATAAAAAGCAGCTATGTTAGCTACATTGTCTCAGGTCTCCCAGAGGCATCATAACTATCAGAAGTAGAATGCTACCCAGAAGTTCTGGAAGTAGTGCTGCCTTGCTACACCTTTCTTTTTTTAATGCTACAAGAATCATAAGTAACTTTCCTTAAAACATCTCTATCTCCAGTCTCTCTAGGGAAAAACCCTAAAAAAAGTACATTTCATATGGTCATTTATATCCAGAAGTACCAGTTTAAAAACATAGCATGGAAAAAAAAGGTGAAAACTGAAGCTTTTTGCTTTCAATAAAGAGGGATGGTGAAAGTCATCCTAAAAGAGATATTAAAAAATATTGGGTTTAGATTTTGAGCTCTCTAGGAAGTCACCTTAGAGATGACTTTCTGAAACCCTGTCTTGTCTTCTACTGCCTTTTAGTTAATGTTGTGTGATAATCCCTGGTATTCAAATCCAGAGAGATAGTTTTTCATTCCTTTTATATTAATTTGAAATTATTCATTATATTCACACTTGCTCTTTCCTTGGCAAAACCAAAAATAGCTATTAGAAGTAATCGTTACAATGGTTTATAGCAATAGTTATCAAAGAAAATCAGCATTCTATGCATTATTAGAATCAAAAAATTTTGCAATTTTACAGTGATTTGGATAAATGAAAGAAGCTTGCCAAGAAAATACAAATTCTTCAATAAATACAATCTTTAATTTTTTAGGGGATATATAAATAATGATTTTGAGAAACCAAGAATAGTTTCTGCTTTGTTCATATTTTAGTAGTATGCTCCTTTTTGCTGTTTCTGTAATTAAGTCTTATGACATTCCAGAAAGCATAAATCCTGCTGAGATGTTTAAGTTTGGAGCAACCTCTTGATGTACAAACAAAATAAATAAATTAAAAAAGACACCCAGGATCTTAACAAGCTGTTTCGCTTTTACCTTTGAAACAAAATTGAATGGTAAAGCAATATGGTCTACTGAAACTGTTCTAGCGTCGTTGTTAACTAGAACCTCCTTTTGAAATTCATTGCCTTCAATTACATTTTTTAAAGAATTTTAATTATGTGCCTGAAAAGAATGAAGATGCTTCAGGCTCCATTTGTTTATCATGGAAGGCCTAAAAAAATGAGGACAGAGCTTCCCAGCTCATGCAGGGGTTGCAGAGAGAAAGAGATGACTTTTAATTCGACAAGTTCAGAGAGATTTCTTAGTTTGACGTGCACAGCAGGGGGTCTTTGAGTGCCTGGCAATACTTCAGCATTCTGAGCTTTGAAAGTCTTTCCCTGCAGCAGAAATTGTATCAAAAGCCAATGATAATATTCCCTGCAAGGTAAAGGACCCTATTGAAGATTTCTAGAGCTGTTTATTTATTCATCACAGTTTTTTCTTTTAGGATGTATCAGGCATATAGGTAATAATTCACACAGATGCTAGGAAAATGAAATAAATAAATAAATAAGTAGGAATCCTTCATTAATCCTTCACCTTTCCCTTTAGTTTTCTATGGGCCACATTCATCTATAGCCGTGTTCACCTATAAAATTTCTTGTTATTCTCTGCCATGTATTCTGCAATGTTCACTTCAAATCTCAGCTTTTCCTTATTTTTAACAGAATTGTAATTTCTGTCTGCCTTCTACCACCAGCTGAGTACGTAAGATGTTTATGGCCGTTTGTTTCCACTAAACCCTCAAAGTGATCGATTAATTTTACAGAAGGATATTCAATTTCTTAGTGGTCTTTTTAAATCTTATTTTTAAAGTAGATTTGAAGTAACTGTTTCAAAGCCAAGATTAAAATGTTATTTATATTCTAGACGTTGGAGTTTTAATGTTTTGGCATTACTTTCGTTTGAAAAGTATACACATATTTTTTTCTTTCTGTTTTTGTTTTGTTTTGTTTCTGCAGCAGAGCTGGGACTGTGAGACTACGACAACCTTTCCCTTGAGTAATGTCAATATCGGCTATCACTTTGGCAGAATCAGCCAGCTCAGTGAAGACAGAAAAAGCCTCCTTCCCTCCTGTTTTTTCATCTGCTGGTGGCATTCAAAGTGACCTTCCTTTATAAATATTGGTGAGTGACCACATGGGGAAAGCAGTTCCTTGGTGCAAAGAAACTTGTTTCAAAAAGCTGTGTTGACCTGAGGGGTTTCCTTTTTTTTTTTTTTTTTTTTTTTTTAAGTATAACCCACACACACATGCGCAGGTGTTTGGGATGTGGGGGCTTTTTTGGTTTGTTTTTTTGGGGTTGGGGTTTTTTTTAAATAATAACTTGAGGTATTTAACAGCACTTATTTCTTTAGACCTATAAGCCTTTATAGAACACTAGCATGTGCTACCTATTCAAAGTATATGAAACAATCTTCCAAAATACTATTTTAGAGAGAGAGATACTTCCTGACAGCAAAGAAGGACCTCTCCCCTCTTTCTGTTACTTTCTGTTGGCTAAATGGTCTGGAATAGTATAAATTTATCATAACACCCCAAATATGGCAAGATGAAACTTTCCCAAGTGTAGGAGTTAAGGAAGATAGCTAGAGGCTGCATTCTAGGACCCTTCTGGTATAGGAAGCATGCCTAGGGTGAAATCACAGCACTGCAGAAATTCTGATACCCACAGGGCAGTCCAGGAATGATGTAGTAACTGTAGTAGTTCTATAAGGCTGTCTAAATTACATAGTTCAGTACTGGAAAAGTTTTCAGGTCATTTAAGGCTCTCTCAGCTGATTTATCCTGCTTGAGACATCCAGTATGCCTAAAGAGATTTTCAGTGTTGGAAACAGGTGTGAAGATAGTGAAATAGCCACCCATGGCTCAGGAATATTTATGGTACCGTAACACAGAACATTACAAAGTACATACCCAGATACAAAAAATACTTAACCTGGCTTGGAACAGTTTGGAAGCTGTAAATGTAAATATGTTCAGGATCTAAGGCTGAAAATTATTTAAGGATTACATGTATTTAATCTACAGACGTTTCCATAAAGAGTCATTTAGCCAGCTGCCATTCAGTATTAACCACGTTATTGCAATTATCTCCTGTTCAGACTACAGTCAGACAACTGTGATGTATGATTTATGACTATATGATAAGTAATGTTTGATTATTTTTTAATTATTTTTCTTAACCATATGTGTACTTGGAAGTATGTCAGTTTAAAGGACCAAAGAAGCTTCAAAAGAAATATTAATAGGAGCATTATCATGGCACCAACCTAACAAAATAATGCCTTTTCATCAAAGGAACCCTTCCAGCAGGAGGAAAGGCTGGTATACGTAGTGTATGTATTTCTTGCTTAAAGAATGAGTAGGCGTCCCATTTAGACATTCCTCAGGTATGTGTTAGCATTGTCGCTGATTCCCTTGGCTACTAGTAATCAGGGGACAGAGCAGAGAAGAGAAGAGGGCAAAAATTCAGCAGATTTGCATAAATGGCTGTGCGCTATCAATGTTCTTTCTTTCTTTCTGTATCAGCTATGTGACAGTCTTACTAATTCTGGGGTTAACATTTGAGTATACAGGTAGATTAGTACCAGACTTTGTTTTGAGAGGTTTTTTAGAGGAATTAAGTCTTCATCTTGGTCTGGGATCATTGTAATAATGATTTCAAAAAATGAAGGAATGAATGTATTGGATGAATACATTTACTGCACCTTTTCATCTAGTAACATCGTGCTACTCATAACCACATACTACAACATTTAGTTCAGTGATGTATGATGGTAAGATTGCACACCATTTAAAACATGAGGGGAGGGTAGTTTTTCAAACCGTTCATCTTTTGAGAAACCACTTTAACTATGTTTCAATTCTAAAGTTGTCGGTCAACTCATTTTTATATCTTTCGAGGATACGGCATAGCTTTACAGTAGCAGTATGGAATAGCTTGCGGTTTGGTCATATGATATTTTGTGCATGTAGCTGCTTTCCTTTAAAATGGATAGAGCAGAACTTTAGACAGTCCAACAGTTAAAGACTCAGAATTCCTTGTTTTCCGTGCAAAATTCCAAGTACAGGCATACAGATCACAACTCATAATTTTAAGTTATAATATATTTTTTTAAATCTTGCAAGAGCAGCTGGTATACTAATGACAGCTGATCATAAGCTCTGTTGGGACCACAGAAACTGCTCTGTCCTCACTAAGAGAGTATAGCAGCTTTGTAGAAGTTAGGATGTGACCAGAGATGATCAAATATAACGGTTACCATTTCTCAGTGCTTTTCTGGTAGCTCAAAAAATGGTGGATTTTTCACTTTTGGCTACATCCAGTCTTAGAAAGGCGTGACAAAGCATGCCAGTAATTTGTGATATTGTTTTCCTGTTTTAATTTCTCTTTGATACAGCCATGCACTTCACTGTGATCTACCAGATGGTTCTATACTCAGTAATATACTGTTTCTATTGCATTTTGCATGTATTTGGTATTTTGTTCAAGTCTGACATTTTACAAAGAGTAAGAGGACTTAAAGAAAATTGAGAGGGGTAAATTGATAAATAAATATAGTAAATATTGTATGCATATACTTATAAATCTTCCCTCTACGTGAAGAAGGTGGGATTGAACACATTCTTGGTTTTAGCTTATTGTGTCAGAGTGGGATTAATCCACCTCTGATTGTTTTATTGGGCTTTTTTAAAGCCTCAACTACTTTTTAAGGAGTTTCGTGAAAAATCCAGTGTAAACTCTACACGCAAAGCCTTAAAAGCCAGTTTACCCCTCTGAAGCCTGTAGCTCTGAACTGCATACAAAGACTTCCTTGCAGCTTTGTTCAAAAGTTGATTGATTGTGTACATGACATTAACTTCCAGAAGTATAAACTATCATTAAACAGTGTTGCTCTCCCTTAAGTAAAGGACTTTGCTCTAAAAGAATATATGTTTTTTCTTTGTATTTATAAGTTTTCCCTTCATTTTTATTTCATTTTCTTCTTTCTTAACTCTTAGGAACATGGTCAAACTGGAATCATAACACTCTTGGATTTTAAATAAAAAAGTCACACAAACTGTCAGCTAGCAGAAACTTGATGTTTCAGGAGCTAGAACTAATAAAGTCAGCTTTCCATTGGAAATCTTGTTTTCTTTGTACTGTAAAATGACCAGTTTCAACTGCAACCCCAATTTCCCTATTAGTCTTGTCTCCTGTTACTCTCTTTGGCTGAGAGACAAGAGAGCTGTGCTTAGTCTGCAGCTCCATGAATGCCGAGTAGCCCAGCCAGCTCCTTTCAGAATGCTTGAATTCTACCCACATTCTTTTTCCTGGGGGTATTAATTTGGATCTCCATCCCTGAAACTTGTAGGGTCTTAATTATCTTTAAGACTTGCTTTTTTTTCTGATTTGGTTAACCCTTGACAATCACCCAGTTGAGAAATTACTAAGTGGAGAGAGATAGGACATAAATACAGACTGGGATTTTAGCCTTAGGTAAGGCTAAAACATGCAGAGATATTGAAAAAGATCCAAGAAGTAACTGGAATCCCCATGCTGCCATTGGTACTAAGAGACAACTCAACAAAAAAAGTTTCCAGAAATGTTTTTCTTAATTAAAAAGCAAATTTTTGTGAACCGTATTTATGACTCTTAATGACTTACTTAATCTTTTGCTTGGTCAAATAGCAGATAAAACAATTCCCCCTGCCCGATGTTTTTAACTTAGAAAATACATAAAAGTGAATTGCTGATGTTAACTTGAGATTTTACATTGATTATTAAGATAAATCATCCCAACTGCTCATGTGTAAGTCTAATTAACCAATAAGAATAGAGAACACTAGTCAGTGATGGTTTACATAAAATGTTCAGAGCCTAAAGAAATTCATAGATGATTCTGAGTAATCAAAATATTCATATAAAAAACAAAAATGCTGGTAAATACTTGAATAATACATATCTGCAATTCATCACATGACATTAAAATTGTTAGCACACTGCAAACAAAAATGGAAAAAATAAAATTATATATACATATGTAAATTATGAAGGTAAGTTATTCCTTTTCAAAAGGAAATATAATTTTGATAATATGATTTGTCTGAGTACAAAAACCACTTTAAAATATAAATGGTGGTACTACTTCCTCTCTTAAACTATGAGGCAATCTAGGCTTAAGTGTAGAAAGCTGCTGTGTAAAGGAAGTAAATGAGAGGGGTCTGAAGAGGTGTCAAACGCCTTTTGAGTGACAACATTTAGGAAGCACTAGCTATTCATGTGGCAATATTTTCAGGTAGCTAAGTAGCTGTCTCATCTACTATTCAAACATGTAGGTCAAAGTTATTACGCATATGTTCTTTTTACTTGATTACAGTTATGCAGCAAAGTTGAAATAAAGTTGGTGTTACTATTTCTCAGATATCTTATTGCAAGAGGAAGGAGGAAAAGATATTTCAGAAATTTATTTTGTTGTCTACTGTTTTGTTTTTCTTTGCTTTCTAATTTTACTATTTTATAGTGACTGTAATAAGGGAATTCTGTGCGAGCACCACAGAGAACAATATCATTTAGCTTTCAAGCATCTAATAATTGGACTGGCATCCAACTCTGTTACGTACTGCGAGCTAAGTGATGTATTTTAGCATAAGATGCTGAAAGGAGTCAGGTGAACTGGTCAATAGAAAGTGTGGTGATAAGAGATATGCCACAATCTCATGTTCCTGGGCTACAAAGAGGCGTCTCTGTCAGAGTAGGAGTTGCAGCTAACTGGGAGTGAGAACATTTGCAGGGTGAAGGGTGTCCAAATTTATAGCTAAGGCTAAACTGTAGCTCACTAACCATTCCTAATCTCAGATTTCTGGCCCTTGCTATGTTACTCTGTGTGTCTTTGGCTGCATGCATAGGCCTTCCCATCATGAGGATCGTGAGGGAAGCAAGCTTCTAAATGAACTCCATCTAGATGCACAGTTATTCATCATTGTTACACAGTAATGCACATTGATGCACAGTAACATCATTGTTACAGAAGTCTCCTGTATTCATCACTAATGTTGAGAAACTTTAGAAAATGAAAGGCAATAGAAGGATCAGAAAAAGCACAACTGTAGCCTCGTGGTTAGTATAGGCTCCACGGAGAAGAAAGGAGAAGCCCTAATGTCAGTTTTAAGGACTGGTCCTGCATTTTTTACTGAATAGTCATTGCTAAAACACCTTTCAACTTAAGAGCTTGACTTCTTGTAACAAAGAAGATGCTGACTTAATGAAAGTTACTGAAAATTCACATAAAATAGAATTCATATTTGATTTGGTTTTATATGTTATAGATACAAGTCTTTGGAAGCAAATAGGCTTTTTCATAATTTTTTTTTTCAACAGGTGGGGGAGGGGGGAAGATATCTTATATATCCAATATACTTTGCTTCATATTAATCCTATGAGATTTCAGGGACAGCATTTCTTCAGTACTACATCTCTTTCTGTCAGGTATACAGGTTTTCTGTGTATGCTTCTGTGATTGCTTTGCAAAAGCATGTTTAAAAGTCATTCTGGACCCTTGACTACGTAAGACAGTTAAAGAAACTTAGCATACATTTTATCAGAGTGCACTGTCAATAGTCAGATTTGCTGTGAAGTAGGTCCTGTGACTCTGTCTTAAATGTTACCTGATTTTGAATGTCTGCTAATAAGCCATACCAAAACAGCACAAATATAAAAACAAACGGAATGCAAGTAATGAGGTTTAAAAAACAGGAATTTCAGGCCAAGGAGATTCTTTTCTTTTTCATTACCAGCTTGTTGCTTTTATTCCTGGTAAATATGTTCTGATCGACATAGCCATTGCATTACTGTTAAAGAAACCAAAATGAATAGAGCATCAGTCTGCACTTGCAAATCGTCAACAAGCTGTGACCAACTGACAAAAACCACCAACCAAACTGAAGGTTTGCCAGCCAGTAAGATGTACATCAATTAGTTTCTTGCACAGCTAAATATTCAAGTAGTCTAAAGCAGATATCAGAGATGACTGTAATTTAAAAGAATTATATTCTTCTTTAGCCACTTTCAAAGTTTTTGTGATTTACAACTTTATTCATCTCTGTGTCTGTTACACTATTTCTTACCACATTTTTCAGCCCCAGCTCAAGAACTGACTGCAGGATGTGCTAAGGCAACTTTAGCACTTGCAGACATAATGGGCTCAATCATAAAGGTCTTCCTCCCTTGTGTGTTCACAGCAATATATGCCAACAAATTACTTCTCCACTAATTTAAAGCATGAATTTAAACATAACTGAGAATCTGATTTGCCTTCAAGTAAAATTTTCCATTCTTCTGATGCTAGATTTATCTCCGCCACAATCTAGTTTGTGTGTATGTGTCCAGATTTTGTGGGCCAGTATAAAAGGCAAATTGAGACAGACACAACAGGAGCTAAATTCTGTCTTCAGGGCCAAGTGCATGATCTTGTAGGTGCTGCCCTGGCAGTGTGGTAGCATTTCTGGCACAAAGGTTAAGTTATTTATGCTAATTAAGGAAATATTAATTCTGTACTGGATAATAATATATTTCTACACCTTAGGAAAAAGATAGAAAATGGACATTTCCCTTTCAGTTAATTTTTAAACATACTCACATGCCAGGCACAGAAAAATGCAAAATGCATTCATACTAAAGGTATTTCTGTATTAGCAAAGAAAATTCATGCTTCAGCTGGTGGGGTCTGATCTACTAATCAGAAACTTCTGGTTATAGATATTCTTTATGCCTTATTATTTTCTTGTGCCAATATTAATAGTGATTTTTAACACATAATTGATTTCTATGCCAGCATGAAATTCTGAAACTAAATGTACTTAGCTTTCAGTTGAAAAAAGTTTCAACAACAGAAAAAGAAGATGGAGAAATTTAGGTCTTTAGGACTAAATGACCTACAAGTCTAGTTTAAAACTTTCAAAATTATATATACCCAGTTTGAATATGAATATGATTTTAGACATATTTAGACATGAGGGTCCTATAGTTTGTTTCCAGATTTGAAAGGTCACCTAGCTTCTTCAAATGTTTCAAAAATATTATCAAGGTTTTTTTACTCATACAATACATTAGTGAATGTTACATTCATAGCAAACTGAGATCCAAATCCTGAAGCTATCCTAATTCCTTAAAGACTTTCATGCAGGTAAAGTAATTTTCAAGATGTGGATGGTTATAAAGGCGAGGCCTTTGCTCTATTGTGAAATGCCTTTACTGTGTTAGGGCAGAACTGTACCAGGAGAATACTGAGGTCAAAGTAGCTTCAGGCATTGATAAATGCTAAGTTACCAGGAGCTGAACACTGGGAGGACGTATTTTCCCATCCAAGTGTTCTTTACTCTCTAACAAGAGAGGAGAAACTGGATTCAAATGAATGCACATCTTTTTTATTAAAAAAAAGATAATAAAAAAAAAAAACTCACCTACCCACCCAAAAAAAACCCAAATCCCCCTATTCTTCATCTGAAAAATTCCATAAGTGTTTTATTTAACTGACTGCTTCCTACAATCTCCTTTAAAAAAGAAATTAGCTGTTAATATCCTGGGAAATATTTGTGTTAAAGGTCATATTAAACAAAAGTCAAATCTAGACTATCTGAGGAGTCTGGAGAAGATGTTTAATGCAGATTTTTGTGGAAAAAAAAAAGATGTGTGTCACTGCAGGTCATCTCTGAATATTCTTGTTGGGGTTTCTCTGTTGGATATGCAATCTCAGCTAAATGTTTTGAAGAGGAGGAATCAAATAAATTGCCCTATTTTGGGTCTTTCTCATCTGTATACAGTTGTGCAGCTCTAGTAGACCTGAAAATTGCCCAAAGACAAACTTCTAAAAAATAGAGTGCTTCTGAGGCAGAAAATTGCTTTTCTGCAGCATGGTTTAAGGGACAGGATGTGACAGGAGGACCAGGAGTTGTCACTATGTAGTGATATTATAAAGCATATCTTACATAACAAAAAG
Organism: Ibycter americanus; assembly: GCA_035590275.1. Taxonomy (NCBI): domain Eukaryota; kingdom Metazoa; phylum Chordata; class Aves; order Falconiformes; family Falconidae; genus Ibycter; species Ibycter americanus. The sequence continues at coordinate 2,761,982 of JAVJGI010000001.1, forward strand.
GATCATTTGTTTCTTTTTCCTTTCATTTTAAACTATGAGAGATTTAATTGAAACAGCTGAAGGTATGCCCTAAACCAAGAAAAAAATCATTATAATTTACAATTAAAACCAAAAGTTCCTCCCTTAACCCACCTGTAATAGCTATTCATTGCAGAGTGCATGTGGTATGGATGTGTCCCCACCACTTTACAAGCCTTATTCTCAAAAGGAAGAGTGAAAAAAACCCAAAAAGCTCATTGTACATGCATCTCAAATATTAGCATGATTCTTGTAGTATAATAAGAAAAGAAAGTGGTTTGTGCTTTTGATTAGCCTCTTGATGTTTCAGAGTGGTTTTGCATAGCTTAATTTTCATTTTTATGGCAGTTTGTACATATAAAACAAAATGAGGAAAGGAATGGAGGGGGAAAGAAATGTGCCATTTATATACTAAGGATATGAGGCCTCCTTTGGGCCCATTATACATTAATGGGTCAGCTGAGATTTATTAGGATATGAATATTAATCTTTATACACATTCACATACTGTAATTGTTCCTTTGGTACTATAATGTGATTAGCTGTGAATTTGTGCAATATTAACAATAATATGGATTTCCATATTACAGAACAGTAATAACAAATGGTTATTAAAAATGCATGTAAAGTATGGGATGTGAAAGCACTTCCGAACTCACAGTAATCCGATTATGTTCTGTTGTTTTTAAATACCAAAATGGTTAAGTCTTTACTGTAAAGTAAATTCTTGTATGAGAAAAGCAAGAATTTAACATTCCACAGAATTGAATTAATGAGTCTGAAACTGTCTGAAAGAAAGATGAGTGTCTGATTCTAATAGAGAGCTAAGATGTGGACTTTTGCATTACTATTATTTTAAAAATATAGCAAAAAATAGAATATTGAAGGTAACGGTAATGTTCAATTGTAGTGTTTCCCTAGTAGGTTGCTCTTGTATATAGGAGTGAGGTGCAGTGTGGAAGGAACTGTCTAGGATCCCTGCTACTTCCCAGACAGCAAATTCAGCATTGATACCTCCACACGTCAACACTGAGACAAGTTTCCCTACTGTGTCTGGAGTGGTATGAAAACATTTCCACCCATAAGGCAATCATTACGTGATACACAGATATAGTACAGTAGGAATATAGAAAGGGAGAACTAATAGTTTTAATCCTGTGAAGCTAATTATTTTTTTGTTTCTTAAATGGTGTAAAATAGAGAAGCCACTTTGATTTCAGATTTCAGTTTGCAGCAGTAGTAGCTCTATATGGCACAGGGTTGTACACCCTCCTCTGTTACTCTGCTTCTACTTTCTGATCAGAAATGACAGAAGTCCCTGAACTTGGCTTTGAGAGAGGCAGAGATAAACACTGAAACCTTTTTATGTTCTTCTTACAGGATACATAAGCCTTCCTCAAAAAATTGGGAGCTTTTCTCTCAAGTTATTTTCATAAGGTAGTGATGTTTGTTTAGTGAAAATTGGTTTACCTTCCCTTCATGACCCCATAGTGGGAGGGTGTCTTCTTTGACTCCTCTTTCCTGAATGTTCCTGTTTCCTATGTTCACCTTGTGTATATTTGGGGGGATAGAAGGAATTTCTTTATTATACCTTCTAACATTTGCCACATAGGCTTAAGATTCATTTTTTTGATTTCTAAAGCTCTTACTAGCATCACAGTTCCTGCTTTTCGTTCATCTGATCTGAGAAAGTTTTAAGATTTATGAAAAGATCACATACTGTAAAACCTGACCATAATGGAGGAAGGCAATCACTCATTTTCAGCTTCATCTACTAGGAATGTTCCTTTTCCAACTTTAATATTTTTTGGTCCTACAAGCCCCCGTTCTCCTGATAGGATGTGGCCTTGATATGCACAAGGTAAAAACAGGATTATTTTTTGTTACACATTTAAAAGGTGTTCCTTAGACTTTCTTTGTCCTGTTTTATTGTGTCATTATATTGAAAACAATAACCTGGTAATCTCAAACCTGAGTAAGTTTTCATGGACTGGAAAAGGCTACTCACAGACTTTATGAATGCTATTTTCCTGTATTTCCATTTTCTGCTTCAACATTTAAAAATCTTACAAAATAAACAATTTTAAGTAACTTCAGGTAGGGTTTCTAGCTGGTTTAATTTTATACAAACTGTAGAAAAAAGACACCTACCTTATCCCTACTCATGGTAATATGCAATTTAAGTAGAGGGACTTTTGTCATGCATTTTACATGAAGATGATGAGCATTCCATTGTATTCAAATGCTTGTGGAATTGCTGTAAAATGACATACAGCAGGTGGGCCAGTGTCATTTGTGGAAAGTCTGAGTTGCCACTTGAGCTGCTGATGTCTCTCATTGACATACCATACTGCTGCAAGGCAACTACTCTTTACTTGCTTATCTATTGCATTTTATTTTGGTGCAAATTGATTCCTTATTGTCAATTCATATTTGGTCTGTCATTTGCTTCTGCTTATTAATTTGTGGCTGCAAAGGGGAACAAGTAAAAGGCAATCATTAAAAGCACAGTTCTGTGCAGTATAGTTTCAACAGCAAGGTGGTATAGTCCAAGGCCTGTGTTAAAAGTGCCTTCTCTCATGGTTAATTGGACTTGAAGGATTTTTCTTTGAAGTTTGCGGTAACCTATCTAAATATTTTCGCATTTTAGCTATGTCAGACTCTTCTGATAGCTGTTGTGAAGTTGTCTTCACTATTTTACAGTACTTCCTCATAATTTTAATGACGGGAATGTGTATAGCCAGGCAATGTATCGATATAGACACTTACATACCATTATGGGTTAAACAGTAATAATATAAATTAATCTCAGCTGAAAGTGTGCATATGTATTAACAAATATATTGGAGAAATAGATTAAGAGCATTTTGAGCTGTTTACAGAACTGACATAATTAGCATTGTAGAAAAACCATTTTGTGTAATGAAATTACCTAAAATCTGCTTTATTTTGAACAAATTTTCATTATCTTTTTAATTTAGATTTTCAGTTATCTAATCTAGAGAAGACCATTTTATAATCACAAACATATTGGTTTAAATAAAATTAAGTAGAAGATTAAAACTCCTAATGTTAGAACATTGATTACTCAATCACATTCCTGTCATGCTCTTCTCTTCAACTATGGAATCTTAAAATAAGTTCTTCTTTCAGAAGCTTCATGGAAGTTATGTTTCCAGAAGCTATGAAAAGGATATTTTCAACTATCTATGTTACTTTTGCTGATTCAACCTCATGAAAACCCTTAGGTCGGATTCCTTTGTTTGCTATCTATAAATATTTAATAATATTTATGGAATTATAAAACCAGTCAAAATACAACTGAAATTAAGCCATTTTGTTTTCCCTGGAAGGGAACACACTGAATGCTTTGCAAGCAGTGCAGGAGGTCTTGAGCTTAGATCTTTGGTGGAACTCCACTGCTTCATATCTTACCCTTATACAGCAATTTCAGGTCACAGGCAAGGTCAGGAATGTTTTTTCTTGACTGAGCTTTGATTTTGAAAAGTTTATTAATCCCAACTTTTATTATATTAAATAAGCATTATGGATAATAATAATAATGATAATAATGATATAATAATAAAGCACTATCATATTTTGAAAATATCTTCTTGTCTGCTGACAAATTTATTTCCCAGTGCTCCAGCAGGCTTTTGTCTGTTGAGTTGCCATTTCTTAGGGAAAGGAAGTGACATTTCTAAATGAGGCAGAGAACTTGTGTTTAGAAATGTTTGTTAAATGTTAGAGATCATACTTTCAAACAATTCTACTTAAAGTGTAGTTCACAGTCTTAAAATGTGGTTAGTATGCCATGACATTTTTCTACAGGAGTAATTTTTGAGGCAGTGGGGTACACATTGGGGTACATCCTTCTTCAACACGGGCTACAGACCTCTGCTCATTATCTAATATAGGCTAGAGTAATCCTTAAGGTTTCTTGAGCTGTGTTCCATGCTGCTGCAGCCTCTGAGAAAATGTGAATCCAGAAGAGTGGCGTTTAATGTATCCTTAGCTGTCATAGCCCAGAAGGAAGCTTCAGTTGCTATTAGTGAGGTTAGAGATACTCCAGTTTCTTATGATCTCAGAACACTCTGGCACATGACTTGCACCTGGTAAACAGACCTCATGTTCTAACGTTACTCACTGTCTGTGAGAACTGAATATATTATATTTATAACCTCTGGCACAGCACAGCTATGTTCAATTACTACTAAAATTCACAGCAGTCACTTACTGATGCTTGTGACGCATAATTTATACAATGATCACCTTTTAAAATGTGTGAACTTTCCTCGATGACAAAATTACAGTTCCTCAGTGTTCTTAACAATACTGTGAATAGGCAGATAATATTATCTAAAGTATAGCAGGAAAATTCTCATACGTTATTTGTATAGTAGTGTAATTTGAAAAAGAGATTTCTCTGTTTCATAAAATAATGTCTTTTTAAAAATTTTCAGAACTCACTGCAGATGTTGAAGTGTCTGATAGAGTTCAAAACAGGTTAAAATTAGGCCACACACTGAAAACTAATAATGTTTATCTCTGACATTTAGATCTGCAGGTGTGACTGTATTCAGCAAATTAATCAAACTGCAGCAGCTTTGCTACAGAACGTAGTTTTGATTCTTGTACAGCTTAGGTAGAAAGGACAGAGGAAGAATCAAATTTCAGAGTAACTGAGTGCATAGACATTTCCATTGGGCAAATCTGATGTATTGCATCTTACAACTAAGAAGGTACCTTGCTGTAATGCTGTTTAGAAAAGTACTTCTTGTTTTCTTTACCTGCCCTGCTTCTTATTCTTCTTTCTTCACTACTTTTTTGTCCTTTTTTTTTTTTTCCTTTTGGCTTTAACTACTTTGTTTTAAAAACACTGACAGTTTCTGACCTCTACAGAAATAGGAAGAAGACAGTTCTGTGCTACTGATGGATCAGATTTTCTGAATCAGTGACCTATTCCAGTACACAATACAGATTTAGGAAATCACTTTTCAGGAGACATATGCACTTTCAAAGTAACAATAAAATAATCAGTGCATTTCATGTGACAAGGTGCATTAATTTACTTGCAGCAGAAATAATTTGAGATCTGT
>JAVJGI010000001.1:2767109-2891630 GCA_035590275.1 Ibycter americanus
TTTATAATTATATTTTCCTGTACGTGTTTGGTCATTTGTCATGCTGCTACCTAATTACCAGGTAATGTCTTCTCCTTGCCATTAAAACAAGATTACTTCATGACTGAAAACTAAATGATACATCTTTCCATACTTCTTGCATCTATAAATTATTTCTTTGGCAATAGGGGCATAAGCACAGATACATTTGACTTTCTAAGTTATTTTCGAACTTCTCCAAATACTATAATTTATTCTTTTTCTTCTAGCCTCTTGTGGTCTTCTAGCCTAATTTAATTATTTTTTTACAGCATTTATATTATTTATAGCAAGGAACAGACTGTAATGTATTTAGCAGAGAATTGTAGGCTCTCAGGGTGAACAAAAGAAAGATAAAATGTCTTTGGATTTCTCAACTTCTTTCTGTCAGAATAAAATTTGACTCAGTGTGGAGACAACCTACACACAGCCTTTCTCCACCTGACAACCAGCCCAATGGAGCTTTCTTTTGACTCAGCTGGATATTGCTGCTGCTTTCAGATACAGAATGATCTTTGATTTTGTACTATATTACTGGATAAAGAGCAGGGAGGGAGAGGTGAGGCACACTAACTATATTGTTGTCACAGTTACAGTTTGACCATGGTCTTGTGGATACAGTCAAGGGTTTGCTTATTATTAAAGAAAAAAAAACCAAAACACTTTAAGTACATCTAAATTATATTGAGTGATACTAAAGGTTCTAGAGTATGAAATCTAAAGAATCTGCATCTGAAGTATGATTTTGAACTGGTCAGAATCTGAATTGACCTTCACTTCAGAAAAGAAAGAATAGATTTGGCTCTGCCCTTATTAATGGAGAGAAGTAGTTCAGGCTTTCTCTATTGGTGATCTCTTTTGTCAATTACATAATCTTTGCAAGACTCAGTTTGCCTTATGCTATATGTAATCTATGTTCCCTGGGTGCTTTTAGGAATACTGTGCTGCTAGAAGCTGTAGTACCTAACTATAAGTACTTAAATAATTCAGTTTCCATAAACATACAATTTCATTTTATACCAATTTTTGTTTTTCTTGTTGCCTGGCCAGCAGAAATGTGAAGGCAGCAGCTAGGTGAGGCCTCTCCAATATTTGGACATGAGAATATCCATGGACAGATACAATTTCCTCATGTAGTGAAATGAGGAATGTCCAGTTTCTCTAGGGACACATAGATTGTTGACTCTTTAGATCCATACCTTCCCCAACAGGGGTCCCTGGAATATTACAAGAAGAATGTACCCTCATATTCTTGAGGTAGCAGTGGACTCTCCTTGATTTACCAGAGAGATCAAAGAGAAAGTCTCTCAAATGAGGCTGCTCTCACATATCGCTATTTTATCTCTAATTTGTGAGCCTTTTCAGCAAAGCTTTTTTAACATGGGCATGTAACACCTTTAAATACCAACGGAAGTACTAATGATACACACATTGCAGACAGGAGTTCTCTTAATCCGTAGCAGAGCAGTTCTTTATGCAACTCTTTTTCAGTGAAAGTGAAAATCACCCATTGTGCCTTGTGCTAAAGACAACAAAGAAAATGCAACCACCTTGTTAGAAAGAAAAGGTTTGATGTTTTGCTACCACCATTCTGATGAGTTTTAAAGGAAATAGCAAATAAAATTAAAATCTACCAGAGGAGAAATTGGCTATTTCAGTTATTGTCCACAGTTGTGTGTTTTTGAATTATTTAATTTCTTTCATTTACCCAATCCACCTGAAAAGGTGAACAGAAAAGGGAAATGTTTCTTTTTTTCTGATGTCTGTGCAGAAGGACCAAGCTTCATGTAATTTCAGTGATTGAAGAGAGTGGAAAGAAAACTCATTTTTCACCTAAATGTTTCTGTAATATTATAGAGAGGAAATAATCCTTCTGATATGAGTCTTTTCTGCAAGCAAAAAAAAAATTACAAGTGAGAGTTTCATTTAAAACTGTTTCTGGAGTTTATACATTTTCTTTTACCAATGAGCTGTAAGTCACGGTTCTTTCTGGCTTTCCTTGGGACCTGTGTAAGTGAAAACAACAGACAATATTAACCATATTAAACTTGCACAAAGAGGTGCCATTACCAATGGAAAAAATATTCTTTCACAAAACAGGCACTTCTCTGACTTTTCAAACTCATCATCTTGATGGACCCACACAGAATTTTCATATCACAGCAGTGGGAACTGTAATTCAGTAATTTACCATATGCTAAAAATCACAGATGTGGATATTTGGTTGTTCCTAAGACACAATATGTATTTCCACTTCCTTACAGACTTTTACAAGAAAAGCTGCCAGTCCATTTGTTGCATGTCCTACCACATCTATCCCTTGTCAATGTTTTTCTCGGTAGTACCAGTTTCAACTTCTGACAAATCTTCTAATTAATTATGATATTTAAGTTAAATTCGGCCATTTAGGTCCATACTTACTTGAAGTTTTCTTCTCTGTCTCATGTCTGAAAAATGCTGTGTGCCCAAAAGCCTGTAGTTAATGGCATGACATAGAAATGGGCTGAATTCTAAGCGGTTCCTTTGTCACCTGACTTCAGGGCACTCAGTCTCTTTCAAGATAAGACCATTAAGGAGAGAAAGTCTGTGAAGTCAATGAGGAGGAGTATTTCTACAGTTACTGCTGTTAGGATTTTAGATTTAACGTTCATAAGATCATACACTGACTGACTTCATAGAAACTTGCAACCACACTTTTAATGGAGCTGCTACAGAATTAGAACAAGCATTGTTTGGAGAACAAAAAAGGCAGGGTTTCCTTTGGTAATTTCAAGTGCTGTAGCAATTAATATATGTGTACCAAACTGAACTCTGTTAAATGAAGGTCAGTAAGTATACATACTTTATTGCTGTAGTTCTACCCTGCAGTACAAGAGTTTTATAACTAGCAAGAGCATCAGAAATGGAGTGATTTTCCCATTACTGCAATTCAGATAGGCAATACAAAATAGAACCTAAAATCTAAATATAAACTAAATATAATAGGAAAAATTACCTTCAGAAGATATTAACATTCACCAGACAAAAAATATTTGTTTTTCAGACAGCTGTAGGCACAATTTGTATATCACACGCTTTTTCAGAGACATTCCATATCTTGTAGTACCAGTTGTAATGTTTCTGTATTTCTTTTTCTGTTTTTCCCTAATACCTTCTACGTAACTCTTCTCTAATCAAAGAACAGCTCTGAATTGATACCTTTTAAATTACTTAAATCTCTTTAAACACGAGACTTTGATACAATTTCAAATAGAAGTAGGCTACCTCTTTTAATCCCTTATTATATGAATTCATAATTTAGTGGTAATAAATTAGAAGTGTTTGAAACTAAAACCAGGCTCTGTAGTGCTCTATATCATGTTGTTTACCATTTCCTTTAGAAGTAATTCTGTCTTAGTTGCATTTTTCCTGCAAAGTTGCTGTGACCTCGAGGAAGTCACTTAGCTTCACTCTGCTTTCACTATGTATTAAAAAGGATAATTTTTATTAAAACAACCCACATTATTAATGAAAAAAATATAATGCAAATAATATGTATTCCCTTTTCTTACTAACATATGCATTGGTTGATATTCCATGTTGTAATCAGTGCTTTCAGAACTCAGCCTTAGGCAAAAGAAAGGATGTAATGAATTCCTTGTCACACCATGGTCATTGACCTTGGGTTTGTGTCAGCTTCACACTTTTCACAACTCCACTCATCAAGTGTACTTCAAAATGCCACATGCACCTTGCAACACAGAACTGGTTCAGCCCAGTGCCCCATGTGCCTTCCATTTCAAATTAGCGTTGATTTCCCTGAATGAGCTGCATTAGTACTTCTGAATGTAGTATAGACACTGGGTTTATGTAGCTTTTGTAAATTATTTTTTTTAAGTGTAATGAAGAACATATTAGGCATTGCAAATATTTGCCTTCTTACAATCTCTTTGTAAACACACTGTAAACTAGTTACGTCATTTCGATATCTGTAGTTTAAATGCTGTATATTGTATTTGGTTCCTTCCCCCCCCCCCCCCCTTTCTTTTAACAGGCTACTTAATGGGAGCATTGTTTTAGCTCATTTTGAAAAGTTGAGCTAATTTCTCAGCAGTGTTTATTTGTTTTGGAATGTGGTCTTAAAAACTTGTCACTTCCAGGAACACACAGATATGCATGATGTTGTGAAGAAAATCTGTTCAGTCTTTACAATCTAACTTACAATTATGATTTGCTAAGTGTTATTATGACAAACTGTTGATGTGGTATGTGAAGGAAAGGAAATCTTGAACAAAATCAGACATTTGGAAAGCTGGTTTTAAAAATGTGATTAGTTAAGACAAAATGTGAGAATGGTTCTCTTGAAGGAAACAACTGTCATGACAAATTACACAACATTCTACAGTCCTTTTGTTTGCTTATACTGGACTCTGGGTAGCAATATGCTAGCTGTGTGTTGGAGTTTTTATCTAAGCTGTATCCATGAGGGAACACTTCGAAGCCATGTCCCTTTGCACACTGTCCACATAGTGAACAGAACTCGTTTCATCTTAATTCCTCTCATTGCTTGGCCAGATCAGAGCTTTTCTTCTTGATGTTCTTGAAGTCTGCTGTAGTCCACTGTTTCTTTGTAGCACATTCATGATTCTGCATTAGCTACCTGCTTTTCCTTCCGAGTCTTGCACATTTCTTTTCCTATCTTTGCTTTTAAACCAAACTGAATTCCTAGCTTCATACACAAGCCTTTGATGCTGTTTGACTCTTTGAAGCCCTCCCCCCAAAACCTGCTCCAGTTTCTTTGAAGGAATCAGGGAAACTAATGGTGTCTCTTGACCTGTTCTCTTAACTTTGTCATGCCATCTTTAGAACAGGACATGAAGAGATGTTGGCATCTGAGCCACTTCAAAAGCCACAAAAACCTCCTCAGTTAAGTTACTGGCACATGGAAAGAAGAAACAGCATCAGGTATTAAACTCAGTTTCCTTTAGTAGCAGTACACCCTTGTAGTTCTTCTGAGACCACAAAATTCCTCCAAAGGAAATTTCAGAATAAAACCCCACCAGGTACAAGTTATATTCCCCCTGCATGCCCGTGCAAATATTTATCATTCTTCTGTGAGTATGCAAGGTCTAAAAATTCAGCAGTGCTGATTGACTGAGTACCCTGGCATCTTTCAGACTCCTTAGCTGCTTAAGAGGATGCTGCTTGTTCATCAACTGCTAAATTGTTTGAGCACATCTGATGTGGAAATAGAATTGAGGGTCTTGTTCCCTATGTTTTTCCCCTCCTCTAACTTTATGTCTTGGAGAAGAGCAGACTGTCAGTGCTGAGAACCCTGTGGAACTCAGGTCTCAAACACAGGAAAACTACAAGCCCTTACAAGAACAGAAGAGTTGTTTCTTCCTTAAGCTTTGCTTGGAATCATCTCACTTGTTAATGGATATTGTCTACCACTTTGTTTTCCTTTATAGGTAAGACCATTACTGTGAAGACAGAAATATTGATGCTCTCCTGGACCTTGCATGGGTCATTTTGTAAAGCTCAGCTTCTTGTGGGACTATCTGAAAGAATAGATAGACTAAGCCAGGAGAAAATACATGCATTTTATTTCTTCATTGTCTACAGTAAGCTCTTGTTACAGGAGGAAGTAAGTTAACCTATTTCTTTCAGGGCATCTAAACAAATTAATATTTTTCTAGTGTAATTTTCCATTTCACCTTGATTCATTTCAATTCTACACTGGAAATGGGTTTGCTAATTACAAAAATAAAGGTTGCTATTCCAAATAAGTTCTTCTCAGATCTCATCCAACCGCTTTTTAGGAAATACTTTGATTTTGTCCTGCTTTAAAGTAAATTTGTCTCTAGGATCCTGCTTCAGGGTATAGTTGATGCCTTTGACACCACTGTGTGGTCAATAGTTGTCACAGCACAGGCAGGTTAGTAGGCTGTAACAAGGCTTTTACCCTTAGTCAGCTTCTACTGTCTATCCTGTGCCTCTTTCCTCCAGAAGCCAGACCACACTGCTCCTCCTCTATCCAGCCCCCTTCCCACAATCCTCAATGCTATTTAACTACTTAGCTGGAACGAGCTACAGCTGCACATCATCCATGTCAATCAACTCACTGCCTTCGAGGCAAGGCCACAGCTGCATATTATCAATGCTAATCAGCCTACTGCCGTCATTCCTCTACAAATAGTGGCAGCAGTGCCCTGAGAAGGCACTTCCTCAGAACATGCTATTCTCTGTAAAAAGTCTCCTCTTTCATGTTAAACATCCATTTAACACACAGCAGGTCTGTGTTCAGCAAGAGTCTCTACCTGAAGATCTTATGCTATGTTCCCACCAAGAATCGTTTCTCCTTAGATTATATCTGTATGGGCTATAGCTCTTCTGGTATAAATTCTGCCCAGACAAAGCAATCTGAATCCCAACGTTCAATAACTAAGGGTTAGTGGCAAGTGTCCTTGGCACCTACTCTATTAGCACTGCAAACTCTGCCTTCAATTTAAAAAATGTGTAAAAGCACTGGAGAAACTTCTCCCCTCTTACAGCAAGCACCATTATACTCTTTTTCTAGTGTTCTTCAGGTTTTCAGTTTGCCGGTCAAAATTGCACCACTTGTGAAAGCCTAATATATCTGACAAACAGGCTTTGTATACTGTATGCAACAGCTATAGAGTCCAATTTCTGGCATATCATCTTCTAGTGCTTGCTTGGAGTCTTTTCTCACAATATACACTTCAGTATAGATACAGTCTTAACTGTATTTAGAGACTATATAATCAAGTCCCTTAAGAGATAAAATGAGTTTTAAGACAACAGCCCTATATAAATTTACCAAAAGTGATTCATGCTGAATACTTATCTAAAATATAAGAATCTAAATGCTTAACTAAAGTTCAGTAACCCCTTCGCTCCAACAATGAATGTTGCTTTGCAGCTCTCACTGCAGGACCTTCCATCGCTCAGTTTTCACATCAGAAATCCCTGCAAATCATGCTAGGCTACTAATAGTTGGCCTGTCGTCAGAAAAGAACAATTCATGTCCTTTATCTTCTTGTGTGACAGGCTTTTGAATCTTTTGAATGCCATCTTCTGCATTTATCTGTGAAAATCGTCTTTACGATCTCTTTTCTACAACAAAGATAGCTGGAATTCAAGCTCTTACAGTTAATTCCTTTGCACTGTTTTCCATAAGGACAGGTGGTAGGATCCATCTGAAGCTTTTACCTAGAGAGAATTCTGACTTTCATGTACTGAAGGTAGTTAACTTGCCTGTATTCTTTCTTAAACTTCACACTTCTTCTGTGGAAACAAATCTCCAAAAATTAGACATTATAATGACCTTACAAGAACAGAATTTTTTTATCAGAAGCTGAAAGACCCAAGGAACTGCTAGTCTTCTCTCAAAGGTGTTTGGTGTGTAAAAGAACACTATCAAAATCACTAACTCTTTTTCTTATTAAAGATCCACTTGGCTGCAATTCAAGCAGAAGCAGTGGCTTTTCCATGAACTTTCTCATATTTGACATTTGCCATACAACCACCTGGAGGTCCTTTCCCACTTTTGCTAAATGTTGTGCACTTCCTGAAGTGTCTAGAAAATTTACAGTCTTTGAGAAGTCCAGCTCCGAGTCTTAACTAGAGACTGTGGAAGAACTCCTTCAGTTCATTGCAAGGGATTGTTACCATGTAAGTTTACAAAGGGACAGTGATGCCGCAGGAGAAAAAAAAAGAAGAAGGATTACTCACCTGAAACTGTTGCTCTTCAAGACGTTTGTGTGCATATTCAAAGTTCTCTCACATGACTGTCCATCTCAAAATCTTATATAAGTTCTTGGCTACATCATCTTAGAGAAAGTAAGGATTAGGAATATGGTCTGCCTTTTTTGTTACTTTGTGGATAACACACAGAACAGGGCACAGGAAGCGTCTTAAAAGAAATTACTAAGGTAAGAACTGTTGACCTACCAATGCTAGCATCTTGGTAACCACAGCGTGAGTTGATGTATGGATAATATCTCTTCAGAAAAGATGGCAACATGATCTGTCTTCATATCCTATTGATTATTCCTTTGTGCCAGTGCTATACAGTTGTTCATAAGATTATGTGTCATCTTTAACAAAGGAGGATAATGTACTCTTAAATCACTTCTAATATAGGTATTGAGAAAGTCATCTTACCTCTCTGTAGACAAAACAGGTATAGGTACTTCCCTTACATTAGCAGAATTTGCTTAACCCTCCATCTGTCCACGGCATAGGTCATGTTACAGTCCCCAAAGCAGTAAACCGAAAACTTTTTAAAATGTTTGGTGTTTTCTCCCATTAGGTAGATGTTAAAGGTGGCCTGTCATTTTCAATAAGAGATTTACATCCCAGAACAAAATTCTTTCCCCATCAATAGTCCTTAAAGCAGGTAAATATATTTTACTTAATATATTTTAATGGTTATACTGATCTATAGTTCAGATTTAAACATCAAGTGAAATACTGAATTAACTCCATTGTTCATAGTCCAAGAGTGTGCTGCTGACAACATATATTTCCAGCTTCAGAGACTTCAAAGTATTGTGTAACACACATTGAGAGTAATGTGTAAGACTGCCAAATTTGCAAGGAATCAGTTAACCTTGGATACAAATTTCTGTCAAATTCTAATTTGTGGTACTTGATATGTGTTGAAATATTTAAAGAGGGGTTGGGGGCTGGGTTTGGGGTTTTTTTTATGTTTTCTGTGGAAGGTGGGGAAGAATTGTTTTGCTTTTCTAAAGAAACAGATACTTGAGTTTATAGCCAGTGAACAGTCACAATAGGAGAGCATTATCACTGCCTGATCCACTACAGACCCCACTGCTCTTCATTGATTAGTGTAGTAGAAGTGATTAGTTGATTAGTGGTGTAGAAGTCAGGTCTAATTCCTCCATTAACATCAAGCCAGTGAGAATTTCACTAGAGGAATTAAATTCTCAGTTATTTCTCTCCAGGACCCCTCTATTTTGTGTTGCCTGGGTAGGATAGGATGAACAGATGCATATAATCTGAGAATAAAATTTACTGTAGAAGTTATTCTTCGCTCTCATCTTCTTTGGTAGCTCTTCTAAAATGCTCCATAGCTGTGACTATCACAGGTTAATAATAACACATGTGAGAAAGGTTGATGGTTATAAGCATTACAGTTTAAAGTACTACGTCTGTAATCAAAGTTTCTCTGTGTTCTTAAACTGAAGGAATAAATAGGTTTGCTTGATTTTTATTTTTATTTTGTATCCTTTGGTAACATCCTGTCATTTCTCTCAACACTAAAGCTAGCATTGCTTTTATTTCAGTGTTTTTTGTCTCTCCAGGTTTGTCACCTAGGTCTAAAATATTTCTTTTTCTGACCTGTGATACTCATTATAGAACACAATTACAAATAGCAATGCATAATTATTTTTAAGTGTTTCTTTTTATTTCCTTGTTTTATGTGTTGGTTCGACAGTTACTGTTTGATTGAAGACATTTTTACAAGAACATTTACAAGAACATTTTTTTCTAAGAAGTTACAGTTGTCTTTAAATTGAGCAGTGAGTGATTAATTCCTGTTCTTTGTTCCGCTTACATTAATCTGGAAATGAGGGGTTGGAATGTGGTTTCACAACTGAGTTTCATCTGGCATAATATTATTTATTTGCATAGATTTGTTACAGAATTTTGAAATTCCTTACCATCTTCTCTGGCTGCAATATAAATAGTTGTACAAAAATTTAAAAGATCACAATTTGCCAGCATAGTTTCATAGGACGTGAAGACCTTATCTCATAGATCTTAATGCATCTATTTCAATCTGATTTCCCTATACTGAAAGACAAAACAGTGCCTCATGATTTTTCAAATCAGCAAATTGTGCCCAGGTGATTCTAGTGGTTCTATCATTCTGCATTCAGCATAACAAAATTTCTTTTCATCCCCAAGTCTCACGATCTAAAGAGGTGAGAAAAATATCATAAGAAAGCAGATTTGTCATGTTACTTTTAAGCATGTCTATCTTAACTAGTGTTATGCTTCTAGTTCTAATGCCAATGTATCATGACTGTTTGTCCGCCTCCTTAACAAAGATGGCTTCTTGCCACGCTTAATTTAATTACATCTCCAGAATTACGATTTGTGCTACATTCAACAGGATGCCCTTGACCTGGGTGATGTTTAGTGTTTTCCTGTCATATGGTTGATTCATATATTTGTCTTAAAGTAATGGTGCTTTCCAGCTCCCAAAATACTATATGTTAAAATACAAATCCATTAGATTTCAATTGCATTGTATCTCTTATGAATGCTTAATTAGTGTCATGTTTTATTTACACAAAGTAGATATAAATAGGACATTGAAATCCAGAAACTCATTTTTAAGTCAGTGGTTACTACTTCATTGTTCATCAAAATGAGTCAAATGGTGAATTCACTGAAATTGGAGGGTAAAATTTTAATAATAGAAATTATTATCCATTATTTGCAAGAATTATAAGGGTATTTAAATCATTACTTCAAAATATTTTTCACACTTATCTTCCAAAGCTAAAATAACACATGATTACATATTACAGACACAGAACAGTTTGGGTTTAGGAGTCAAATTTTAGTTCATAAACTAAAGCTTTAAACAAGTCTCTATGCTTTTTTTGTGTAGGTTTCATAGATTTGGATTCCCACTTACTAAATGAAAATCTTCAACCTTGTATTTAATTGTAATAGTTGTCTCCTTTTTTTCCTTTTTTTTTTTTCCTTTTGCTTAAGGGCATGCATATTTTTCTGTAATTCCTCCACAGTGTGTGTGTTAGAAGCTACAAGATAAATCTAGATAATGTAGTATATTATTTTTCCTTATCCTCTCCTTCTGACACATACAAAAACTGCATTATAAACTTCCCTCAGAACTGCCAGAACTGATGACCTTGTTTGATATGCTTATTGCTGAATATCCCTACAAATTCTTATTTGCTTCTGACTCAAATCTAGTCAAGAACAGCACCTCTGCTAGTGTCGGAAGTCATCCGTGGATTATCACAAATACGAGGAAGTGCTAAATTTTTTTTTTCCTCACCATGTTACTGTTTGCATTCAAAGATGGTGAAACGTTCTTTCTCATGGTTTGTATTCAAAGAGCAAAACCTCTTTTGATATTTAAACTTTTGACATTACTGTGCTTTCACTGGGAAAATATGTAAAACCTTCTGCATGTATTTGTTGATTTTCTTGGTGATCATAAATAGCTTCTGTATGACTTGACAGCTTGGATATTCCCTCCTGAATTAAGTTCAGGCCATTTGTTGGGTAGCAAGGGGAAACTCATATGACAGATGCCTACACTGGCAAACCTAGAAAAGTTCTAACAGCACAATAGTTACTCTTCAGGAATTATTCCTCTGTTAACAAAAGCCCTTTTTCCCCTAGATAATTAGAAGAGTATTAGTCTAGTCTAAAGTTATTTTTAGATAAGTTGCAATACAAAAGCTGTCCAAACAGACTTGCATTTTAAAATATTTAAAATTTTCTATAGATTTATGAATTTGAAAAAATAATACTATGCTTTTATGAAGCTCATTCAAAACTGCAATATTAAAAAGCACAAGCCTACATTACTACTTACTGGTACAAAATTGTACACACTTCTGCTATTGCCCATAGCTTCAGAAATTTATTTTCCAACAAAATATAAAGCCCTTATCTCAAACAATCTATAAGAATAATCTTTTTCTGGACTTTCTCCAAAACTGAATATGTATGTTAAACAACTGCAAAAAGTTTCTAACAGAAAGTAAATGTCTTCTTGACTGTAAGTGGCCTTTAAGAGTTTGACAGTATTGCCCATATCAAATATTGTTTCCCAATTAAAATGAAAATGTAAACATTTAAATATAAATTTGTAGGAAAAAATGCAAATGCCTGCACAGAATTCTTACATGCTTATTTTCACAGGAATAGAAAATAATTTACGTAAGGCTTTTCATTCCTACCATCATACAACTGAATGGCAAAATTAATAAATGCTTTTCCTCTGTAAGGACTCAATTACCAGTGTATCAGCTGAAACAACATTCCTCCTGTGTGTATATCTGCAGCACACCCTGCCTCCATTATTAACATTCTGGAAACTAGATTGCACTTTGGTACTAGAAACCACCTGGTAAAAGAACAGACTGTAAAAGTGGCTACAGCTCTAAAAAACCTAAAACTTTAAAAAGAGTGGAGGGTGGACTAGATCAGATGAGTAGTTTTGTGAAATACCAAGCTGCCTGTGAAACACAGAGAGGAAGGTTCAGCAATAGAAGGAACAAAGCCATAAGCAAATGAGATTTGCTCATATGCATTCACAACACCTACCTCTAAGTAAAACTTTAAATCCAGATAGCCAATGTGTGTTTTAAACTGTTTGAGTCTGTTCTTAATATATATATATATTTATTTTACACACATACATATATATATGTATTTATCTATATGAAATATACTTTGAACTAGAGGACCAGGAACTACTACTGTTACTTGACATATATATATATATATTAGTATGCACACTTCAGTGGTACCTAGAAACTCATCTGTTCAGCACTCAATTTCTGACAGCGTTCATCTAGCGCAAATGAAATAGCTCCTGTATAATTTTTTTCCCTATGAATTGATGACATCTTCCTGAGCATCAGAAAATCTCTATCGCCAAGTTTTCAGTGAATAGACTGATTGCACGTGCATATTTTTTTTCAGTAGCACTGGCCTATCTCGTCATCTTTCCCACTGCTTCTTGTTTCACAAAGAAAACAGGCCAAAGGACAGTTCATCTTTTCCACGCCACACATCCAAAAGCTGTGATGTCAGACTCTGCTCAGGACAATAGAAAGAGATAACTCTTTCAACTTAAATTTTCTGTGTTGTTTTACAATAACCTATTAATATATTCTAAATATTCTGTCATCATTGTTTGGTTTTGAGAGAGAGTGTTTGGAATAAGGTCTTTCTTCAACAGCTTCTGATAACTTATTAAGGCTCCAGCATGTTGTCCGGCTTCTTGTCTCACTCACTAATCCTGTTCTGTGCCACCTCATTTTTTCATTCTTTTAACCTTAAGTTCTTTGAGGACACTCACAGAAGCAGAAATAAGTTAATTTTTATCAGCATCCTTGATGGACTATTTTGACAAACTTCAGAAGAACTATTGAGGTTTAAATTTGCTGTCCTGAAATACAGAGCATTTATGTACATACAGTAGAAACCTGTTCCAAAGACTGAGTTGTGTAGGTAGCCCCTAAAAGAGTAAAGGAGAGCTAAAACATACTCATACATGTTCTTCTATTGCTATTGTAATTAAAGATATTTTGCTCAAAGAATATAGTAAAGGTTTTGCTGTTGCTACTTTCAGACATAAACATTCAGATAAAAGGCAACATGGGATCATTTTGAGACAGTCAAGTTGAAATCAAAGAGAATTTTCAACAGGTTGGCAACCCTTATGTCTGACTAAAACCTAAAGCTCTGGTCTGATGTGATTTGAATAAAGAAGTGTTTGAGGCTTTTCTTGACAAGAAAGCGAGACTAAAGGTTTCTTGTCGTATGAATAAGAAGGTTTCTGTAGCTCAGTAAATAATGTGGTAATACTTCATCCTTCTTGCCCCATCCCCTCCCCCATCCCCCAATCATGGGTGAAAAGTGATTTTAAGAATTTTGTGATCTTGCAGGTGGCATAGTACACAGGACTTTAAAAGAGAGAAAACCAGTGATTTTACTACAGGCATTTCTACCTTATTAAGTAGCAAGAGATGCAGCCAAATGATCACATTTAATTCAACAGTTTGGCACAGTCGTCCTTCCCTACTGTGGCGAGACCCACACCTGAGGTAGTGGAAGGTCTGAATCGGCTCTCCAAATTAGAGAGAAGCTTTGCCTCTGCATAAGTATTACTGACATAATTGGCAGTGCATTATGGGGAAGCTACTTTGTAGCTTTTTATATCAGATGTAGGTTGTGAATTAATGGAACGTCAGTTTTCCAGCCTTAGTTGAAGTAATTTAAAAAAAATACGTCAGTTGTGGTACGACAGAGTCTGCCTTTTAATAGCAGAAATTGTGAGTGTGCGCACCTGTTTTTTCTGCTTGCTAGATGTGATCTCAGCATTCCCATGAATTCTCTGTGTTGCCTTCATGTGGGAACAAATGCAAATCTTCAGTATTTAGCCATGGGTGTGTTTTTTCCTGTATAGGTTTGTATTGAAATCTATTAAACATTCCTTCATATTTTTAAAGGCACTTCCTTTTCACATGTAGTAATTCAATGTCAAATATTTTAGAGACAAGACTAAGAGTCACATTTTTATGTGGTTGGGGGAGCGGGGGGAGGTGTCTGTTAATTTCAGTCTTTCTTGGAAATGGGAAGTATTACCCGTGTTATTGAATTGCTGAATATCACTGAGCCAAACATCTAGTCAAAAAAGCACTTAATTTATTTTTATCACATCCAAATGCAACTTAAAACAGAGCAGTTGTACACTGTTGAATAAACTTGATGTATTGAGGAGTACCCACAAAAGAATCCAATGTAGTATTTGGACTGTGAACCAACGCTTCAAATAATCAACATCCACAGTTCAGCAGTAGCAATGTTTCGCATTTATGGTAATTTCAGAAACATTAAATAGAATTTGCCAGCTTACTGATAAAGAAAAAGCAAAAGCAGAAAGAATAGTACGTTCAGAAAGATCATTTTTTCAGTTTTTCACATTTTTAGTCTTCTGAATTATTTTGTTTAGGAGGAAACACTTCAGAGAAACAGATCAGCTGCAATATAATCCATTATTGAAGCACATAAAAATCATCACTAGTTTTTAGCTGACTGGCTGACCAGTGCTGAGGCTTTTGTTTCATCATGAACAGGCTATTGTGTCACTGTCAGTGGCATTAAAAAAAATAGCAGCCCATGGACATAGCCTCACATTATGTTTTTTAACAGAAATATCTTCGTTTTTACAGGCCTAGTTCATGCATACTGCCTTTAAAAAATCAAAATGGGGTATGCTGTGATATCCAGCTTGAGAGATGGGAAAACAGTCTAACTACTAACAAATAGAAAATCCAGGCTAGATCAAGTAAAACAAAATGTCTGGTGGACTTGACTTTGATTTCAGTATTCATTCAAAAGAAAAAGATTAAATAATTGCCTCATTGAGGATACTTGCACAGCTCCTGGAATTTTCAGGTGCCAGGAGTTGATTTCAGGTGAATAATTAAATTCCTGACTTTAGAAATGGAATCTGAAAAGAACATATTTTTCCACAAAGTTTAGTATTCCTGCTTATGTGTGGAAAGCAGCTGACCATCTTTGCTTACTCATTTACGAGTTTCAGCTTCAGCCTCATAGAGTGCAGGGACTTCATACAGGAGTATGTATCTTCATGCTGTTGTGTGTACATTGTGTGCATCTTCATATACTGTTATACTCAGGTCTGCACAGTGATGGAACTACTGTCTATGTAGGGAAATTCTGTTACCTCTGTGAAACCATCTTTTCTATATCCAGACTAAAGAAATGTATTTTCATGGCATCTGTGCAGGGCAGCAGTTTTGATAATGGAGGTTGTATTGCTCAAAACTGTGAGGCACTCATCTTCAGAAAGGGTAATTTTCTCAAGCGATAAGATTGTCCTTCAAATTCTTTCACTGTTAGAGAGAAATCCCGAGGATGTCAAACACAACGGAGTCTTGCAAGAAGGGAAATAAGCCCACCTCATATGGAAGCTCAGAGGTAGCATGGATCCCTGGGCTTTTACAAAATAACATATTTGGGAGCCTTCTATATCTCAGAGACTTCAGAGGAAAAGATTAACTGAGCTATTATGAGGTATTTTGAACTACCAGAAATTAAACAGCAGAAATATTCCTTTCACTGTTTCCAGAAGACATCCACTAGTTTTGACCTGGTTTAGTTTTGATAGCTTAGCTTCTCATAGGCAGCCATGCTTCATCCCTTGAGTTTAATTTTACTTGACAAGATGGGATCTTAATATTTGTTAATTAACAGTTCATTCTCTCGTCAAAACTGCAGAGCTCCCAGATGATTGGCTATTATGTCCCTAAAGTTGTGCCATACATAATTGTTGTACCTGTTATAGTGTCTTAGGGTCCTGCAAGTTCATGGGATTTTGTTCATTCTGAAGTTCAATATATTAGTGCTTTATTTTTCTCTGTGTTTTATAAATTCTTAGCCTTGATGTTCCATAAGTCATTCCTCTGCATCTTGGTTGTCATATGCTAGTGTCAATTTTCTGGCAGAACTAACTGAATTGTTGCACTGTAAAGAAGTCTATCGTCCTTAATTAATAAATTAGTTAGAGTAGTACTATAATCTTGTTATTCAACTCTGATGATTTTGAAGATGTCGATTATTTATTAATGCCATGTTCCTCAATCTAATATGTTTTCATAGATATTAATGGTGATATTGAAAAAATATTTATTCTTTCTACATGTTTGTGTGTGCAAGATTTCCATCAATTTTCAATTGCAGAAATGTAGTTACAGAAATTAAATTATATTGTGTCAAATTATGCAGTAATGTTTCTGTGACCATCCAAATTAAACGTTATAAATGAATGAGGGCCTTACCCGAATTTGCAAATGGGATATTGGTTAGGATATGTATGAGGGAATAAATGAAGACTCTCAAGTTGATTTTAATGGCACCTTATAATTTAATTAACCATTAACCAGGACAGTATAGACATCCTCCATGTTACCTCCCAGGTTTTTAACCAGCTCCATTTAGAAACACCTAGGGAAAAGAAAAAAAAACTAAATCCCTGGGAGAGAGAAGTTAACTTCATTTGATTCATGCCATTTTGTAACACAGGTGTAGTTTTGGTTTTGTTCTTTTTGCTTGCAAAATGATGCCTCCATCTTTGGTGTGACACATACTTAGTAGATGGGTTATACCTGTATGAGCATCCCCTGCTCTCTTTTCTGGAAGCAATACATTGTACAGTCCAGAGTTCCTTGATCCAGCTGAGAAAAGGCTGGGAACAAATTTGTACTGGTTAGCAGAAAAATTTAATAGCCTCAAAAAATGAAGCAAAAGACTTTTCATAAGTGTTTGGAAGTTACTCTAAATGCTTATAGCTACAATCTCTATTCACTGTGATCACTGCAATTGCTGTTATCAGGCAGTGAGATGCATATAATTAAATTTGAGAAGTGTGTGATTCAGAATTTGTGACTCACAAAGAAGTTTTTCTAACAAACAAGCCACAGAAAAAGTAAGAAGACATGATAGCAAGATCTCAGAGATTCACAAAAGGTACATGTGTACTGAAGCAACTGTCATTTCAAAAATAAGGATTTTTTTCAGGGTTTTTTATAGATTTGTCATTGAGGAAAACTGAACTCTTGAAACTGCAGGCAGTAGGATGCCTTAGGCAGCCAAGCATATCAAAATATGGTGCATGGGGTGACTTTTACTATGCCTGCTATTTTAAGTCCTATTTTCATGAGCTTATTAGTGACTAGTGATCCCTAAGGAAAAATACAATTAAGACTTAATCATACCAAAAGCTGAGGTTCTTCTGATTCAGCGAACTTGTAATCTTTTGCATTTAGTAGTTTACTTGTAAATGTCTTAGTACTAAGAATGCAAGATGCATAAATTAGTTTCAGTTTGCAATAATTCTGCTCCTCCAAACTCAGATGGCAGATTTTGTCTATGTGTCTGAATGCTTTAAGGAATTCTGACTGGCAGCATTTTTTTTTTTATTTTTTTTTACATCAGAGCAGAACTTTTATTCCCTTGAAAATTCATATTGCACAGCCTCTCTATACACAGTTCTGTTCTCCACAGACCATTGAGACAGTTAAGAAAAGGTAAGTGTGAAGAATACAAACATTTAAAGAGAGTCTGTGCATACAGTTGTGAAAATAACTGATTGTTGTGGCTTTATTTTTTTCCCCCTAAACCGAAAACTAAGTGAAAAGAATTTGAAACAGATTTTTTAAAAAGCTTTAATCTCTAGGTGAAATCCAAAACAGTGAAAAATGTTTATTTTGAGGAAATTAGATTTTTCATTTAAAAACATGGAAGTCAAATGTTTCTACTGGAAAAAATATCATAGTTCAGTCAGCTGAATATGAGTACTTTCATTAATGTTTTTAAATTTTTTGCACTCAGAAGGTTTTTGCAGAAAGCTATTTCACACATCTGCTGTATGACTAAATTGAAGAATGATTGTAAATATACAGAACTTTGCAACATTACTGCATTATGATACGGGACACATCCCCTTTTCATATGTTGGCTCTTTCCAGCCAACCTCTGAAGAGAACCTTGGGCAAACCCTACTCCTGCTATTGCTTTGATCACACAGTAAATTAAAAACCAAAAAATACATACAATGAATAACACTGTATTTCAGTTCTTTTGGGTGCAATGCAGAATTTTGTTGTCTCTTGGTTTAAGAGAAAAGCAATTGCACAAGTCACACCATTCTAATCTGAACCTTTGAACTTCTGACTAATTGTGTTAGACTAAGTCAATTATGTAGTTGTCACTTACAACTGCTTAAATTAAGAAAAGAAGAAATTTACAAATTAAGAAAGTTATTTCACTTACTGTGAAAAGTTCTTGTTTCAAACGAAGTTTTTTTACAGTAGTTTACAAGATTTTGAGTAATTGGAATAGGAATCTATTTGAGGTCTCTATTTACTTTCTCTACCACTTTTCCTTAAATTCTGGTCTGTTGACCTCACATTTAGATTCAGTCTCGATAATGAGCAAGCATAAACAGTCATTTTCAGAATCTAAACATCTTCTTCACTAAGTGTTTTTAAGATAAAATTCTGACAGGCCATGTTTTCAAGGTACAAATGATCTGTAACTGTTCATAAGACCAAAATTCCAGTATAGTTTGATTTTGTTCATCAAGGGAGTCATGAGCTTTTTAAAAACTAGAATTTTCAAATGGGGAAAATAGTTGAGAGAAAAAAACAATTTTATTATTATTTTTCATAGTGGGAGTTTATAACAGCATCCTTACTAGCCACACTCTAGGAAGAAATACAATTAAAAGACTCAGAGAGAGTCTTTTACCTTTAGTAATTTTAATCAGTGATACATTTCCATAAACACATTTTTTTCTGTAAACAATTTGCAAGGGAATGTATTTCATGCTGTTTTAACATGCTGAGACCAACTTTATTCTGATACATTCAGGTCTTTTAAAACAACTGAAATAGGACCCATTCTGTGCTTGCTGGAGGGCACCATGTCACAAAGATTATAAAACTATAAACTGCATTCTCCCTATGACTGGCCTTGAGACATCTAAAATTAGTTATTATTAGACAGTTTGCAAATAACCCTTTCAAATTTTTCACCTCATTAGAGCCATGCATAGTTGGTTACCATACCAGCTGTACCCTACATTTTATCCTATCTTAAAGAACTGTCTGAATTTTTCCACTGGTAAGACAACACAGTTCTTGAAACTCTCTTGAAAGTCAAAACAGCTTTGCCACCCTGTGTGTGGTCTAGTCTTAAATTTCAGGTGTATGATCATAGAGATCATGATGTCAGAGATGTTCTGACATACATGAAAATTTGATTTTCCCTAATCAGTAGGCTCATTTCCCCCAGCTAAAAGAGAACTGAAGGGATGTTCTTATTTATAGAAAGACCCTTCTATCAAGATTTATCTGATCTTCATCAGGGATATTCATAGTTATTCATCAAGGTGTTTAGTAACACTGTTTCCTGGCAAAGCCTTTTGATACCTATAAATTTCATATAGTAAAGAAAGGAAGAACTTCCAAAATCCAGGGAAATCATGTTCTTTCATTCAAAAAAGTGTGTCTGTATGAAGAATTTCAGCTCTAGTGATGGTAGAAAAGAGTTCTTTTGAACTGGTATGGAATTGCCAGTTCTGTTCAGCATTCAGACCTTCAACTATGAGTCCAAATATTGGCTTTGCAATTTCTATTAGGTGATATGCCCCCTAAAATAGTATCTACAAAATAGATATGCTTTCACAAACTTATATGCAGTTAATTTCATATTATTCTTTTATCAGCCATGCCTGCTTTTCTATAATCTTTGGTTAAATCCTGAAGCACTGTTCTATCATAACAGGTATCATGTAGGTTATGCTCTGGCAGTCAGAAACAATCTGTACCTCCCAGACACACAGGCAAATAAAGAGAGCAAGAAGTGGGACCAAGCTGCTAAATCTGTCTGGTGACTCAAGATTTCCAAGACTTCTTTCAGGTGCAAGGAACAATGCAGTTTCTTTACAGTATTAACATTTTTCTATTCTCCTTGTATCAAAACAAACATCAGGGAGGGGAAGGGAGAAATTCAGAGACCACTAGCAATATAGGTAAATGATCTGATAGCCCAAGTGCACAGAGCAACAATAACTTTTCCATAAAAAAAAAAAAACAACAAACAACAAAAAAAACCCCAAACAAAACAAAAAAAAACCCCACCAACAACCCTCATTATGAGAAATACTGTTTCCTGGGTTACATTAACTTGCAATAAGAGTGGAACATGCTAATGATTGTCACTTTACCAAGCTCCTTTACCAAGAAGTTTCAATTTCTTATTTAAAGACAGTTTAACAGGATTACATCTTTTTTTTCCATCTCCCATTTATATTGGACTTAAGTATCCCATGACTTCTAATTGCTGGAATTTACAGCCCTTAATTTATTTTTACTCCTTTTTTTGATATGGCTTTGTTTAGGCTGTGGTGATGTCCTGTTGGTTATAATGTCTTCCTGTTGTTCTGGCTTCCACTAAACTACCAGCACGATGTTTTATCTGTCTCATTCTGGTTTGTGTGCGTATCATCTGTCTCATTCTGTGTGTATTAAAGGACTGTTGACAAATCAGCAGAATTCCTGCTTTTTCCATCAAATCCACCACTTTCAACACCTGCATCTCCTTTCATTGTCCCATAGGTTACAACACATGACTCTGGGTGTGTGCACACATCCAAACATACATACATACACATATGTATATGTATACCTATAGATATAAAGGATACTCAGGAGAATGTCTGGTTTTGTATGTAGCAGTGTAGCAAGTGGATCAGTGAATGTTTTCAGAGTAGAAACAAAAATAAAGGTGTTTGTTAAACTAACAATTGTTAATTTCTATGCTTTTTCTGTAGCCATCTATATAAATATCCACAGAATATAAAATAAAGTAATTATGTTGTTAATCTAAAGGTTCTAGAGGTGAGTAAATTTGACAAAATCTTTTTCTTTCACAGGCTTATCCTGTGCCAAAATATTATGCTAGGAGTTTTATTTCTTTGTTTCTTAGGACTAATTATATTTTGTATCAAGTTTGACTTTTTGCCTTGCATTTTGTCTGTCTGTGACTATATGGAAAATGAATGTGCTAGTATTAATACAGTGATGTTACATACTTTGTAAAGCAATGCAGGAATGAATGACAGGACAAGATTTAAGACAAAGGAAAATCAAGAAATATCATAGTGTCATACAGCTCTTCCAGTTATACTTCCATGTTAATATATACAAGCAAGGGCAGCAGTGAGGGGTATATTTATTAATTGATTTTGGTCCATTGCCATGTTAGTTGAACACTAGAAAAGAATCAGTAAGCAGCAACAGTCAGCAAGGAAAATAACTTGGAAATAATCTTTTTTTATGATTTTTATTGAATTAGTGACTCAGTCATTGTCGTGGAACTGACTAGGCTCAACTAGGGCACAAGCTATTTCACTTCAAAACAGCCTGATTGGAATGGTTTCTTTTGTTACACTATTAGATGTGACCTTGTGTCCCAGCGGCTTGTTGTGTTTTGTGTGACTGACTTCCTCCCTCTCCCTTTGTGCATGTGTGCATAGTTAGTGATTCTGTCTATTAGACCAACCAAGTAAACATTGTTTGCCTTTTAGGAGCAGAAATGTGACACTGGCAGTGGTCTGCAGTTGCTCCCTGACAGTTTTTTGGGGGGTCGTTTTTTTCCTGGTTTGCTTACTAATGTTTGTTTTGCTTGATGAAGGAAAACATTTTTTGCCTGGGATAAGATATAATAAGGCAACAGTTTTACAATTTGTTTTAATCTATTTTAATCAGGATCAGAGTTACAAAATTCAGATTAAAAAATGTTTCTAAGAATGTTTTTAGCTTAGTAGTTAAATTTTAATTCAGTGAAGACCCTGAAAAAAGAACTCTTACTATCTTCTTCTATATGTGAATACTATGTTTCCTTAAAAACTATAGGCATGTCATGAGGGTTTTTTGAACCTTAGGGATTTAGGTATGTACATCTTGCCAGAGGATTTTCCTGTCTATCATGGGTTGCTGGAAAACTCTTCTGGTCCACATCCTGGTGATTTTAACTCTAAAGGAGCACACGAGGCTGCTCTGGTTACTTCTGAATGCCACAGAACTGTGTTTTGAATTCAGACTTTTGCTAAGACTCTTACTGTTCTACAGTCTGTTAGGTGAGAAACACAAAAAGATAAAATAAAATTAATTCCTGGGACTGTGCTTAACAATAAATATCATTCCTTACCCTTAATTAACCTAAAATGTCCTATTAACTTAAGCGTAACTTCTTTGCCTAAGATATTTCTTCCTTTTACTTCTCCACCTCTACTTGTTTACCATCACCCTCCTCTGAAGGAAAGATAAGGGCAAAAAGGGCTAAAGACTCTTGACTGCTGTTCTAATGCACCAGTCTTGTTTATTCCCTTCATGAAAACATTCCCTCTCATTGTCCATGTTTTGATAGCCAGCACCAATTTTGTGGAGGTGAACAGTACTCCTCTACTCACTTCTCCCCTTCTTAAGATCTGGTAATCAATATTTCATTTGAATGTCTAAATTCCTCCCCCTCCTCCTCATTTTAAGGCTGCTAGTCCCTCTAGAGTCTCCTGAATGTGTAGTCTTCATACCAGATTTATAACAAATCTTATTCTATAAGCATCATTTAAACACAAAATACGCCTTTACAAATGGGCAAGGTAGAAATTCAGTGTCTAATGAGAGTTTTTCATCTGCACTCTTGATTTTCCGGTTCTCATTTCAGATACTATACTGCAGTACGGTGATAAAGCTTTCCCCTGAAATCTAAATCACTCACTCTACCTTGATTTTCCGTCATTTGATTCAAGGTCATTTCCTGTGGTCATTATCTGTCCAACTTGTCTTCTGCTATCCCATATGCATTTTAAAAAGCACGTCTTTTCCACATAGCTTTCATGTGTGTTTTTTAATGTATCACATTTCTGTAATTCAGTTAAATTCATTAATAATTACATTATTGTTCATTAAGTGAAAGCTTCTTTATTGCTGTCCTACTGCTTATATATTTGAGAAGGCCACCAAGGATTGAAACATAATCAGTCTACATTGTGATGCAACTCTACTATTCAAAATGGTAGATTTTTAAAAAAATAAAATTATAAAAACATACATCTTTTTAAAAATTGCATATTTACCTTTGGTAAACGTTATGCTTATTTACATATGAATACCAAAGAATATTTAAAAAAAAAAAAAAAAGACAACAAAACTTTCAAAAGCACTGTCTGTTTTTGTGGAGAGAGTTCCTGTCAAACAATATTTGATTATTTATTTTAAGAAAGCTATATATTTACTCATTAAGAAAATAAGAAAGGTCATTTGCTTGGCTCCTGACCCTTGCAGTGAGGTATCTTACTCATGTTTGCTATATTACAAATAGTATTTAAATCACATGCACTGCACATTAATACAAAAAATATCTTTTTATTTGTATACATGCATATACTGACAGAGAACTCTTAAGGTGCTCCTATATACACAACTATAAAGTGGGCAGTTTGACTGTTTAAATAAGTTAATAAGTGTTCCTTTGTAAATAGCTTTGATTTTGACCAACTCCTAAATTATTTTTTCAGTTTTCTTTTTGTTTCTAAATAGTTAAAGCTTTGTGTGTCGGATATTTTTTCAATAGTAGGGGTAAGGAAGTGTAATATCCTACATAGCAAGGAATCTGGTACAACAGGTGGAAGGAAGGTAAACGCAGTACTTTTAGATTGCACATATGAACAGTTTATCAGTAGATTTTCTGCTTGCATATACTGTGCAAATATATGTTAGGAAATTGCGTGCCATGCTAAAATATGCAAAGTACAATTATTGCCAAAACCAAGTTAAAAGGTGCCAGAGTCAAAACTGCGTAGAATAAAAAAGAGACTGATGACAAGATCCCTGTTTTTTAAAAATAGTTTTGGGTCTAAAGCATCAAAATAAGGATATTTTTTCACTCTTTTAATAAAACCTTTCCAAAAAATAGAGCTGTTTCCATTAGAAAATACACAACTTTAAAAAAAGAAAAAATTAGATTTCCTTGTATTTGCTCTTGCTGTTTTCAATCAAAATTCTGAATTGTCTTTTCTAGTCACTTTGTGGTCTTTTCCCCCAAAACTGTACAATGAGAAAAAACGTATTGCTGTTTACTAAGACCAGAACAATTACAGACAACATAAAAATAATGGACACCTCATTAGAATTTGAATACTTTAGATAATTTGTCTAACTGACCTGTAATAGACAAAAGAAGAAAACACTGATAAATTAAATATCTGAGGAACATTTTAGTGCTAAGCATGGAGTAACAGATTTCTGCTCCACTCCATGAGGTTGAAGCGGTAGTAGTTCAGCAGGAATTAAAAATAAGTATTTAGATTTGTGTAAGATGGGAGATTGGTTTTGCCTATGTTATGAGGGATATATTGTTCATCTTGCTTCAGGATATGAAATAATTGCCACTAGAGGGGGAATTCTGTCCTACTGTCATGGTACAGCAGTCTAGGTACATGGTGGGCTTTTCTATCTTCTTAGGAGATACCGGGTAGAAGCCACTGC
This sequence comes from Ibycter americanus, assembly GCA_035590275.1. Lineage (NCBI taxonomy): Eukaryota > Metazoa > Chordata > Aves > Falconiformes > Falconidae > Ibycter > Ibycter americanus. The sequence goes on from JAVJGI010000001.1 coordinate 2,792,012, forward strand.
CTGAAAAAAGGTAACAACTGGAATTGATGGGCCATCATCATTTTCAGTAATCTGCTCTGATTTAGCACAGAAGTATTATCTCAAATGAAGAAAGATCATAGTAATCCATCCATCAGTTATTTTTTTATTTATATCATTTAAGTTCTTTAACTTTACTAGAAAAATTTTGTTTCTCAAATTGGCTTTTGAACTGAAAGAAAGGAAATGGAGCAATGCAAAATAAAACTGCTAAATGTAAATCTGTCCAACCTTCTACTATATTAGCACTTTTACTCAGAATTTGAATGGCAGTAAAATCAAGGGAATGGCTACAAAGAAAGCACATTATCCATTGCTATGCATGTATTCCCACTGTCCCATTAAAAGAAATGCCTTTTGTCTCCTGAGACACATGTAAGGCAGCTCTACGTATGATCTGTACCTTGAGAGGACAAATCTTTCTCTATCTGCCCAAGGAGTAAACTGATTTTTCTTTCCAGAATTTGGTCTTGCATTGTACCTGCACTGAAATTCCCTACATCCAGGCAGATTGGTTCGTCTTCTGCTTGAGCTCCGTAATAATCCCTACTTCTCATAATAATGGCAGAAAGATGACCTAGTACAATTAGTTGATGGAGAAAGATGATCTAGTGGAAATCATAGCAATTTGTAATTTATAAAACTTTTTGTTTTGGTTTTGGAGAATTTCATATTTGTTTTGTGAAGACAAATCCTTTAAGAAATATCAGGAATGCCCTTGAAAGCAATATTTGTTGCTATATATGATACCTGGTTACTACTTATTAAACAATACTGCTATTATCACTTCTTCCTCTGCAGCTTATTCCCCAGCATTAAAGCATTAAAGGTCTGAGGGTTACATGAAAATGAAGAGTGGAATTATGAGGTTGACTGGATTTGATAGGAAGAAAGAGAATGAAGTTGGACTTTTTCTTTATAATCTATTTTTGGTAGAGTATAGCAGTTGCTGTACTACACTGAGTCTATTCTATCATCCTTTCAAATGCTGCACACATAAATATATATTAATGGCATCAAAGAATGTGAATATAAGAAAGAACCTTCAAAAAATTCAGCATAGTTGTTTACACTACCTGTAAATAATCCCTGGTTCTAGAAATTTTTATTACAAGACCATTAATTCCACATAAAACATTTATCAGCAGGTCTAGTGGTCCTGTATAGACAATGTTGATGTCATTTACTCAATGATCTGTACATATTTAGTGACAGCAGGTATATTTTAGGATTCAGTAGTTACTGTGGTCTTGATTTTTGAGAAGGAGCTGCTGATTTATAGATCATATATACAATCACCAAAAAGCATCTACTTTTTTCCCTTTTGCTATCACATATTCTTAGAAAATTTTATCAGTATTACTGCATTATTCTTGCTCCAAACTAATTAGTGGCTGAAGCAGTTGAAAAGAGATGCTGTGCTTCTGAACCAAAGAATAAATTTTCTGTTGTGCTAAAAGCAGTGGCTATTTTCCTACATTGTTTCCTTTAATTTTGATTTTCTGTCCGTGCTATCTAGTTTTCTGGAGCAATTGTGCATGGTTTCTAACGTGCTATGTTATATTCTTGTGCCTGCTGGTACAAAACTTTTAATTGCCATCCAGTCAAAACATAAATAAGTTTACTGGTTAGTATGAATTTGTTTTCTTGCAGAAAAGATTTTAATTGTGTGCAAGTTTGGGGGGTGGTGGTGGTGGTGGTGTTATATTAGAATTGGTGAATCTACTCTCCACAGTATTCTTACTTAGGAAGAAGGATCTGATATGGGCTGGATTTTTCTAAGCATGTTTTGAATGTCTTTATGATTTTAACACTTTTAGCAAATTAGAAAGAAGCTAGTTAATTGTCAGGTGAATGTTTTTAAAAACATGAGAATCGAGGGAGCCATACATTATTTTAGACTGTTGGGAAAACACTCAATATGCATATATTTCTTTAGAAGACTTTTACTTGTTTAAAACTTTCATTGACACTAATGAAGATAATTTTGAGCACTTTTAGAGCAATAAATCAAGCCAGTCTCTAGAAAAATCAGTCCAGTCTGTAGAAACATCAGTGCCACTATGTGGAAATTTCATAGTTTTTTGTAGTCAGTTAGTGGCCGAGGTTAAGAGAGCTCAGCTGAACGATTTCTTTCCATCCCTCATGAAACAAAGAATGCTAATATTTCCCATAAGTATATCAAAAGCCAGACATATATTCATAGCTTTCTTTAGATTCATAGATTTTTTTTCTTTAGATTCATAGCTGGGTTGTTTTTTTTAGTATGCAGTATGAATGGAAATTATTGTTTTGCTGGATTTACTATAGAAGTTGGCACTGCTACGCTGCAAATCTAGAGTGAGCTTATGCTTTTCAACAAATGCTGCAGCTTTGCCTTGTGCACTTTTGAACACTCATTCCCTTTTAATTAATTAGGTAAATTTTAATTTCCTTACCTTTTCCAAATAAGAAACTCCAGGGAGCACTTTCAGCAAATTTCATTTACTACATATTCCCTGTTATCAACCCCATTCAGACTGAACAAAAGGCAGAGAATGCAGTTTGGATTTCATTACTTTATATAGCCTAGATTGTTAGGTTCCATATAATGGAAGCTGTTCTGTTGACTGTGTTTGCTAAAACACTATTTCAATCCTATTTATAAACCACATTCTGTATTGTGTGTCCCCCTTCTCAAATCATGGTTTATTTCAATGATCTCTGTTGTCTCTGTCTGTGTGCACTATGCTGTCATGCCCTCTTTTCCCTCTGTGATTGACTCTGCTTGAGCAGAGGACCTGGACAAGATGACCTCTGGAGGTCCCTTCCAACCTCAAGCATTCTGTGATTCTATGATCTTGACAGCAGCATAAAGCAGTAAGGGAGAGGCTGGCACCTTCTATTGGAGTTCCCAGCTTTACACATTTAATTCATTTACATGAATGAATACTCTTTATTCAATATGCTTTACTTGATGTTGTGGAGTTAGATTATGGATACATCCTGGCATGAACACCTATCACAAACAACTTTATGCTGCTTCCATGTCCTCTGAATAGCTTGGGATAATATCTGGGAGCCAAGCTGTTGTTAAATAGTGCCATAAATTTGGGGTTTCGGTTTATCACACACTTGGGTAAGTGCCATTGTCTTCAGATTAATTTTTAGTCAAAGCAGGTGATATATTCATTTACAGTGAATCAGGTGGATGGTGCAATTAAAATATTTGTGAAAAATAGATAAAGAAAATCACAATGAATCTGGTTGCATCTGAGAGACCTCTGTCCTCATGGCCATGGAGAAACTTACTACATATGCTTTCCTGATTCAGTTACCAGGAATTTAGTCTTAGTGCACCCTTTTTATCTCAGGTTACACACCTGAGAGGTAGGGACTCTGTCTTGGAATATAACCACTCAAGGAATCCTCTAGAATTACAATCAGCTTGAATTCACTTTGCTCATCTCCCTTTTCCCCTGCTAAAGTGTATTTCACTTCTAATTCATATAGAAAGTAGTCTTAATAGGCTGCTTTTGAAGATACAAAAGTTTGCCAAACTAGTTTCACCTCTTGTACTCCATGTAACTATTTGATTTAACAACAGGTTAAACTCCTCACTAAACTGAACCAGTGTGTAGCTTTGAAGTGTCTCTATCTACTCACTGATGTATCTCTTACCTAGCTGTACATCAGCAATATGCCTGATGAAGTCTCTAATTGTGATTAATAGTTGTAATTCATTATGACTAAAACTGGATATGATGGCCTCTGGTGGAAAATGGTTAGGAAATTATGAGGTATTATATTCCAAAAATCCGTTATTTAAAGATGTTAGCTTCACCATTTAACAAGGCAGTGTATTCAGACTCTTTGGCCAAGTGGCCATTGGCAACAACAGATACATATTGGTCTTTGAAAGGCTTTGGGATGTCTGGAAGGACACGAGGCAGCCTAAAAAAATGTGAATTCCAAGTAACAAAGTCAGAGTTAGAACAACCATAACACGTGTTAGGAATGTCAGAAAAGGGAATGAAAAACAAACCCACCAAAAACAGCTGGATGATTTACAAAAAGTATTTGCTTTGCCATACTCCTGACTAAACCTGACTGGTTATTCCCAGGAAGCGTGGCAGATATGATATCTAAGTCATATGAGATGCAGCATTTGAAAAGACAAAAATCACCAGGAAAATCAATGGCAGAGCTTATGGTAGAGTAAAAATGCATTGAAGTAAAAATACCAATTAATGCACACTAGCAAATAAGTAGTTGTGTTCACAGGCACACTGAAGAACAAAACTCACCAAGAAATTGGGGAAATAAAGTGGACTGCAGAAGTCCACAAACTGTGAGCACTCTTAGTGCTCTTCTGGGTAAGGGGTGTTTTAGTCTGATTACACCTAACATCATTGCTGTTACCCATAGGCTTTCATGTACTAATTTTTGAAAGTCACCTAGCAATTTGGTTCCATCAGCCTTCATTTTTACTACCTTCTAATTTTGGAGGCATTTTTATGCCTTACATGCATGCAACAATGCAGTACCTGACAAACAATAACATCAAGATGGGCTGACTGCAATAAGGTACCATTTAAAAATACTTAAACTTCACTTCATTAAAAAAAAAAACACCTTGGAATTCAGCAGTAATCCTGGAGCAGGCTAGAAACATCAGGAAATGTCAGTACTTGTAGACTGACAGATGCTTCTGATTATGACAGAACCAATTCTGTAGGCTTCATACTGCAGTATGTGTGATGTATGTACACTACGTTATTTTTTCTTTCTCTAGTCCCCTCTGTTACTGTCTGTGTACTACTGGCTTCTCAGGATGTTTCATAAGTCTACTTGAACATATTCACACACAAATGAAAAAGTGATCAGTGTGCCTGCACATTTTTCTATTTTTAAAAGCCAGATTTCTTTTAAGTGTTTTGCAAAAGCAACAACAACTGAGAACACTCACCCTTTCCTTTGTGCTCAATCAGGTTTTGAACAAAGAATAATCTTTTCATAGAATCTACTGGGCAAGCATCTTGTTCCAGTTGCACTCAGCCATGGATAGTTAGAAAAAGAGTAAAAGAACAGAACTATTGTCCTCAGCTTTCAGAAATCTATAGCTTAGGGAAAATTGTGAGATAGAAGTTGTGTGCTTGAATTTACTAGCCCCTCATCAATTTTTCTTCCATTAATTTGCCTATGTAAGATTGTATGTCCTCAGTATATTCCATGCTGTGGCATGCACATTTAGAGTATAGTAATGGAGGTTACTTTCGATCTTACTGTTTTTGTGGGCTTACTTTTAGTATTTATGTTGTAATTACAGTTACAGTTCTTGGTTTAGTGCACATTTATAAGCTACTGTACTTTTTATTTTGAAGTAAAATGGGAGCAAAAAGAACTGTTAGCATCTGGCAACCACACCTTGATTCATTCTAGCCCCCAGAGTCTTGGTATGGTGCATTAATTTTTCAGTTTGTAATTTGCCAGCTGCATTTAATGGAACCAATTTTCATTACATCTGTTCTATGGTTCAAAGAGCTCTTTTAGTTGCCAAAGGGGGCCAGCTTCACACAGATTCAGAGAGGGTGCTAATATACTGTATCTTCAAGTATTAGATAACTAGGGATGGTTTTATAGCAAACAGATTATTTTTTACACAGGCAAATTCTATATTCATGACTTGCCAATATTAGAATTCAAATCTGAACTGCTTAAGTTTCTTCCTCAGGAACCCGATATTGATTTTCATGTAATTTTCTTCATAATACTCTCTGATTACTTATCTTTTCAATAAATTATATATTTCTGTTTATTGGTGAAAGAAGACATATTTATACATGAGTAAACCCTGGTTTTAAACTAAAAATAATTTAGAAAAGTTTTCTAATAAAATACTAAAAGATATGAGGGATAACTCTGTGATTTTTAGCACTAAGACAAGGCATTTTTTTATGCTGAAACAAACTCACATTACCAGAACAACTGCACACATTGTGCATAATTTTAATCTTCATAAAATGTGTAGCAGTTGTATGGTATTAAATTCAAGATTCCAGTTGACAGCAACTTTCAATGAAAAGGTTTTTCCTCATGGGCTGAAAAAAATTTGAAATGTTCTACTACACTTTGAAGTTCTAAAGCATCAGCCATATGAGAATTATAAAGCATTAATCCTGAAGAGTTTCCACCTGACAGTCATGAAATAGCATACCTGTGTGAAAAGTGACTCAGTTTTACTTCCTCAGGCAATACTTTCCTTTTTTTTCTGCTGCTTCAGAAATATCATGCATCATGTCGTAGTGAGAAGATGGCCTTGGAATGACTGGATCCTTTTGAAATCATTGAAGTCTACAGTATCACTCTATTTATCTGAGACATTTCAATGACATTTATAAAAGTTGTTTATACTAGGAGTTTTATTCTAGTTTGATGAGCCATATGAAAGTTGCTCAAAAAAAGTAATCAAGAAGTTACGTGCACGCTGTTGTTTTAAACAGTTGTTTCTAAGGCTAAAAAAATAGTAGAAGGAGCAAATGTATTAGTAAGAGTTCATATGCAATTTAAGAACACTACAGACAAGATAATGTATGCACAATACTCCCTTTTGCACTGGTTCGTTTACTTCTTTGATATCATTGGGATTATCTCCTGGTGATTTCAGTCAGAATCAGGGCCTAAGATAACAGATTCTCATTTCATGAAAAAATTATGGTTTTGTCTGTGAAGTATTTCTTTTATGGGTTTTTTTTTTTCTGAAGGACAAAAGCACACGTGCTGTGCCTCTTTGGCTTTAGTAACACACCTGTTCTGCCTAAAAAAAATGGTATTTGAAGACTGTTTTTTCTCTCTATTACAATACATTGTATATACTTCTTTTTGCAAGACAACATTATAAGAAAAGTCTTGCAATTTGATTTGTATCAGTTTCATTCAGATCCTAGTCTGAAATAAAGCTGTAAACATGTATTCATGACTGTACAGTAATGGAATGAGTCCTAACATGGGAAGTTATGTCTATATTGTTTCAGCAATAAGCTGAAAGCAACAAGGGACCTGTCTCCCAGCACAAGCAAGATCATTCACAAGCTTGCCATGTGGCCTCTGTTTAGGCTTTACATTGGTCGTTTTCTAAGGTCCACTTTTTAGGCTTTGGGTACTAAACATGCAGTTTCTTTTTCCAGGTAAGAAAAGAAAAAAAAAACCATGGAACAGTCCTCCATGAATTCTAATCTTTCATCTTTTCTTATTATATGGAAGCATAAGAAAAGGGATCTTAGCATTTGTTATGCACTCTGGCAAACAGCAGGACAGTGATGTTGCCCCCTTCCTGTCTCCCCCAGTTTATTTTATATAATAGCCTAATGTTCACATTTACATTTGCAAAAATAAAACCAAATCCTTGCGGTGGCCAGTGGTATTTTCTGTCACTGAAACAGACTGAGTGGGGGTTTAAATATGAATTACCCATTATGAGGTAACCTTACAAAAATGCTTGGAAGAAGGAAGGGGCTTAGGGGAGGGGTGAAGGACACTCACTCCAAGTCTGTATTTCAACTGCAAGATTTGGTGTCGCAGAATTTATACACCAGGAAGCACAGAGAGTGAGCCAGAACAGCCTCAGAAGGGAAATTAAGGCTTCTCAAGTGGTTTTGTGTTCATTAATTGGTACAGAGGAGTGCTTCATACTCACTTTAAATTAAAATTCACTACAAAAGCAACAGCTGGAGGTGTCTGTTACCCCATGCATTGCGACAGCTGGAGACTAACAGAATAGGAAAAGATTATGTTATGTAAAATGAAGTTTACTAGGTTTCATTGAACAATTTAAGTTTTCCTGTACACAGATGGAATCTAATTCCTTCCCACATTACTGTACCTTCTATTTTCATTTCCTATTGGTTCGTTATATTTAGATGTATCTGGAATTAGATTTTATATACAATAAGTGTCAAAATATTTCCATTGCAAAGACATAAAAATACCTGCATGTGTAAAAGTGTGATTGACACAGAAAAGGATAAATCATGTTTCAAAAGAATCTGTTCTGTGGTCAGTAAGTTATGGTCATTTGTAAATGTCTTTTTTCTTTTTTCTTTTTTCTTTTCTGCTTCTGAACAAAGCCTGAGTATTTGGTAGCATTAAAATTTGGACTCCCCACCTTTTCTTGAGATCTGATGTTACTACTGAAAAGGTCACCGTATGAAGCTCTTGCCAGTCTTCCACTGGTTTTCTTTAATTTCCTGTCTCAGAACTGCTTTTGCTTCAACTACTCAGAAGATACCCACTTAGCTTATTCCTAGAATCCATAACAGCTGATAACAAAAATCAAGTTTTAGCCAGAAAGCAATGGATAGGAACTACAGCAGGACAGCCTCTGTCATCCTAACTTTGAGTAGATGCATGACTAGTGAAAAGGAAAGCAGAGGGACCAGAATTAAGTGCTCCTCAGTACATTAAAATTGATAGATTCCAGTCCATAGATTCAGCTTCACCTAATGTCGCATCCTGGGAAAATGAGATTTTAAGGACTGAAAATCCCTTGAAGAATATCTTATCAAATCAAAATTCAACCTAAAACATTTTTTCAAATAAATTTACCTAATAGTACTCAAATAGAATTCAGCTGTTTTCCGCCACTTTATGTAAGTAGGAATGACATTTGATGCACAACATACTACATATTAAGTTAAACATTCAAGGTACTGATATATAAATATTTTTTTGGAGTCTTGCTGAGAAACCGTGAAAGGAATAGAAAGGTACGGATATTTGCTCTAGATAGGACTACTTACTGCTAGGAAAAATTACGCGTTCAGGATGAATAAATAAACTGAGAGACTAAGGACTGTAAACACTGCTAAGAGACTACTGTGTGGAGCACATGAGCTCTCCTTGCTTTTGTTTACTGTTTTGTCTTCTGTTCTCTACTGAGGTTGCCTAGTTTGTCTGTAAAAATATTCCTTGATAATTCATGAGGGAAAGTAACGTCATCTAGAAAGGACTTCTCTAGTCCTGTAGTGAGCACATTTTGCTCAGCGTGGATTTGTGATATCACGCCTCCTTATGTGCTTTGTCACTTTTCCAAAGCACATAACTTCTAAATACACATATTATTCCAAAATGCAATGCTTCTTTCTCTATAGTAGAGACACCCCTGTGCTGAGTATGGCTTAGTTCACATATTTACTTTCCATAGCCTGTCTTTTAATTATAATTGAACTCTTGTGATTTAGATATGGAACAAGGGTGTTGTTCTGTGAAAATCAACACGGTGAAAGTTGAAAGAAATAAGTAAAAATAACTTATATTGTTATCTGATGCTACTAATCCATCAAAAACTTGCAACAGTTTCTTACTGATGGATACAGTAAATTTAATATCCATTTATCATTAACTGGACTCAGTGGCATAATGAAAGGTACTAGATGCAACCAAAGACTTAGGAACCTACGATGCAGAGCCTGAACTTTAGGTTACCCTTCCTCCGTTCTGCAGAAGTCAATGCTAACATCTAACCTACAGCATCATGTTTCCTTCTGTGTCCATCTTTACTTTCTGACTCCATCCACCATTCCACTCCCCAATCTGTAGAGATGGCAGGGGCAGGGCTATGGAAAAGCACATTTAAGATTTAACTTTTAGGCTCTAAATTAAACATCGGGACTATCGCATCTTGATTAGTACAGTAGGCTGTCTGTAGATGATGTGAGGAAGAAGTGTGGGGGTGGACATGTGGAAGCACTGTCTATGTCTTTGTGACATACCTTAAGAGTGACCATCAGATTTGTTCATATTCTCTGTTGTGACCAGTCCACTGGTTTCAGGTCTTTAAAGAATGACCTAAATTTTGAAGTCAGTTGGGAGAAATCACAAATTAAGCACAGAGGTCTTCAAGAGAGGGTCTTCTCTAGGTATGTATAAATAAATGCACACCAGACAGTTGCATAGAATTTGGGCGCTTTTGTGCATACGCAGCATCTCTGGGGACATTTTAACTACTCTGGTTTTCTACTAAAATGCACAAATTTCAACCCTCATCCCGCTTGAGGTGCCTAAGCTTCTTCATGTTGCCCAAGTTTAATATGTTGTCATCATAGAGATGAAAAAAATGCTGAAAAGTGTATCTTATATAGTAAAAAAGGTAGCACCTATACTGTACATTTGATAAGAATAGACAGTCAAATCTGGTATAAGTTGGTAGTGGGATCCAACCAGCATTTTGGCTCAAATTCTTTTGTGTATGTGTTAGCAACAAAAAATGTATATGTTAAATGACCCACATATCGGTCAATTATGATTGTGACCAGGAGCATGCTTAGTTACAGAAGTTTCTTTGTTTCTTTTGAACCCTTCCTTAGCATTGGTCTTTATTTTCTTCTAAGAAGCTGTGAGCACTTTCAGCTTGGAATCATACAGGAATTTAGGTAGTGTAGCGTGCCTGCCTTTTGCTTGGGAAGAACCAGTGTGCTAGCAAAAAATAATTGCTGTTGGTGAGCACAGAGCTGTGAAACAGAAACTTCATGAACATCTGATTTTTTAGCTAGAAACAAAATGTTTAATCACTGTCAATCTGCGTATTTTAGTCTACTACATGTTCAGATCATCCTTTTTTTTACATGCATATTTCTGTAACAGATATATGACATTATGCCAGCTGATTCTGATTTTGATCCTATGCAATTCCATCAGGAAGATTGTCTTTCGTGCATCCCTTTCTAGGTTTATTTTTCAAAAAAATTTCTTGAGGAAAAATTTGCATTCGTTTTACATAATCTGTAATATATAAACCAGTATCACAATATTTTCACTTTTGTCTTGATTAATCTTAAAAAGGTTTAATTATCCCAGCAATTTCCAAGGCATTGGAAGCAAATTAACATTCCTAAATTGTTTTTTGTTCTTTTCCCAGCAGTACATACCTTCATTTACCGTTTAGTCTTCTGTTACTTCATGTAACTGGTAAACATTTGGATACTGCTGATGCTGATCTTTTTTAGCACAATAGGTTGAATTTGTGTCTGCTATTTTTAATACATTTAAGTTGTCTAAATAGTCTTTAAGGTACTGTCTTTCCCAAGGCTTTCTCATTACTCCTTTCTTCATGTTTTACCATTATGAAAATCTATTTTTCATTATGATTTTCAGTCCAGACTGAAACAGAAGCTCTCTTTTGCAAATCTTTCTTCCAAAAGAAAGCTTCCATTTAGTAAGTTACTTTCCTTATTTCCTTTTATCTTTCATTGTGCTCCCCTTGCTCTATTTGTGCCTGAATGCAGCCTGTGCCCCTTTGATATCTTTTGGAATATACCCTTTTGTACCTTATTTGACACAACAGTTGTTTTTTTTAAAGTGTGGTCTTAAAATACTCTTTAGTTATCTGTGCTTCTTTTCTTACTTTAATTTCTCTAACATTTCAAGTTGGTCTACCAGCACAGAGTAAGCTACAGAAGAAAGACCACAGAATAAGGTCCTTCGGGCAAGATTTTCCCTGATTTATGTCTAGGAAGTGTATCATCAGTGCTACCATAACTAGTTGCTGTTCTTGCTTCCTTTGTGCATATGGAATAAAACTGATTTTTCAGCAATGTCCAAGATACCTGACAAAATTACTACTGTGAATTTCTGTTCTGTTAGCTTTTTAATAAAAAAATTTAAATTGTACATGAACATTTTAAAATGGCAGTGAAAGCAGGCATCTTTCTATATTCTTATTATTAGTATGGTTGCATGTAAACAACTATAATAATTATGACCAAATATGCAACAAATTCGTTTCTGCATAGTAATACCCTGAGCATCCCATTGACTTCAGGGAGTTAAAATTGTATGACAACCCAGAAATTGACCAATTAAAAATGAATTAGATTACTTTTAATATAGTTGAATAATGTTGCATGTAAGGAATGCTGAAATTAAAAAAAAATATTGATTTGAATCATTGTATTATGTTTAAAAAAATTAAATTCCTTCCTATTTTGATGGTGCAGTATGTAATGGTGTTGCTCTGCAATATTTTAGTTCAGTTAAATATCTCATTAAGAAAAATCAACTTGCTGATTTATCATTGCTTTGCGGAGTAAATTTTAATGAGTGAAATTTCACTAATGAGTAAAATCCATTTTCCAAAGAATATTTTTTCTTTTATGGAGGCTGAGTGCATTTGTAATAGGCATGTTTAGGTTTAAAATTATTATTGCTCCTACACCGGTTACTATTGAGTGTATATAAGAAGACTGCTTCAACGAAATTTAAAAGAATTATTCTTTAATTTAAATTACTTAATTATGTTATATATTTGAAGTATTTTTAAAACTGTTGAACTGCTACCTTCCAGAAGTAAGTAGCTTTTCCATATTGTATATTTTAGTGAAATAATCCACATTCGTATATTTATGTCAGCTGAAAATTACCAAGTTATTTGGACTTGACATTATACTAAAAAAAAAACCTCACAACCTTTTCTGTACTGACCCAAGGCATTTGGATATGTAGTTTGAGATTTATTCTGAACATGAGATATCACACTTTTTTTTGCACACACACACGAAAAGATACATCTTTCTAATCTGACAGAGCAACACCTCTGTCATTGAGCAATGTATTCTGCAATAGAGACCAAGGAGGGTTTTTTTGCACACACACACACACACACACACACACACAAATACATCTCTCTAATTTGACAGAGCAACACCCCTGTCATTGGAGTGATGTATTCTGCAATAGAGACCAAGGAAGTGTGCAAAGGAAAAATTTCCCCCACCACTTAAAATAGAGAAATATTCAATTCTGCAGCCTATGTCAGTGAATTTCCCACCTTTCTGTTTTCATTGTAAGCGGGATGGTTTTTAAGACTCATACAGAAGAGAAACATGGTAAGAATCTGTTCTTCATTCACATCTGTGTTACTGTCAAGATGAGTTTTTAATTATAGGTAGACCACATAGCATTACAGTTGTCTCCAATTGCTTTAGTTTCATTTCCTTGTAACTTATGACAACTGTAAATTGTTCAGGCACAAGTTGTCTATTCCAACCAGTTTGAATCAGGGGACAGATAACAAATGCTTGAGAAAGACAAAATGGATTATTGGATGGCTGTCTATTCTCTGAATGAAATAGATATCCAAGTTGCAAATTGTCATATAATTTTAAAGGTATTTGGTTTATCATTAGTTTAAATGCATGAATAAGTATTTATAGTTTAGTCTTAATTTTTGGAATTTGCAGTTGTGAATGCTTTGACCATCAATATGTTAATCCTAGATAAATCTTGCATTTGGTTTCTATTTTTCTGATGTAATGTGTTGTATTATGCTGGACAATACATAATATATAGAAAGACAAAAAGCAGGGTAATTTTATGCAGAAACACAAAAGCAGGTAATCAGAGAACTGAAACATATCTTGCTAATTCTAATCTATTTTCCACTAACATATCTGCTTATGTATCCATCTGCGAATTTTACTCACACTGTGAAGATACAGATTAAATAGATACATATAGTGGGGTACATTAATGGGAACAAGAGAAAAAAAGGAGCAGGGGGAACATCAAAGACAGATGCACACCTTATCTTGAGAGCTAAAGGGGGAAGAAGAATATGACATGATACAACAAGGCATCACCAAAAAAAGTGGGAGAGCAAGTGGCATGGGAAAGAGGATGAGGGGAACGCTGCTCTGTAACACCTATGTATTCCCTACCTGTCAGCATCTGGTTTCTGAGACTGGTGAAGCAGAAGGGTCTGCTCTACTGTACTAAAGCACAGGTTCCTCTTACAGCAGCACAGTAACAAGATTCAGGAACTAATGGAAGAAGTGTTCAGGAAAGCAACTGAGTAGTCTTGAAAACGCCCAAAAGAGAGTCTGTAAATTGTAAATTCTCAATCACTAATATTTAGAATTTCTAAAAATAGTTTTGACTAGTTTCCACCAGCTGAAGGCTTAGTTGTTTAATGCTGGTGAGGTCTGTTGCTGTTGAGGGCTCGCAGGTTTTTTGATCACCTACTTTAAATCCTGTGGTTCGTATGCCTGCAAGAGATACACTGTAAGGAGTCTAGGTTTATTTGGGTGAACCTGCTCTGTTGCCATGGTAGGTGATAGGTCAACTACCTGTCAATATCAGTGACAGTATCTTATTGATATGAAATTGATCTTTAAGTATCTGGCCCTTAAAGCACAACATGCACATATAGCTCTTTCTCAGTCTTACAAATTCAATACCAAATTCTCGACAGTGCCGTTTTTCTCAAAAGATGCTATGCCTTTTATATTTTCTTCAACATAGTATTCAACACCATTTAAAAGACATTGTCATTCTCAAAGATATCTTTCAAATAAAACTTGGAGAAAAACCATGATCAAATCAAAAATGGACCGATTTGAGGCATTTTGCATGAAAAATTGATTTTGTTTGTTTTTCTCTCTTCAGAAGTAAATTTTCTTTTTTCAACAGACTATAGATAGTAGTTACTTTAGAAGGAAACATTTAGACTATCTAGTTTGCAAAATCCAGGACAAAACACTGGAATATTGTAAAAATCATAAGATAGTAAAAGGAGGAATCTCATTTTGAAGGCCATAATAACAATACCTGTATGGAATTTTCTAGTCATTAAGAGCATAATGGCTACTCACATTTCCCAAATGCAGTCATCCAATGTTTACAGAAATCTTTATTAAGAAAATGACCAGACATAAAAAGTCCTTCTCTTGTAAGTGTAGGCACCTAATTGACTGCTCTGATCATTAAAATAAATTAGACTACATTCTCCACAACTCCCCATGGAACTTTTACCTCAAGAGAGAATTGTAAAACGATTCACTGTTGCAATGCAAAACAGAAAAAAGTGTTTTCTATACAGCAACTGTGCCCAAGTATGTGCATGTCTTTCTTCCCTTGTCTTTGCTCTGTCTTCCCTTAAACCAGATTACTTAAGGTACGTTCACTTCCTTTCTCTCTCTCTCTTCTCTGCAAGACAGAGTTCAATGTCTTCTTCAGTCTTGTAAGTTTATTTTTGAAGTTTCAATGAAATATGATTTACCAAAATAGTCTTAACTTTTTCATGTGGTGCAAGAGCTGTAGTTCGGGGTAGCAATTCTAGTAAGTATTGCTTCCAAGGTGTCATGGTTTAACCCCAGCTGGCAACTAGAAGCCACTTCAAAAGGAGACAGAAAAAATTATAATATCGCCATATTGTCAGATTTCTTAAAGAACTCTGAATATCAAGCATCAAATTATTGCTTTTTCTTTTCATTATGGCTCCACTTCTTTCTTTGAAGGTCCGTTAATTTACTCTTTGAAATGCAGCTAGTAACTTTCGTACATTTCATAAAAAGATAATACTTCATTGTATTGCTACAAATTAATTACAAGAAGAATTAGACATGTAATATGCAAAGACCAAAAAAACCCTGGATGTATATGCTTATGTAGAAATGATTAGTCACATGAAGAGAAAAATGTGCCTTTTCAATGGCACAGTTATATTTTCTTTTGATCAAAGTGTCTTTTAAGACTTGTCATATGCTGAGGAGGTGAATGAATAGATATAAGGTATTCCTTCACCTTCCCTCTCTTCATGAATTTCATCTCCTTACAAAGATCTCAAAGGTTTTTTTTCATTTTCACTAGTGTCATGGTTTAACCCCAGCCGGCAACTAAGCCCCGCACAGCTGCTCGCTCACTCCCCCCCACAGGGGGATGGGGGAGAGAATCAGAAGAATAAAAGTGCGAAAACTCGTGGGTTGAGATAAAGACAGTTGAATAGGTAAAGCAAAAGCCGCACGCGCAAGCAAAGCAAAATAAGGAATTCATTCACCACATCCCATGGGCAGGCAGGTGCTCAGCCTTCTTCAGGAAAGCTGGGCTCCGTCACATGTAATGGTGACTTGGGAAGACAGACGCCATCACTCCAAAAATCCTCCCCTTCCTCCTTCTTCTGCCAGCTTATATGCTCAGCATGACATTGTAGGGTATGGAATATTCCTTTGGCTAGTTCTGGTCAGCTGTCCTGGCTGTGTCCCCTCCTGACTGCCTGTGCCCCTCCAGCCCTCTCACTGGCAGGGCCTGAGAAACTGAAAAGTCCTTGACTTAGCGTAAACATTACCCAGCAACAACTAAAAATATCAGTGTGCAATCAACATTGTTCTCACATTAAACCCAAGACACAGCACTGCACCAGCTACTAAGAAGAAAATGAACTCTATCCCAGGTGAAACCAGGACAATCAGGAAAGAGAAAGAATAACACATCTTAGATGCTCTAAGAGTATAACATTTTATTTAAGTATAATCTGAGCTTTTAAATAATGGTGTCAGGTGTAGGGTTTTTTGATGACCTAAAGTAAGTTGTAATTCAAGACAAGTTGCTATGTTCTTGGCTGTGATCCATTCTCAATTTAAAATAATTCATTGCTTTTCCCAAATGCAAGCTCTTCCAGGCTAGCATAAAGCAATGAGAAGAGAAAAGTAAAGTTATTTTTAGAAAAATAAGCTAGGAGACTTATATTCATATGAACAACTCTTAAAAGTTCTTCATGCTGTATTCAGCTGCACTGTGTGAGTGATTTTGAACTGTTTACTTTGGCCATATCAACATGAGGTTCCAGATTTAGAATATGACATTTTGGGGATGGATCTTGGGTGTAACTCCTCAAATTCAACAGATTTTTCCCTGGAGACTGGCTTAGTAGCCTGCAACTAGTAGAAATGCAGTTATTTCAATAGCGTATTTGTTTGAAAAACCTAATATTGTTTAAATATAATTAAGTCTTCATTACAGAACTTAAATAAATAGGTGCTTACCAGAACCTAAGAAAAGTGCATGTGATGCAAGTGCCTGTGTTTTTTTCCTAGCTGCAGGTTCTCTCTCTCACCAAAGGAGGCATCATTCTCTTCTCTTTACTTTCTGCCCTCCCTCACTCCCCCCCACCCTCACCCAGCTGTGTCCTTTCTGTGCCTTTTCATTAGCTGTTGTATTTCTATAATTCTTCTCTGAGCCATTGAACACTTTTAAAAGGCAGAAAATTATCAAGGTTGAGTTTTACTGCCATTTTAGTGAGTTCCACTTACCTTCAGAGGGATGCAATGCTAACATGGTTATGTGGAGGGTGGAATAAAGGAACAAGAACTCCCATTTTTAATGACTGTGAGTTGTTCACTTAGTTCTGTGGCTCTTTTGAAGCCATAGTCTCACTAAGATGAATAAAAATACTGCTTGTCTCTGCAAATCCTAATTTCCTTATCTCCACAAACAATCATGTCTTCAAAATGCTGATTGGCAAAAAGGCAACTTTTATCTAACCTGTAAATCATTCATTCCTAATATATACCAATCACGATTTACTTTGTTGTTGTCACAAACAAGATAATTAATCAAATAATCAAATAGAAGAAGTCATCAGCTGCAAGTAATGATTTAGCAGTAGAAAATGCATGATATTGCTCTTTGTGCAACACAATCTTTTCTGGAAATTACAGGAGATGCAGTCCTTGAATGCATTTGCACAAACGTGCAGTTTGCAATGCCAAAGCAGACATAGCTAAAATTTGCATTTGATTCACAAGGTATGACTAAAATTAATGTAAGAGGAGATTTTCTATTTAGTTAGCAAGCACGATTACACTCCAAGAGCACAGGAAGGAGAGACTTCAGCAGTTAGAGGGGTGATTGCTTTTACCTTGCATGTTTAGAAAAGCACGCAAAATAACATGGTTTTGCATGTTTTGGCAGAGAAGAAATTTCCGCCCGCCCCCCCGGCCCCGTGATAGTGGAGATTGGCAACGGTGGGGTTTTTTTCACATTTTCTGCCCTTCGGTGGAGGTTTTCCCTTTCCATTTTTAGGTTGTTTAGACTTTTTTTTTCCTTTTCCCTTTTATTTCCTCCGTTCTTCAGTTGTTCAGGACTTTTTGTTTACTTAGGCATTTTTGTGGGGGTTTTTTGTAGCTCTTTGTGGGGCTGTTGTTCTTGCTCTGGTTTTGTATTTATTCTGATTATTAGTATTTCATTGTTAATCTAAATTTCTGCTTTTAGTTGCTTCTGGTGCCTTCTAAGGGCTTCTGCAGCTAACAGATTTTATTTTAAGCACCTGACATGTAAAATTGTGACATCCCTTTTCAGAACTTAGGCATCACGTTTAAATTTAGTGCCAAATGACTGTTGATAACTGTTCTGTAATCTCACTCTCAAGGAATTGCAACATAGTAAGCAATTGTAACGTCATACATCTGACACATATCAAGAGTAATGGTAGAGGTGATAATTACTTATCATTGTAATCATTCAACTTCCAGCAGAAAAATTTTTGTATTTAAATAGCATTTGTACCTGATACTGGCATGCCGCATGTCACTATGGTGACAAAATGGTCATTTTGGCCTGCCACTAAAAAACATATATGTTGTTTGGTTCCCAAAATAACTCCAAATAAAGCTCAAAACCAGCCAGATTGCCAGATTGGAATGTAAAATAAGGTATTACAGACCAGTTGCTGGGTTGTTTTATTAACCTATAGCAGCCTTCTTTAAAGATGAAACCTTTTTTAAGAAATGCAAATATGTAATATAAATCTGTACATATTACTATATAGGACTAATTTAAGAGGTTATTCATCAAAATGTATTACTTTC
Source organism: Ibycter americanus (assembly GCA_035590275.1). NCBI lineage: Eukaryota > Metazoa > Chordata > Aves > Falconiformes > Falconidae > Ibycter > Ibycter americanus. The sequence continues at coordinate 2,810,647 of JAVJGI010000001.1, forward strand.
AAATGACCATTGTCTATCCTGCAATAACAATCATCGTTCTTCACCAAACATCAAAGCAATAAAGCACAGAATACAAGCACTGTAGATCAAAGAGGGGGAAAAGTATGTTTCAAAATAAGCACTTGACAGAAATAATGAATATTTGAACTTGAAGACTGAATTAAGAATATTGAGCTAACTTGATGGCAACTGTCTTGCATTGTTATATAAGACTGAGATTTTGTAGTTGTTTCAAAATCCTACACACTTAGACTCTGATAGACTTACCATAAAAATGGTACCCTCCATCACCAAAAATTAGCTGATATTATTCACAGAATTTCTTTTCTCATAAAAAGCAACATGAATTCATGAGATAGAGGTGAGAAATTACTTTTGCTCTGCGAAAAATTGCAGTTTAAGAGGTAGTGGAAAAACTCAAGACTTCACTTAAAATAAATCAGCATCCTGAGTTTATGGCTCAGAGCAGTGAAAACTTCCCATGATACATTTCATATCATAGCAATAGATTTATTTTGCTTTCCAAACAGATATTTCAGACCTGTCTAAAAAGTGCTCACAGGGGAACTTGCACATATGATCAGCTGTGTAAGTTGGATGAATCAGAACACTCCACATTTCTACAGAATTTTTCTTGCGTGATGTGACCACAAGGTAAAAAAAATCTGTTATTCTGGACTAGATATATATACCTATGATATTTAAATTTATGAAACCTGAAACATCACAGCTATTGTTCATGCTGAAGTTGAATCTGGTAAGGGGTGTCAAATGCAATGAGAAGGGCTTCTATAGGCACATAAGCGCCAAAAGAAAGACTATAGAAAACACAAGCCTGCTGCTGACTGAGGCAGGGGCGCTGGTGGCACAAAGCATGGAAGAGGCTGAGGTACTGAATGCCTCCTTTGCCTCAGTCTTTACTAGTAAAAACTGCCCTCAGAAATCCCTGCTGCAACCATGGGGTAAGTCTGGAGCAAGGAGGATGTACGCTTGGTGAAAGAGTATCAAGTCAGGGAATACTTAAGCAAACTGGACCTAAGTCCATAGGCCGTGATGGGATGCAACTGTTAAAGCTGATGGAGGGGGCTGATGTCATTGCAAGTCACCATTAATTCACAAGGGGAAGTCAGGCATTACCAGCCTGGTAACTTTCTGTGATGAAGTGACTGGCTTGGTGGATGAGGAAAGAGCAGTAGTTATTGTCCGCTTTGAGTTCAGTAAGGCTTTCAACACTGCAACCAATAACATTTTCATAGAGAAGCTGTTGAAGTGTGGGCTGGATGAGGAGACAGCAAAGTGGACTTAATGGCTGAGTGGCCAAGCACAGAGGATTGTGATCAGTGTCATGAGGACTAGTTGGAGGCCAGTAACTGGTGATTTAGCCCAGGGGACACTGGCTCCAATCCCATTCAACATCTTCATTAATGGTCTGGATGATCACTGAACCGCAAATGCACAGTAAAATTCTTTCTTTTAGTTTAAACATGATATTGTTGATGTTCATTTTGTTTGGACAGTACTGGTTTGTGCTCAGTTAGTTTTCTGATTCAATGGATGCCGTAAAGTTAAGAAAAATATAGTTTATTGTCTTTTGATTCAGATGTCTTCCATCATTTATGTAACTTGATCCTGGAAAGCAAACATACCTGACAAACTCTTTCCAGATAACAAAAGCAAAGGAAATATTGGCTGCTACTTAAAACATCAGGGATTATTTTTAAGCTTTCAAGATTCATTTTTATTTTTAGATTTATAAGGTTTTTCTCTTGCCCTTTCTTTTTCCCTTTTCCCCTTTCCTTTCCTTTTGTTTCTTTATTTTGTGCTTGTAGAGTGTTTGTGCTTGAGCTTGTAATGAAGTGCTTTTGATCAACGCTAAAAAGGTCTACTGGTTGAGTCCTTAAATGCAAAACTTCTGATGAGAATAAACTTCAAGGTCTCAGAATGCACTTATCAGATCTACTGTATGAATAAGTGTCAGGTCCCAGAGTAGATTGCATAAATCTTTTTCGTTGAACTTGGTGAGTGCAAAGCTTAATACCGACAGGCTTGCAATCTTTTTGAAGGTGATTATAATTCAGCACCAGCTTTGCATCCTGGATAGAGGTTCCCCTTGAACACAAAGTATGTTACATGCTTGTGTGCTAGTGATCAAAATACCCAGAAGGTTGTTGCTCTTGCAGTTCTTAAACCTCCAAAACGATGTTAAAATGCTATATCCAATCAACTAAGCTGTAAATTAAATTATTGTAGATTGAAGGTGTAGTTCTATCTCATATGCCAAAAACTATTTTCAGTCATAGTATTTGTTACCATACTCCATGGTGTAGCATAACTGAGAAGATGTACTGAAAGTTTATAAATGGTATGTTCAAGATTTTGTAACAGTTGGTTTTGGGTTTGGGGTTTTTTTTAACTTGCATATTGTGGTAAGGATTACTGCCTGAGGAAGAAAATGTGCACTTTAATTTTTCAAACTCATGTAGGTAATAGGTGTTCATCCATGCTTGTTTAGAATAAATGTGAAGTCATACCATACAGACTTTGAAGATTTAGTTGTTGATAAGGAACTTTTTGACTCTTCATTTAGGTAACTGTCCCAAGATAATCAATTTGACAATTCTACTAAAAGATTTCTACCGTGATTTTTTTAAATTTACTGTGAGAACTGTATGGTTTTTAATATCAATTGCCTCCAACTTCTCACTAGCAAAATACTAAAGAGAATAGTGCTAATTGTCATAGCAATCTATTCAAAAAGACTTTTTGAAACTGTACTCTACAATTAACCTCATAAAAAAGATTTTCTTTGTTAAACTGAGGTTGAGTGTGATCTCAAATTTTATAGCATATACTACTGAAAATTTCTTCCTACTCTCATCATAATGCATAAATTGAAATATAGCTAAAAATAAATTCACAACATACTTTCAGTAATTCTTTATCCTTGTTTTTCCTTTTATTACAAAGTAACAAACTAATTTGCAAAATTCAGTAATTCACATGAAGTCTCATCATCATGAAAATCTGTGGGATTTAGCTGACCTTTAAACCTTACTGTTCTGCTTTTAAATTCAAAGGCTTCTGTAATTAAGAGTGTAGTAAAATACTGTACAACATTCCTCTCTTACTAGTTGGTGGCCAGCTGATGAGATAGAGAGTCAAAAGGAAATTTGTATTTTAGTGAGATACAGTCTTTTGTCACATCTCTTGCAATCAGCTTCCAAACCATGACCAAACCTACCTTAAGCCTAGTTTAACCAAACGGTTTCATCTCCTCTTGGAAGTAAATTTTTAAGATCATTTTCTTTCAACGTAACTACTTTCCTAGAAAAGGAATATAAGCCTCTTTGCTTGGGAAACAAGCACATTTGACATTCCTGTATACTCTTGGGAGGTATTACAGAAAACTTCTTTCCTGGGTTTGTAGTCACATCCAAAATATTGACTATAAGGTCAAATGAAGAGCAAAGCGTGCTATAAATATGTAGACTAAAACTGGTTTATTGGAGTTAACAATTTGACTCCCACTAAAAACAAACAAAATGTTCTTAAGAGTTGTAAGCTATAGAGACACTTTTGGAAAAGTATACTGATACGTGCTACAATGACTCTCAACATTTAGTTGTATCTGTAGTTATGCTGTACTTCTATGTCTTGGTTTTAATTTTATGTTTGTTTCAATGAAGCTATACATTTTCTGTAAATGTATGATTAATATTGTGTGCCTGTACCATATCTAATACACCAGTGTTACATGGATTTTAGGTGCTGTAATTTAGATTAATAGCGCCAGAAAGGATCTTATCCATCACAGCAGTATGGTCATAAACACCTAGGTTACACTTAGGTGTCTTAATATTAACTGATACGTACAGTCTTACTGTTTCCTGTTTATCTCTCTCTCCACATACAGATAAACATGTATATACACACAAATATGAAATGATATGCCTAATGTGTGTGTGTTCACGTATGCACAAACATGCTCATGTCTTATTAAATGTTCCTTGGCAATTTTACCTTTTCTGTTGACACGTAGAGTTTGACCAGAGGCTAACAAAAGTTATCACTGAAGATGAGTCAAGTTTCTTGTTCTTCAACCTATCCATCAAGCTTATGTACAGTAGAAAGTTGTAGCACTTAGTTGTAGCCATAACCGTATTTATATTTTAATTCCATTTGGGATGCTATGAGGAAGTTCCACTGAAGTTTTTCTTAGTTTTCACTTTTATGTTTATACTTAAATCAGTATAAATAATTGTTATACTTATATAACACCAGTCAAAGAGAGTCATTATTACTAATTTATTATTAGGGTCATCATACATTAAGATCACTGTTTTCTTAAAAATAAACACCTATTACTGAGTTTGTTAGAACAGCAAAACTTCTTGAGTCCTGATACCACTCTGGAGGTCATGTTGTCTTGCTACTGAGAAGATCTGGATTTCAGCCTAACCATCAGTATTGAATCAATCAATAATCATAAAAATCTTTCACTACCTGTGTTGCCTTAAATTTCTAGTCTTTTGAGGTTATGCTGAAAACCAGAAGGATCTTTTCCTGGCCAGATACATTTTGTACAGCTATGGGAAAACTATGATCTGTACAAAAGAAGTAGGACGTTTTGAGTTGCAGGGAGGCAAAGGGGGGAAGGTTGAGGTGTTTTTCTTCAAATGAGTTTACGCTTTCAGAATAAAGCATTTTAAAAGTTATTCTGTGTGCTAAAGTGGAAGTCTACTTCTCCCAAATGTGAGGAAACCATTTTGCAGAGTTACCAGTACTGCCAACCACGTGAAATTAGGATCTGGGAAACAGAAGGGATTGCCATTCTTGTGTGCAAATCTTCCTATTCTGCTGGGTTTTTAAAATTACTTTTATTATATATGATAGCATATCTCAAGGAGAAATATAAAACTGTACCACAGATTTTTTAAAAAATATTTACCATGATAAGAAGGAAAAGAAAAAAAAAAAGAAAAAAGCAGGATCAGAGAAATAGATTGATGTATCAGCCAGTTCTAAAAAATATTGGAACAAAACCCTGGTCTCCTGAGTCCACTGCAATGCTAGCTCTACAGCAAAGTTCAGGAATAATTATGGGGAAAACACTGAAATCCTTTTTTAGATAGTTCTTCCTCCTTTCACCTTTCTTTTATATGCTAAAAGCATAACCATTTTGTGGAGTAAGCTCAAGCAATGAGGGCACCTTTCCATGGAAATAAGATCCTCACTTGACAGTAGTGTCCTTAGAAATGTGAACTGAGATGCTCCACTCTGGTAAACCAGTAGTAACCAAGGGCACACAGCATAGCAGAACTGTAGGTGCTTGCTGTCTCTGAACTGTCTAAGGAATGAGATGAATAGCTGTCTTGGCTCTGAATATGGAAATTCTACCTGAATAACACTTCATTTTCCCAAATAGTTGTCTCAGTCTCTCATCTAGTCAATTAATGAGACCAGAATCTCATTTATTTCCCTAAGATCTGTATCCCACTATGGTATTACTTCCTCTATTGTGACTTTGGATGCTATTGTTTGTGATAAAGCTTAGTATCAGTTTTATCACTATGTTCTACAAGGTCTGTCAAAATGTTAGGAAAAGAAACAGGAGCAATATGCTCTGACACTGCGTTCCCTTTTGAAACACTTGGCACTTCACATCAGAAAGCTAGTAGTATTGTTTATTTTTATAAGTATTTTTAAAGCATCTCATCCTTTGAGAATGGCCATCAGTATATTTTTTCCCCAGCTGGAGATGGTGTCAGTAAAAGCATGCCACATTTACAGCTAGTGACAAGTTCTTGACTGACTGTAGCCAGCAAGGGGTGCTTACGAATGCAACAGTCAAACTCTTTCTCCTGAGAGACTGCTTTTTTCTTTACGAGGTCCAGCTTCTACTGACTTAGTGATCAATTTGATATCTTGTTTCAAACTCACTGTTTTGAGCAGGTACATTAGACAACATCAAACTAGCCCCTCCAAGAAAGCTTGTTATCTATGAATATCCTTGACCTTATGTGAGATGTTATGGATGTGGTTCAGGTAGCATTTTTGTCGTGGTGTGAGGGGCAAAATTGTAGTTGAACTTAGAACTCCTGCTGATTTTTAGAGCATAGGTAATGTATTGCTACTGAGAAAAAGGCAGAGGGGAAGACAAATGGGAATAAATCCCACTGCTTGTAGCTCCTAGGTCCTTAAAGCATTCAGATTGGGTTGTTTTGTTTGGTTGGTGGTTGGTGGTTTCTTTTTGGTTTTTTTTTTCAAATAAATGGAGCATTTCTCATGTTTTACACCATCTTCATTCAGAAAAAAAATAGGTTTTTTACTTCTTTTTAACTGATACCTTTTTTGACTAGTGTTTGCCTTTATAATAATTGAAGCTAACAGTTCAAAGAATAAAACACACAGAGTGCATAGCAAGAAAATCCATGGTAACTTTTTTTTTTACCAAATTAACATTTGTTCATCATAGTCCTTCACCACAGTTACCTCATATCTGACCATGTACTTCCTCCAGTTGCTATCTCTGATAATTTGTCTGCCTTCTTCAAGCTACTAAATAGCACACCCTTAATAATATCAGTGATTTAAGCTGGAGTGCTTATCTCAGAAGACACGTGCCCATTTGTGTTGGGCATTTAAAAAAAGGATACATTTAGTGATCCTGATGCTTATACTAAGACTGCATTTTTTAAATAGGAACCAGAATTGCTGTCTGTTTTAATACAAAAATACCAAGAATAGTGTTTCCTTACAATATTAGTGGTAACACATATTTGTCAAAATTTATAAATAAATAAGATAATTTTGTTCAGCTGTACTCTTAAGTCTGGTCTGCTGGTACGCACACATACGTATATACATTTCTGTGGCAGTCCTGCCGTGCTGATTTTGGTGGACTGAAGATGGCAGTTTAGGTAAATATGGTCAGTGTGGAACAATCAGAACAGGATCCTGAATATCTAAGTTAATGCAGAATCTTCAGTGACTATAGTAAATATTTTTTCATGTCATTAGACTGAACTATTTTTATGTAGCTGTTAGTTAAATTCCAATGGAAATGTTACTGCAAATTGCATAACAGTTTCTTATGACGGTATATTGTGATAGTGGAAAAAAATCCCTTCAGAGACTCGTATGTCTGGTCCACATCAAAACAAGGCAGTTTATACAAATAATCACTGTGACTGCGAATACTGATTCATGTCTATATTAATTCTTAACATACTTTACTATAATTGCATTGGTTTAAATTAAAACCAATGTTTTCCAAGATTTGATTTTTAGAAATAAGGAAAATTATAGAGCTTTTGGCAGTTAAGACACAATGATGGACACTATCTATGTGACCAAGACTTGGATTTGAAAATTGAAAGACATGCAGATGAGGGTAGTGAAAGTGTTCAATATTATTTGGTTTTGTTAAATGAGTAAGGTATGATGAATTTCTAAGCAAGAAAGAAATACATTCTGCCCCTTTTCCTTGGCTTCAAAATGATGGGTACTAGTAAGTGCATAGCAAAAATGGATTGGAACCAGACAGACATCAGTTCTAACAGCCATGCGAGCCTGAGCTTTCCTACAAGTAGATTTCTTTTGACAAGTTAAAAACGTGACTTAACATGGCAGACCTTAGTGGTATCAAGAACAAAGACTGTGAAATGTGATTGTTGTGAACAGTTTCACATGCTTCTGCAGCAATACTGAAACAGGAGGCATCAAGGAATGTTCAGTATAATTAATGTATCAACCTGAAGGATCCTTCATATGTGTCTGTGCTTCTTATTATCCAAAATAGAGCATCCTCACTATATTCTCTGTGATTACTCAAAGTGATTCATTACCAACAGATTCAGAGTGAGCTCCACTTCTGAATTTATTAGTGTATCTACACATATGTGTTGTCTCTACAAAAAAAATGCTTTTGGTCAAAAATTACAGGGGTCCTGAAGTCTTTCCCTAACATGAAATGAGTACCTAGTGTGTTTTTATTCACCCAAAACCACAGATGGAGCAAGAAAATGCCCAATACAATCTGAAGTTCCCAGCATTTGGGCTTCGGTGAAAGTACAGGCAACATAAAGTCTAGGGGTAAGGATCTACAGCTGAGAATAATTTATCACTAACCCCAGAATTCAAGTTGTCATAATTAACGTTGACACAGTAAACATGATCTCACCACTTCCTGTCCTATTTCTATTTTTGAGGTATGTAAAATTCAATGGCAGTAAAGAATATTTTCCTTTGATTACAGGAGTGGGTGTCTTTCTCTTTGCAGCACATGATAAGTATAGGCTTTTAATGGGAAATATGGGAAAAGGCAGAGGAAAGCATTCTGTATATGGCTGGAGGAACAGCTACCACTTGCCATGTACTAGGTCTTTGGCAGACTAACACTGACTCCTTTAGACTGTCACATCTTTACCTGAGCTGCATCCAGACCTTCGTCTGTACATTCTGGTCGAAAAGCATATTGTGGTTTGTGGCTTTGGAATCATAGGCCTTAAATCTCTATCCTCTTTGGGAAAGGCATGAGTATTCTTCGGGAAAAATATAGGTAATATAGGTAAAAATATACCTATATTATTATAGGTATATCTATAGTAATCTAATTGTCAAAATAGCATTTCACTCATTATTATTTCCTAATTTCTATGCTGTTTCATGTATCAAGCTGAAACATTGAAATAGTTGTCAGGATGTTTTGCGATACATTGTGAAACCTTCGTATTATTATTTCCATTTGTAAAAATATATAATATAAAATAAATAATCATCATCATCATCAATACTCCCTCCCCCCAATTAATGAATGTTCATTGCTTTTTCAGATCCCTGAACAGTATACTATACTTTTAACCTCTACTTCAAGCATAAAATATAACTCAATTTTAATTTATAAAAGGAGGTACTGAAGGCAAGCATAAAGAGCATGTGCACTGCAAATCATATTCTTTTTCAGCCTTTATCTTGCAATATGCTTACTCAGGCATACTGCAAAAAGTTGACACCCATCGTAGCCAGCAAGATCTCAACATGCTGAACAGCTCTCAGATAGCAGGACCTCACTAGATCAGTCTCATAAAGAGAAAAAAAATCTGCAAACGAGTATGGGCAATACCCACCAAAAGGCTCCTACAAAATTATTGGTAAGATAATTTAGAATAGCCAGTGATGGATTGTGACAAAAATTAATACATCCAGCAATTTTTGAACAACAGTAGTTGATTTTGCAAAGAAACAGAAAGGTCTCCATCTGTGGAACACACTGTCTGTATTGAATACTTCAAAGGAGTAATTATAAATTCATATTAAGAAAAATATTTCTGTGGTTAGGAGCCATATTAATTCCAAGTATATATATTTCAGTTTCCTATCGTAACTGGGCGATGTGCTGATGTTTAAATAAGAGTAATGTCATTTAACTCTCAGGCAAGATTTTACACTGGTGAAAAGTTTTATTCATCTAAATCTTTTTGCTGGTCCAGAGCTAAAATATGTATGATTTGTTTTTAAATAGTTTTAAAAAAATTTCAGAGGAAAATTTGAAAGCATACTTGACAGGATTTCCTATATTCTTTTCATGTCTCTGCACTACAATATGATTATGAACAAAAGTAAATGCTAGAGCTTGCAAGGCTATAACCTTATTGCGTCTTCTCTGCTAACTCGGAGAGTATGTATTGATTGTTTCCACATTAGCAACTCTAACTCCAAGACCATTAAAGGATTAATTTATATTCTTAAAATTGTATATTCCATTATATCCAAGCAACAAACACAGGCCCTCTAGACAGAGTAACTAAGGGTGATACAGAAGATTTGAGTCAATAAAGTGCAAAATTTTACACCATCATAGGATTTTACCCTTCAAGATTCACTCAAACATTCTCGGAATAGTTGATTTAGAAGTACACACGTTTATTAGATTCCTACTATACTATAGTCCCCAGGCAAAGATTTCATGGGAGAAAGAATTTTCCTTGGAAGTGAGCAATTAGCTAAAGAAAAAAGAATCAATTTCTTATCACTTGGCCAGAGTCATAGAAGTTACTGCAATCTCTCATATCTATTTTTCATTTAAGGCTTCAAGTTATTTGCTAAGCATGAAAGGAAGAAAAAAGGAAAGAACCTTAAATCCACTGGGTGTCATATGTCAAAGAGAAAGTTTCCACTTGCTGAAAAAACAGGATCAGTACCTTTAAAGAAAAAAAAAAAATTACACCAAAATCCAACCTGTGTACTATATAGAGGACCACTGCTATCTAAATAAAGAATCATATTTACATTAAACATCTGAACTGATCACAAAATTGACTGATTTTACTTAAGGAGATGATGGACATGGGTTAAATATTTTGGGAACGATAAAGTTACTGTCATGTGTTACATGTGTGTGTGTTTGTGAGTACAAATGCACATATATAGCAATAAGATACAATGCTACAAGTAATTAGAACCATCAGAACTGTTTTGCTCAGTAATGCAGTTTTGGTACAATTGGCTTATAATGCTATTATCTTAAAGAAAAACTTAGTCTTCACTTAATCAGTTGAGCCAATATGTCTTACCTCTGATTCTGCAAGCTGCAATAATATGGGTAATCTCTTACCCCTGAGAAGAAATGCATGAAGTAATTTATCATGTTCCAGTCAGGTCATGTAAGCTATCCGGAGCTATTTTATAAACACTATTTCGCAGAACCCTGAAACACAAAATATATTTTCTTTTTTGTAATAATGTAGTAATAATTTTCTATTGTGGTATCATTCTGCATTTAGTTCAAAGTAGTTCGATTTGTGTAGCAGAGTATTAACTGTGGAAACACATGCATATGCCATACCCTTTTTATAAACTGTTCTAAGCACAGTTATTTTGAGTAATGAGGATAAGTAATAAGTACCTCAGGATATCATTTCAGTAATGTAACCTGCTCAAAATTATAAGTTTTCAAAGTAGAAGTCAACATAATAACAATTTGGGATACAACAGAGTACACTCACACCAACATTAGGATTTGGCACTGAAACACTTGTATTTTGGGGGGAAATTAACAGAGAAAAAGATTATGTGCAGTAAATCACATTATGAGTGAACTGAAAGAGAAGTATTTAGCCAGCTTCATAAGAATTTCTGTTTAAAATAGTAGTCTAAAGGGTTTTCTTACACAAGAACCATTTTTATAATAAAGAAGTCTCACATTAAAATTTTCTAATGTCTCTTTCTCAGTAGAGATAAATTGTATGTATATTTTGTTGTATTAAGCTTCAGATACTGGGTTTCAATTTAAACATAAATTGTTAATCATACCAAACATATTACAGAATTTTCTGGCGTCATTAGAAATAATACCAAAAAACGTTAGGGGACAAAACCAAGAAATATTCTCTAAATGAAACTATATAGTTCTATTCCACTCAATATATATTTTCATGCAGAATAGAATTTGGAGAAGCATTTGCTAATTTATTATTGGAAAAGCCCTTGCTGGTTTAGTCAAGCAAGAAAATTACCCCCAAAGCCCACAAGATTTATAATGCTTAGAAAACAAAAGGAAAAAAACTGCAACAAAAGAAAGGGGCAATTCAAAACCTAATGAGACATTTTAGGCCTCATTTACATCTCTAACCTGATGCATTTCTTCAAAACGTTTTTCTTACTAATTTGCATACTAAAAGCTTATTCTTCCCTAACCAAAATGATGATGAGATTTCCCCCACTATACTGAAGTTAACATTAGTTTAAAAGCTATTTATAGTCACTTTTAGAAGATGACTAGTGTATCATTCTTAAATTCACACTTCTGTTAGAGCTGGTAGTGCAACCAAATACTTTTTTCTTGAAATATGGTGCCTGTAAATTTAAAACAGGAGTTTTACAGATCATTACTACAAAACACATTAATTTTATAACTGAATAGACTTTTTTGCTAGACAAGTCTAATTATTTTTTTTAATTAAATGTGAATTAAAAAAAATCCAAGTATGTGGATAAGTGTCTCTTGATTGGGTAAGCCTAATCTGTTTGATAGTGCATACATGGATTTCCAAAAGGCTTTCAATGAAAACCCCTTCTCAAAGGGTTTTAGAGAAATTAAGCAGCCATGACATAAGGAAGGTCCTTGCATGGATAACTAATTGGTAGAAAGAAACATGCCAGGCATATGCTCCCTGTAATCACTAAAGCATTTTGAAAAACTAAGGCTCCCTTCACCAGAGTATACCCATCCTATGGCCTACGTATGTCCTTGCAAATATATGGTTAAAGGATCGGTCTTCTGCTTATATTTTGATTTTCCAATTGCAGTTTCGCTTTATTGAAATTTAAAGAAGAAAGAAGTCCCCTGTGAAAACAATCACCTGGTATTTTCAGAAGTGGAATAAATGCTGTTGTTAAAATAGTAAGGGATAAATTCATATCAGTTTATTCTTCTTGACTGCATATGCATTTTTAATCTGGTTCAAAGGTTAGAATATTTCATATTAGAAATATAGGGTTGTGGTGAGTAAAGGAAATACTTAATGGCCAAGATAAATAATTGAAAATATGGAATATTTAATAATGTGTTCAAGCGGACACAAGATAAGCATTAGTAAAAAGAGATTTTGATGAAATTTACATGTTCTCTAATAAAAAACTGTATCTTAATTGGCAAAAAATCTCACTAATAAAAATCTCACAGCAAAATTAAAATTTACACCATTTCTGTAACAGCAGTTTATCTATAGTAAATCCTACCTCTTTGCACTAAGTAACACAAAAGTAACATTTTAATGACCTAAATAACAAAATGGTTGTACTTTTAACAAAGTTTAGGTGCAAATAACAACCATGAGCGTTATCAAATGTTATAAAATGATGAAAGTTATAAAATGTAAGCATGACATGGACCTAAAATTCCTGCCACAGCACAGTCTTTACAGAGGAAAGCGCTTTTTAGGATAAATGCTTACCTAAGAATTGGTAAATTTTTCATGCATAGCCCTGAAGCGACAAATCTGTCACCTGAAATTATCTTATGCTTTGTGTGTTTTCACACTTTTGTTAACAGTGAACTGTTAATTGATATGCTTGGAAGACACTGAATAAAGCAAGATTTTGGATAACTTGCTGCCACTTTATGAATTAAAACCCACAAGGCTTCCTCCAATAAGTGATAATAAGTAACTTTTGGTTTTATGTTAGGTTTTTACGTCATGCTTGGAATATATCAAAACTGTTGACCAGTTTTAGACAAATAGAGGAATAGAAGTCTGAAAGAATTTTCTCAAAAGGCCCCTGAAAATAGACATTTGAGCAGAGGGAAGAGATCCAAATTAATGGCCAGTTATACAGATGGAGTAAAATGAGCTTAACTATATTATTGAAACTCCTTAGATATCAGGCAACTAGAATGAAAGCCGTAGAAAACTTTGATTTTTATAAACGTGCAGCATATGGAAGTATCTGTTTCCTAAACAAATGAGATACTACAATTTTTTTTAAATGCCTGCTGCATACTACCCAGTAATGTTAGGACCTTAGAAACCTTTGCAAGCTTAACTGAGCCCTTTGACAGATGTGATTATTATCCTAGGTGTGTGTGGTATAAATAGGCGAATAGATAATTTTGTCTAACACTTCCTGAGGCATATTTCTTATCTATACCATATTAAAAGTATTAGACCAAGGTCTGGAGAAAGGGACCCAAAATGTTCCTTAGAAAAAATTTAAGCCCCTCTGTCTAATACGTATTTCTGAAAATCCTTTCTTAGTTACTGCGTGACTCTGCAGGCATCTTAACTCCAAATACACTGGATTTTGACCCACAGTTTAAAGTAACTAAAGTTCATGTTCCTTTGCACAAAAAAAATGCCTTGGTCTAAGAAATAGAGCAACTTTGTACCTAGCTCATTCCTAGGCATTTTTAGGGAGGCTGTGGTTTTATCCAAGTCCAAGAAGGCAATCAGTCTAGCAAAGCTTCTAGGGTTAGGTCTGCCTTCTTATAGACATCTAGCCTCATAGACACTAGATGTCACATGCTATCTCTGGATTGAGATACACAGTTAAAAAATCTTCATCTCATCCTAAAATTATGCACTGCACAGAACAGAATGCAAGGTTCCTTGGGCCAGCAAAATGGCAAAAATACAAGTTTAAATTTGTAGCCCAAAGCCAAAAACAGTAGGGAAGGAACAAAAAGTCTTGGCTTTCAGCACTCTTCTTTTCTATGCAATAGCTACATAAAAGTAGTACACATCAGCACCTTTGTAGTCCCTCTTTCCTCCCTCTCCTCAGGGCAATTCCCCCGAATAAACAGACACACTTTTTTCTTCCAAGAACATATATTAAACAGACGAGGAGTGCATCCTCCTGAAATAGCACTGTGAGGGGGAAAAAAACCAGAACTGTCCTTTTCACCATTTTGGGGAGAAAAAAAAGACTTACAGCCTCAAGTTTTAAAGATGTTCTCAGAGTCAAGATCCCAAGTTGAAGGAGGAACCTCGTTATATTCCTATGCCCTGAGATTTCAAGCCTCTAAAAGAAGTTTCAAACAGCCTGTCGTAGCAGTTCCCCATTATCTAGCCATAGATACCTGCACATAGACTGGGTTTCCCCTAGGTGACCCCCAGCTCAGTCTTTGATTTGTATTGTGCTTTGTTTTGAAGAACCAAACTTCCCACATCCTGCATCAGGAGCCTTTGTTTCTCATGAGGGGGTCTGAATTCCATACTGCAGACCAGTTGTCTAAACATTACCTATTACAGTATTTAACTTTCAGCCTTCTAAGTCCTTTCTAGCTATTTTGTTGATTAATGATCATTGTGAAAAAATAAGACAGATTTCTCATCACTACTAGTAAGAACCCTGTCCACTGCAGATTTTCTAAGGTCTTGTGAAGTGCAACCACACCCTCTGTAGGGATTTCAAAATCTTAACTGGCTGCCCTTCAGTGCTAATGACCTTTTGTTATTCTCATGCTTTATAAACCTCTCTGTCATAGTTATTTTCAGTGTTTCTTACCCTTCTGTTTCTTTCCTCACCCGACTACATTCATGTTGGCGTACAGAACTCATGTTATTTTCTGCCCATATGGTCTCGGTGAGTTAATCCATTTCTAGATTGTTGTACGTCAGTGCTGAGCACTCAAATATTTTCTTGTGTGTTTCCATCTGGAAGTCAGCATCTCACCTCCTGTCTTTCTAATATCTTTTCATAGCAATTGCATAGATTCCTCAGAGCACAGGGAAAATTGAAATTGCCCCTTTTTAAATTCTCTTTCTTTTGCTCTGCCTCTTTCTGCAGCACTGGTAACTGTTGTGTCATCATCCCAGATATTTAATTTTATTTGAATTGTATGTGTTAATCAGTGACAATAATATTTCAATTAAATAAAAAAATAGGCCTGCAGCTGTGTTTTCCTTTAAAAATTGTTTTTATAATTGCTAGGGGTTGGATGACTGAGAGAGGACAACGTATTCCTGTATATAGGAATCTCTGTTGATTTCCCAAATAGAAACATTTCTCATTTAAAAATAATAATATAGTCTTCACAGTTCAGTCTCCATTGCTTTTGGCAGTAATCATTTCATAATTTTCTTATTTAAATGAAATCATTATTTGTAATATTGCAATATTTTAACTGTATTTTACTTTGCAATACCACAGAACAAAGCTGTTACACTTTCCCCCTTTAAAGAAATCTGACAGAATTCATCATTTCAAGATTGCAGTTGTGCTCTTTTCAGGGATTCTGAAACACTTTAAGGTTACTCTTTTTTTATGCTTTCTTTCTTCTTTATTTTAACAGAACATATCTGATGTACTGAAATTTTTACAATAAATTGAACATCAGCTTAAGCATCAATACTTTAAGAATCCCTATGGAATTTTTTATTTATTTTGATGTGTAACAAAACTTTCTTAGAGACCTTTGTGACAATGACATGCATTAATCGTGGCCCTGTAAAACTTGTATTGGTTATTGTCATTTTAACTTTTTTTTATTACCTTTCTCTTTCTTTTTTATAAAAGATTAACTTTTAAATACGCAATTTGAAGTTCTTGTCTTATCCAAATCAAGAAATCATGAAAATAGCTGGGGAGGTTATACATACTAAAGGATAGAGATTCATCTATCATTTAGTTTGCTTATTGACATTTTAAAATTAAATGTGTTTACAGAAATATTTCTTTGTATTTCTTTTTCATTGTTGAAATTGCTAACATTGTAACTCAGAGAAATAGTACAGTGATAAATTCTCAAGAGTAGAACTAATGCCTCATGCCTCATCACTTGTCGATTATGGCTGTGAAACCAGAATAGCTAACCCAGAAGTGTGGCCGCTTTGCTTCTTTTGTCAGCAGAGAGTGTCTTGTTATAAGCAGCTGCAGTTTATGGGACTGTACAGGTATCCTATTGTGTGACAAAGCATGTACACTGCTTGCACTGCAATGGAAAGTGTCTCCTCACCCCTCCCCAGCCCCCCACCCGCCACCTCCACCCTGATATACCAATGCCTAATTGAAAGTTTGAAGATATTTTTAAGGATTTCCTTAAGCCTGACAAAGGTTAAAGTTAAAAGAAAGATTTCTTATATGCTTCTGATCTATGGATGCTATACTGACCTGTTAAATCTGTTAGCAGCCAGCATAAACTGAGTAATCTGCAGCCTGCCATAAATTATACTAGGAGAACCACAGCAGGATCAGTACTGGGGAAATGCAAAGATCACAGCTACTCATATCCATGTTCCTTAGCCACAGATGAAGGTTTTCTCATATTTGCTTTCATAACCTTTATTAAACCTTGTGATTTTGAGGATTATTTTAAATTTTTTCTAACACAAACCAATTGTAGGTAATAAATATAAATACTCTTTATGTGTTATAAATTGTAAGGACATGATTCCTCAAAAGTACACTTTGAAGCTTTTTGCAAGCTGTTTCTATGGATTTGGTTTTTGCATGTCAAATGTGTATTCTACATAATATTACAAAAACAAGCTAGTCTTAAACTGAAATATATCAAGCTTTTGTGTACTGCATATCAAGTTATGGCACGTCTACTATTGCTTAGTGTTACTAAGAAGTCTACTTAGAAATTTGTCATTCCCTTATGAAAAATAAAATCTGCTAGATAGATTTATGGCTTTGCATCAAAGTCTTTAACAGAAGGTGAACTGCATAATAATCGATAAGTAAGCCAAACAATAAGCAATAAAAATCAAAAGAGAGGCAAATACCTCACAACCCATAATCCATATGACACAGAAAATAATCCTGAAATTTTTGTTCCTCCCAGTTCTAGCAAGTACCTCCACTCGGGTAAAGCATAAGCCTCTAAAAGTAATACAGCAATTTCAGAAAGCAGGAGCAAAGTGAGGATGCACCAAACATCACTATAAGAAGTTTGCATCTTTCAGGTGTTGCTTCTAAAAAAAATCATGCCTGTTATGATAAGATTAGTAAATAGGACAACCTAGCAGGAAGTTATACTTGATAAAATTAGTGCTTAGAAAAAGAAGGGTCTAGAGTATCTGCTGCATGACTGAAAATAACAAGTAGAAGGCCCAGTTTGTAATCTTTCCCAGAATATACATTTCTGTATCTTCTGTCCTAATTATCTTTTTAAAATTTTCCTTTCCCTTCCCCTAGTACACTGATGAACTATTTGTAGATGCTATGGAAGATACTTCTGCTACAGAACTATGAAGTTGTTATGATAACTCACTTTAGTGGCTAATAGAAACATCATTATTATTATTGTAAAATCATATAAATTCTGTCAGTGAAACAGAAAGAAAAGAACAAGAATTATTGATGCCACAAAGGCACATTTTTAACTCTGTTTTCCTTGTATTAAATCTAAATTAATGAATCAGTGCTGGATGGAAAAGGTGATATCAAAAGAGCCTAGTAATCTTTGTGAACTAAGTTAATTAGAGCTTTTATGCAGAATGCCCAAGATATAATATGTAACTATCACCACCCCTGCAAAGCAAAACTCAGAAATATATAATGTCAAGTGATTTCTGGAGGATGGGAGGAGAAGTGTGAATATTGTTTACTAGAATTCTGGACCTCCTCAGAAAACTACCTGTACATTGCGCCAGGTGCAACTGGGTGTCAAATAGCCCTGGAGCATGGACAGTAAACATCCTGCTTCCCTTACTACCTGCTGGTCCTGAGGCAAGGATTTCTATGACTGCTACCACATCCTGAGATGTAGGTTGTTACATCTGGCTCTGCTATTTAAATGTACACACGATGCGTGTTATAAATATCATCTTCTGCAGTGCAAAATAAAAGTTTTATGGACAGTTGCAAGCCATATGTTCTCGAAAAGAAATCTTTTCCAGATGAACTTGTGAAGTCAATTTGGCTTTTTCTCAAAATTAGTATGTAGCTGCCAAATTTTACATAGTATTCATCATTCATTTTTGTCACATCTCTAATTCTATTTCGTATGAATCCTAACGATACTAAGTTTGAGTAGAACAAAAATAAATTCTGACTCCTGTTTTGTTAGCATTTTTCTATTAAAGTCAGTCAAATGGCATTCAAAAAAGTGTGTCTTTACCTTTTGTATTTTATTACATTTAGCTCAATGAAATGGACACGTAAATTTACTTGGCACAGAGTTACATATATGAAGATCTGGGTTGCTTGAATAGGCAGAGTAGCATTTTGGAATCAATCATTTATCATAATTTAATGAATTTGGTTTAGAGGATAACCATTTACTATTATTCTTTACCTCATTCAGTGACCCAGACTGTCTTCTGCTTGCTAATTGGTGCTTATTAAGAGGGGGTTTATGATGTTTTGATCACTTCACAAGGAATTAGATTGAGAAACCACCAATTTATTTCTCATATTCTGCTAAACAGCTGTCAGATGGCCATATCTTTTGGTAACTCAGTTTGGCTATGTATTTGCTTACTTTATATATGTGAACGGTTACTAGAATACTACATATGCACGCAAAGTTCAAGCACCAAAATAACTGTTTGCAGAATTAAGGCTTTAGCAATGGAAACGTCTGTGTTCCATTGCTTCAACAGACCCTGTGCTGTGCAGTGAAAACTGCATTATGGTGGGCAGAATCGCGTGGAGCCTAATGGAATTGTTGTTACAAAGAAACAGTATCCAACAGTGTGATTTGCATCATGCTGTGTGAGCCGCCTACACTTTTCAGCAGTTGGTTCTGTGTCTGTAATTTATTGCTCTAGAAACCATTATAATAATACAAGAAATACTGCAGCAAGTGTAGAGGAAAGAACACATCGCAGTCAGGCTGTAATGACTATTTAGACTATTTAAACTCACTCAGCTTGTTTTACATTAGAAAAACAAGTCCTTTTGAATTACTTATTTTATGCATTCTGTTTGGCTTTCTGGTCTCATTGTGGTTGAGATTAAATACACTATTATGCATTTTAAGATAGTTCATGATCATAACTGCTCAAAAATGCAAAACAAGGCCCAAATAGAAAATGGTAAAAGCAAAAATTTCCACGTTGAAGAAAAATGATGACAGATAAGCTATTTCCTGCATAAGAAATGGTCTCATTTTCATATATGTACTCCACAATGTATGATGAAAGTATGCTGAAATCTCTCTGTACATCAACTGTACAATTCATTGTGTTAGTCTTTTTAATATGTGACCATTATGGGCTTCTTCCTCATTAAGTAGGAGGGACATAGCCAGGATGGTTTTTTGTAGCTCAATCCTTTCACTGGTGTAGTGATCGCTCCGAGGGGCAATATAAGAAAGAAATGCCCTGAGGCTGCTAAGAATCCCTCAACAGACCAAACTGAGACTTCCAGCTGGTGGCTCGATATCACCTTTTCAGACTTGATTTAAGCACAGGACATGGCCCACAATTTTTATCCTCTCGAATTTTTCTCCTACTTTTCTCAGCACACAGCTTGCTTTTGTGTTTCTACTGTCCTGCAGAATGGAGAACAATTTTTGTCAAAATTGTCCTTTTATCTTCTGCAGGATAAACCCAATCATTTGTAACTGCATACTTCTTCCTCAGGTATCCAAATGCTTTCTTTGACATAAAGTTACTTTAAACATTGTTGTAATGTTCTGGTTTCATTCGTTGTTCATCTCCATTTCTTATGACTCAGCCAGTTCTCTCCCCTCTTCATTTTCTGTCTTTTCTTAATTTTCTGAGATTTGTAAGCTAGAGTATAGCTGACAAAAATGTTTTGGTTCTAGAATCCCTTAAACTTTCTCTCTTGTAGATATACTGCCCTTTCCCAGATTTTCTTTCCTGTCACTCACCAGTTCCACTCCAGTGAACATTCCTTTTCTCTTTTGGCAGAGCTCATTTACAAACCCTAAATGTTCCTCTCTGTCAGTTTACCTCTTTGTCTCTTCTGTTACCGTTGTTCTTCATTCCCAGAGCTCTCTTCTGTCACATCCTTTGCTTCTAGACTGTTACTACCTTTCCCTAAGCTATTTCTGCGTTTCATTCATATTTAATGTTTCCACAGTTCTAACATAGGTATAGTCACTTCCTTAACCTCTCAGCATAAGTAATTTCTTCTGCCTGAAATACTCTCTTTTTGAAACCACATATTGCTTTGCTTCCATATGCTTACCCTTTTCTTGGGGATGTTTAGCAGCTAATGTACATTTGCTTCCTTATCCCTTACCTGTCATGTGAATTTATAGAAATCTTCAGGTTTTTTTAGGATTCAGTACAAAAGCTAGACACACAAAAGCATGATGTACCACACAGGATTGTATTGTAGCAAAACCCCCGTACAGAAGATAACTGCATGTTTACTAGGATGCTGGTTTTGATTATTTTTTTTCCTGGGCTGTTTCCAATATAATAGTACACAGCAATGTGGCAGATAGGAAGGAGTAACTGCTAGCACCAAACCTAATTTAATTTTCACTGATATAACCCGAAGGAAACCAAATGCTTAAATGTTAAAGGATTTTCACCAACTCAGTAAGGATCTCTTCAGAAGAATAGATACAGACATCAAGGGACTGACCAACTAGAATCTCCAAGAGCAATATTGTATTTTCATCCTCTCATTTATTTGGTGCTTTGTTTATCTCTGAATTGTTCCCTGTGCCCTGGATTTATTTTTTTTTCTGGATAAAATCATTGAATAGTCTATTTTAAGCCCTTGAGTGCATATATGAAATTTGAACATAAAGTACAGCAAATTGAAAATACATGTAAATTTAACATTTAGAGAAAAACATAGGTATAGTAATAGCTTTTGGTCTGATAGAATATAGGAAATTTAAATCATTGTTATCTAACATAAGAGAAAGTTCAGAAAATTACTTATGGGTATGTTGTATTCTTTATCAGAGTCTGACTGCATATGAAGTATTTTTCCTTTGAGCAGAGCACAATTAAGAAGCAGTTTTGTCACATATTCTAGAACTACTGGAAAAGTTCAAGAAGCTATAAACTACAGAAAGAAGCAATAAAACAGTAATAAAATTGTTAACATTATCTATAATTAAACAGATTTACAGCCCACTTTTATATTTGTTTTGTGGGGTTTTTTACCAATACATTTACCATTTATTTAGGAAAATACAACTAACAGTATTATAGCAAGATAGTACTAAGATATTTTAATGTCCTTAGAGGTTTGGGTTTTTTTTTCCCTCTGTATGTTAATTTTTTTAAGACTTCCATAATTTACTTTTGATTTTCTTAAAAAGTGTCACTGGAAATCTTTTCTTTTCTTCTTTAAATTATTTAAATATGCTCCATAAGCAGGTGCTCCAGGCAAGCCTGTAATTTTTCCAAATTGTTGTTTAGTCAAATGCATTACTTGAGCAGAGATAGGCTATTGCATTTCTCTCTGTTAAATTATTAAAATCTTATTTTTATGAACTTGTTAAAATTAAAATACTTGGTTTTCAGCAGTGACACCTGGCTTAGGATTCATCTCTGGTATTTTACTTCTCTTTCCACACCAGGCAAAATGCTTTTTGCTTCTGCAGTGTGATCGAGTAAGATGCAAAATACTTCATATCAAAATTAGCAAGAAGGCTGCTTTGAGTGTAAAAACACTTGCACGTATCTGGCCTTCACTAGTCATTTGCCTAAACTCTTATGAGTCAACCCATGAACTTTTCTTACACATCAAAGCTGATTTCCAACTGGGCATTAAAATCATCTTAAGCCATAACAGATCCTGCCTGATGCAGGGCACCATCTGCACCATTTCTAGTACCTTATTGAACTCCTTTTCCATTTCTTTATCAGTAATTTATGAATGTATGTGATATGAAATACAAACATTTAAATTTCCCACCCAACTTTTACAGGCTACAAAAGATTAAGTGTGACTATATAACTGTCTGATTGTCTATTATTGCTATGTCTGTTGCAAGGAAAAATATTGTTTTGATTATGTAGTCCACAGCATTTTGGAAATCTTGTGAATTTATTCTACTACTTCAGAATGTTTTCTGCATTTTGCCTGATTATTTTCTTTACTTCCTTTCCTGACTTAGTCACATTAGCTCGGCTGCTCTTCCTTCTTGGTCATTACTTTGATCCAGTATTGGTGCTGCAGCTGCAGACATCTCCAGCACACTGACGGATACCAACACCATCTCTTCATTTACATAGCCCTTACTGCTTAGCCTTTAGTGTGAGGCGCACCATACAGAGGTTATGAACATGAAGGAATTATGTCATCAGATATCACTATGCTGAACATCAACAGGTGACTTTAGAGCTATAGTACAGGGACAGAAGGCAGGCACCTGCTGTGCATGCTATCAGTGATTAGAAGGGCAGTCCCTTTTAAAGGAAGCTGACTTTCAGTAACCTGGATTCACAGTCCTGCTTGAGATGCTAAATGCTATGTAATAGAGAGTGTTTATGAAACAGTTTAATCAATGAGCCAAAAAACCAAAACAAACCTGTAGTCCCATCCAGCAGTTGCTATGAGGAAAAAACTGTTTATGAAGGAGTTCATGTAAATTCAAATGTATTTCTAATTTAAGGTAAGTGACTCACCATTTTCACAGATGGATAATCACCTTAATGGCAAAATGATATAATGATACAAGGCCACAGAGGCCACTGCATCCAACCTTATCAGAATATTTTCATCTCAACCCAAAACTTTAATTGCAAACATTTATCCTCATCTGCTCACTCGTGCTTTTTTTAATCCATTTTATGACAATCAGTAAACACTTTTTAAAAATTAATGGTGAACTCAGGGCAGGTCAGCTGGCTTTTGGCTGACCCTGAGATGACTGACAAGTGGCAGCATATGTTGTGTTTGTAGATCTAGCAGGAGGAGAAAGTGAATATTTAATTTCCATCATGATTTGTGGGGCCGAGATTTTTTTCAGGCATTCATTTGACAGAAAGTGTCAAATATATGAGCTTTAAAGAATTTTGTTTAAATTTTTTAATGATTTTATGATATAAAGTAATATGGCAGTGTCTTTTACAATATACCCATTTGATAGTGTAAGTTTACCTATAACTGTATTGTCAACTTCTCTATACTTCATTTTTTTCTTTTGGTAGGAGGCTCTTTTCTTCTTTTTCCCCTTTTTTTTTTTTTTTTTTTTACTAACTCATTTATAATGACTAAAATAAAATAATTGTTAGTTACTTGTATCTACAAATATCATTCTTGTCTCCAAGGACTAATAATTGCCCTGTGCTTATGTAGCCTGCATCTATCTTAAAATCTTTTCCTCACCTTGTGAACTATGCTGTTATTGTTAGTTTTTGTAATGCAGTGGTGTTTAGTGATCACTGTAAGTTTCAAAGCTCTTTTGTGGTGTGAATTCTCCAAAATCAAAGACAGTCCATACACCAGAAAGCTTAAACACATGATAAAAACACGTGACAGGCAGAGCCAATGATCACAGCGAGAGGTGAACTTGTGAAAATACGGCCTTATTTGTATTATTCAAATAGAATGTGACCAGTTACCAGCTTGCCCTTTATCTTCTGGTAATTTTCCATCAACATTACAGTAAGTGGGTTCAGAGCAGGAATTTTATTTACTGCACAGCAATGGCTGCATGGGCTGTTTCTGTAAGAATGTATTTTATATAGGGGGTTCAGTAGAAACAAAGATACAAATGATGAAATTGAAATGGACAATCAGATGATGAAACGTGGGTAAGTGTAAGTAAGACCAAAATAAAAAATGAAAAGAGAATTTTTAGCAGTGACCAGAAATAAGGAATTGTGACATGGACAGAATGATGAAACAGGTCTTAGTAATGTGGTTTTGATTGACTGAAGTTACTCAGTGAAAGGGAGTTTGCAACCAGAAAAGAGCTGAGAAATTAAATCAGACAGATAAGAAACATCAAATGTAAATAAGGCGAGAGGGGAATGTAAGGAAGAAGAAAGAAAGAAAAAAATAACAATTTCTTTCATTTTGGGGAAGGCAAAACACACAAACTGTGTAGAGTAAAATGAAGTACTTACTGCTCTGAGGAAATGTGAACATTTTAACAGTGTGAAAGAAAGGAGTGACTGTCTGCTTTGGAATATGCCAAGTTCAGAAATGAAAAATACAGTTTTAAGATTACAGGATAATTCAGGTAGAAAGGGACTTTAGGAGGCCCTAGTCCAACCTGCAGCTCAAAGCAGGGTCAGTTATGATTTCAGATTATTATTGTAATAATTCACAGTAAAAATATTTATAAAATAGTTTCTAATAATTCAACATCAAAAGATGAAACATAGTACTATTCCTATCACAGTCTAGAGAATCTGTATCATTATATATGTGGTGCTTCTCTGAATGTGCTTACATGTAACAGCTAACAGATATTACACTGATCTTTTCATTATTAAATTTTCTTGTATAAATGAGACAGGATCTCACAAGCAACTTCTTTAAGTCAGACTGGATTGTTGTGTATCAAGGTATGCAAGATTCTTGAGCTCCAAAAGAAACTCAGTAAGGTATCAGACACTGACTCTATTTTATCTATTGGGTTCATCAGCTGTAATAGAAGCAGGAAATGCCGTGTGGTGTCTTGTTCTCTGCCTTCCTTCTGTATCTACTTAATGCCTAAATTACTTAAAAGGTATTAGACTGTATACCAAGCAAGACATGATGGAGAGAGAACTGGAAACATGGGAAAGTTCAAGGAACAAGTGAGGCATGCTAGTCAAAGGAAGATGGAGTCAGATGGGTGGCAAAATTCAAGGGAACAATGAGGTGATATTGGTTGATGTGATAGGAATTGGCCTCAGACAGTTGCAAGCTAACTATTGTCAAGGGTTGTTGGTGGGGTTTTTTTATATCATGGAATGTGGAAAAGAAATACTTTTAAACAGGATTTTTGAAGGACAAAATGGTATCTGCATAGTACATGGCAGACAACAGAGTGGGAAGAGGCTATGTCAAAGTTCTACTGATTTGCAGAAAGAACCCTGCAAGGGACTCATTCATCCCATAACTAAAACTCTTAACTCAGTCTCTTTTTACTGAAACTTTTCACTGAACCCTGCCACATTGAACATAGCAAACCTTCAGTGACTCTCTTTCCTACCCTTTCTAGTGTACCTGGTGTATTAAAAAGATACCTCTTCCCAGTTCCAGTGAAGTCACACATTGTTTAAACACAACATCTGTTTTAATCTGGTGAAAATCTTTCCACTGGGCAACTCCTTGGGTGTTACTCAGTTAGTTTTGATTATGTATATATGGCTTACCTATCTTTGAGAATATTTCCACAGTTATTTGTTCTAAGAACTATACCATAGTTTTATAGCATCCATTATCATGAAGTGTTGATAGAATCCTTCTGCATTTGTTTTTTTGA
Organism: Ibycter americanus; assembly: GCA_035590275.1. Taxonomy (NCBI): domain Eukaryota; kingdom Metazoa; phylum Chordata; class Aves; order Falconiformes; family Falconidae; genus Ibycter; species Ibycter americanus. Next base: position 2,836,454 of record JAVJGI010000001.1, read on the forward strand.
AACGTATATCCCATGTATAGAGCCAACCGCTGTCTATCCTGCTGGAGTGTTCTACAAATGATAACACAAGAAAAAAACCTGTGCCTCTGTAAGTGGGTGACTAGTGCACCACCCTCTTACTTGAGGAAAATTATTTTGTTAAGAAATCCTCACCAGCTCTTTAAAGTCATCTTGCTACAGGTTTTCATTCTTTCTTGTAGACAGAGATTTAAAAAACCCTCAGTTACAACTTAATTCTCTTTATTGTTAGAACTGTAGCAGGTAGTTGCACGTTCATATGGGCCTGAGTTTCCCAGCCTTGCTGATGATTTTAAAGGTCTTGTCACATTAGCAGGTAGATTTGCTGAGTGAATGAGAGCATGTTCATGAGTAGGTTGTTTTGCCTAGTGAAAGAACAAAAGGTGTGACAGCAGCTCATGACATTTTAAAAACTAACTTCTTCCACAAATAACCCACCAAAGAGAAAAGGGGACTTTCAGTTAAGCCTCCATACTAAGATCTAAAGCTTTGTTTATAATAAAAAATTACATTTAAGGAGAAATCAGATTACTTTAAAATGCTGTAACACTAAAAATTTCTGTTTATATGCAGTTTATCTTTATTAGAGTAATCATCCAGCAGAATTACAGAAAGATTTGTTTTCTGGTCTTAGCTCAGCATCCAAATACCTTGTAAACCTCTTTACACTTCTATGTATCTCAGCTTCCCCATGTTTAAAACGGAATGATAGTTCTTCACTGACTGTGAGACACTTGTAAGGTTCATCACTGTTTGTCAGATGGTTTTGACGACAATCACCATAACATAGCACAATCAAAACTCATGTCAAAATTTAAAATTATGCAGCTTTTGGCTGAAGAGAACACTTGACAAAATGGAGAATGTCCCTGCTACATGGTACTGGTATCCTATTACTTAAACACATATTTAAGTATGAAAAGGATAGATTGCAGCCAGTATCTAAATGATTGATTAATGCTTCTAAAAAGAAAATTAGTTTTACTTTTAACTAATGACTGTAAGTCTCTTACACCAAAGAATGATTCACTTGAAATATCATGGTGTAAAAATTCAAACAATATATTCAACTATAAATGATATTTTCAGTTGAAGGTCTACATGCTTTTCTGCTGATGGTGAAAAGAAACCGCTTTTTATGTGAATAGCAGTCAATAACAATGAACTTTTGCTTTATTTGATCTTTGGCAGAGCAACTGTAGTTTTCTTCCACATGTTTCACTCCTGGGTTTTGTGCTTTGGTTTTGATTTTGCTATTTTAAATGGGATTACAAAGAGTCTTTATTTGATGGTCTGCATATAATAAAGCAATACACCAAATTACCACCACAGACTATATAAAATATTTCTTCATGTGATAGTGCAATTTAGGATGGGAGATGACTTGGGGACCAATGACTAAAAGCATAAAATCCAAAGAATTCTGAAAGAATAATTTTTCTTGATGCTCAGAAGATGGCTGTAGAATATTTTTTTGCCGTTGAGGCATATTTGAGAAGTGAGAAACGTTAACAATGAGGAGGGCTTTAGGTCAGGATCACTCTGCATCATAGATGGCATTATCTGCTGATTTAGCTGAGCTGAAAACTGCTGAAAAATAATCCTTTTTGTGCCCTTGTCAGTGGCTTTGGCCTAGAGTAATAGAAAATCAGCTTTACCTGAGTCAGATAATCATTACAAAATGAATTTTGTTCTTGACTCACAGAAATAATTGGGAGAAAAATATATTTTGTAGGTGCGATGAATATTATTTTAAGTTAAAGCTTACCGAGATGTGTAAAATACTAAGTGCTGCTGGTAATTGAGCAACTGTAAATTAGCTGCTTGAATTGAAAATAGATGATTACTGAAAGCACTTTTTCCCCCTAGAAAACTTGCTGTTCTCCTTTTTCTTAGCATTCACAAGGGGCATTCAGTTAATCATACTGAGGTCTCTCCCTTAGTGCTGCAGTAGCTGATTACCCAGCAGGAGGTGCAGTTCCAGCAGGGTAAGTCAGAATGGTGTTGGTCGTTCCCTGGGGAGGGACATCCTGTAAAAACACCAAGGTTGAGAACTGTCATATTCACAGCAGTAGGTGCATTTTTCTCAGAAATTAATGGAGCAAGCTGGGCAAAAATGTTTTTAAACTACATCTTCCCTAGAGTAAGATGCAAATTCAAAGCTCTTTTGAAGCATTGGAATGAAAGTTGAAGATAAGACTTTTTAGTTTTTGACATTGATGATATAGGCAACACTAGCACTACGAATATTAAATTGAAATGGAGGATAAGTGGGGCAGATGTTATTCAAGCAGCTCCCAAATGCAGTCCTAACTATTTCAGAGCTAGTTTAAGGTGCTTGTAATTACGGTTGTTATTATTGCAGAATACCTGTCATAGATTTCCTTCCTTCCATTTTATTAATTGATTGGCAATGCTAGATTTTTTCCTAAAACAAGAGGTTTGAAAGTAATCTTGCCAACTAGACTCCCATCCAACAAAAGAGGGTCTGAAAAAGGGGAGAAGCTTTGAGATGCAGGTTTTTTTCAGCAGCTGTCTGTGTGCTGTTCAGCAGTAAGCAGCAGTTCTAGGCAGCTTTCTCTATTGTAGGCAATGCAGCACAAGGTGATTGTGATCTGTTTAGAGAAAGATTTTATAGAAACTTTAAGCACCTTGTTTGCTCTGTCCTATTGAACAGAGGCATAAGAAGGTTCTGTTTATAATACACAGTTTCTACAGATTTCTTACTGATAGAGCAAGATAAATCCTCAAGGATTGTCTCTAACAGATTATGTAAGTCCTGTACAACCTGGTCACAAGTTCCCTCTCCCACAAGTTTTCAGCTCCTATGGTCTTGCCCTCTTTTCTTTGCTCCAGCTCAGTGTTGCTTTTTTGTCCTTCTCATTTGATTCCCGTGTAAGCTCTTACACTGTGTCTGTTACCACTGAGTTACAAGAACATGAATGGCCAGACCTGAAATCCACCTAGCCTGACATACTCTCTCTATGTGGTTACCTAAAACAGAATTTAAAATGTCACTCAAAATGTGCAGAGACACAAAGCTTGCAAGGCTTTATTTGGTTTTCACTTATGCAGATTTTTATTTCATCTGTATAGTAATTACTATCAAGTAAATACTATTAAAAAGTCAAATCTACAGTTAAACCAATTACCTTTAAAATCACTCTGGTATACTCTATAAATCATTAACTATCATAAAACATTACCCCCAGTTTCACTTATCACCTATCTGTAGAAACATTTCCATCAGTCTTTTTATTTAATGCATACACATATCTGATAGACCATAAATGAAGCCCTCAGTATTAGATATATTTTTAAAATAGCTTTTATTTCCTATTTCTGCTTGGTGTACCTAATATGTTTTCATATCCATAAGTAAAACATAGTCTGATATTTCTAGGAAAGGGAGACAGCATATGAGATGATTAATGTGGAAGGTGATGTCAATTAGGAGTTCTGTGTCACGAAGCAGTATACAAATACTGGTGTCATATCTCCAAAAGCCAAGTGACAAGGCCTTCATTGTTCTTTAATAGGACCCAGTTGTTCATGAACATATGGGAAGCTAGCTTATTAATAAAATTTTTCTTCCCTAGTCATCTTAATTCTGCCAGATTGTAAATTATGCAGCCAGAGTGAATTAGAGTTAACTCGCTATTTCCAGACATTCTGAGAGATTTGTTCTGTAAAGAAATTAACCTAGGAGGTTTCTAGCTTCTCTCTGGACATTTCCTTAGGTAAATTTATTGCATACTTCTAGCAATGTGCTTAAGGATAAATATACTTTAAAACCCAGTGTGAATAAACAGGAGATCGATATGTTGAAACAAAAAGGGTCTTAGCAGGCAGGAGATCTCAAGTATCTAATCAGCCCACTCACACAGGGAGACAGGTCCAAGTCAAAACTCTAGACCGAAAATTCCCTGCTGCATTTTTCAATGCAGACCTGAGCCAAATTTTGCAGTCTGAGATAATCTCTTTTAACACTTTCCAATTAATTCTAATTTCAGTTGTAAAATAAATGTTGTATGGAAAGTCTGCACGCACATTAAATATACACACTGATTCACATGGTAAAGGAGTATAGCCTCCCTGACAGCAACGCCCTTTAATATATTGCAGTGTTTAAATTTAGATGTTTGAGGCTCCCACTAGACAACAAGTTATTAAAACATCTGCCTTTCCATAAGCCATTCTGTTCTCTGCCATTCCACATGTCCTTTTCTACTTCACCAGGCAAAATTGCCCAATCTAAATTTCAGCTCAAGTGTTTGATGGCTTTCACGCTGAGCTCAAACTGTTAGTGCTTCCCTGAGAGAATAGAATTGAAACGGGATTTAATCTAAAATAACAAAATAGAATAAAGGTTTTACATATAAATAAGTAATGCCCCGTATATTTTTATGCACGCTTTTCTTTTCTGGATTTTGCATGCAGTGAAGGTAAATGTTAAAATGCATAGATAACCCAAAGCTGACAGAAAAAGTACGTCAGTGCATGTTGCCTGTGTGCTCAGTTAATGCCTATCCTAAAGTATATTTTAATTCAAATCCGTAATAACTGTTACTACAAAATATATCGCAGAAATTGTATTTCTGTTGCTAGCTTTGTCTCAGACTGCTAGGTACTTGTTTACTTTTTTTTTTTTTTAAACCAGTGGATTTTCAAATAGCATTCCAAAGGCATTACAAGCATGCTGTCTAGTATTTTCAGCAACAATAGTTGGGGTTTTATATGCTCGCTGTTCATGGAAGATTCATATTTAGAGCTAGATATTTTCCACAGAATATGAGCAATTCACTTTATAATAATAAAACAAAATTATGAGCTACCTGTTAGCAATTGATATTTCAATATTTAATGATGGGATACTAAAAAAAAAATCTGGACTTCTGCAGTAAAAATTATGGGATTGATTCCTATAACTAACTAAAATCATGTGCGTGATAAATGAAACAGAGCAGGGTCAAGCTCTTGTCTCTTACCTTGCCATTTTTTTCCACATTGAGATAACTGACCATTAATCACAGCTTCTCAGATAACAAAGGTTTTAGTTTTATCACCCTTGTGGCAATGAAGGCTTACCACATACTGGGGAACAGTATAACCAGCAGGCTGAGGGAAATAATTATCCTTCTGTATGCAAGACTTGTGCCCAGTTCTGTCCCCCAGCTCCAAGAGAGAAAAACAGAGTATGATCTACAAAAGGAAGCTGAGGAAAGTGTGTTTCTTCAGCTTGCAGAAGAGAAAGCTAAGAGAGAATCTAATTACTGTTTTGAGCTATATCATGGTGGAGGAGAGCATGGAGATGCGTCTCAGAAATGCATAGTAAAAGAACAAGAGATAGTGGTCAGCAGTAAAATGAAGTTCTAACTGGTGTAAAGGATTTAGTTTCACCAGTCAGGAGGGGCTAATCTGTGGAACAGGGTGCCTCAGGTATTCTAAACTGGACTGGACAAAGCCCTGGGAAACATGTTATAACTTTGGAGTAGGGGGTTGGGCTAGATACTTCCAGAAATCCCTTCCAACCTGAACTATTCTGAGATTCTATTTTGTGATGCATCCCACAAATAAATTGCTAAGAAAAGTCTTTGAAACCCCAAATATTCACTCCAGGATTCACACCATTAAGAATGTCTCAGTTTTTGATTCCATTTTTAACATCACGCTTCTGTTCTGCAGTCTACACGCTGTAAACAATCCATCTTCATGGTCTTTAGGCTGTACAGGTCTAATTGCATGATTTGACACTCAGGTGTTATGGATGTTATACAGTCATACAAAGGCAAACTTCAAACATTCCACAAGTCAGTCTTTTTTCCAGGTAATAAATATGGGCATAATTTTATGAGAGCAAATGTTTGCCTATGCCTGATATGACCTGACGGCTGTGTGTATATAGGTCCAAACCATTGACTGCTAAACTTATTGTGATTATACGTTTCCCATAGTACTCAGATAGACACGAGCTGAAACTTGTTTGCTGAATAGCCAACCTTCCATTTTAACCGGATGAATTAAAGATCTGGAATTCCAAACAGCCTTAACTTTAGGAAGAATAACAAAAATAAAATTTTCAGTTTAATTTCATTGTTCCATAAGACAGGATAAAATCATAAATTCTTTACCATGCAAAGTGGCAGAGCATTTTCACAAGAGGCTGAGACTTGCTAACAAGCTGATCATGAACTGCAATTAAACTTTAAACTGTGGAAGACTAAAATTAAAATCTTAACTGAAATTTACTGTCTGAAAGAAGTCTCCCATTTCACCAGAAGACTGTTTTAAAAATCGCTTGGTTTACCTTAAAACACTGATCAGTTGTCAAAGTACGAGCCTATAGCATTGCCATTTCATTAGTTGCTAGATAATCAGGCTGTTTAACCATACTTTTTTCATTGAAAGCAAATTTTACAGAACACAAATTATCTCCAACAGAACAACTGTGTGCCAGAAATGTCTGTAATTTCCCAACTTCACCTAAATTCCAGAACTGGAAATGTGAAGTCATTTGCAGTTTAGAGAGTAAAATCCGAGTTATGCCATGTATTACTTCTGTGAATTTGAACAGGAAGCCATTTATTTCATCAGTCATTAATATTTTCCACTTACCCTTGCACAAGCAGACTCCCATGAGGAGAGATGGTTCTCCTAGTCTCAAGGAGTAAGCATGGGAGCAAGAGCAGCAGAATCGCAGCAAGAAATATCTTTTCCTGCCCACTAGGGTACACCATGAAGGTGGAAAGCTGTTATGATAAGGGCCCCTTACGAGACATGAAGGGCGATTATAAAACTACTCATCATCCATTCTATCCATTCTACCATATTTCATACATTTAGCAATACACTATACATGCTGTAGGTGGTATAAAGATACCATCTTTTCTAATCTGGAAAGTTTCATGAGTCATTTTTTCTTATCTACTTTGTGGCTCTTTGCAGCCTGGTCCATGCATCCCACTTGTGCAAAACTCCAGACTTCAGTGAAACATCATTTCCTTTGCAGTCAATAATTTAACATTCCAGTGGGCTGGCAAGATGAGCACTTCAGAGAATGGTTTGATTTTCCTAATGCGAAATGTCTACATAGGGCAAATGTAGTAAATTACTTGCTACCTTTGGCTACCATGCTCAGCTGATGAAGCTGAGCTGAAGTATTATTATCTTTCTTGATGACATGAAGTCATTAAAACACTTCTCTGTGGTTTGAGATATAATTTCAACACTCACAGGAAATAAGAGTTTTAGAAAGTGTGGTGCTGTCAGCTTGTATATTATCAGACACACAGCATGTGCCTGCAGACTACATTGGCACTGTTTAACTTTGTGAGGCATGAACAAATCAAAGACCCCATAAAATGTGTTCTGAAAAAAAGAAACAAAACCATAACTGTAGTAAAGAATCAGGTGGCATAATTACATTTCTGGTAGAAATGAGAATAATGGGTATTATTCTTGAAGGAGGATAATTGTTTACCCCTTCATTCTTTTCTAGTTTAAAGTTGATGTTTCACATCTGTCAAGCACAAAATCACAAAAATTATCATTCATTTCCTTAATCTATGCCCCTTCTTAGCCTTCATGACAATATTATTTCTTTATTTAGTTTTCAAGCAACTTTTATAATTCTGCTAAGTTAGCTGTATTAATGAAGAATAAAGTGTCAAAAATTAGACATGGTTTCAATGAACTTTTTAAGGATATCTAAGGCTAATATAATTTTTAGTTCCATATACTGAAATAATGTAAGCAAGTGAGTAGAAAGCTCATAATAATTGTATGTGTGACCCTCAATATAGGCCTTTTTTGATATTTCCTTTTCTGTGTAACCTAGCATATTGCCCATTTCCCCAATTTTATTAATATCCTGTGGATACAGTGCTTGTTTGAAGCTGAATGAAAGTCCACAAACTCCCAATTATTTTCAATTTTGCACTTGTTTGATTAGAGTGCTATTGTCTGTAATTTTTACTTTTTTTTTTTGATCTTCAAAGTGCATGATTCATGCCTTGAAAATGGGTTGTTTTGTGTTTCCCAGCACTGCTTTTTTTTTTATCCCTGCCAGTTATAACCTGATAACCTGATTTCATACTGTGCTTTAGCACAACAATACAGTCATCAAACTAAAGCAACACAGTAAGTGGGCACATTAGCCATCATTTTACTTGATCACTTGGGAGAGATTAAATTTATTCATTTTCAGAACAGATAATGAAATATTTAAAACATGTTAGAGTAAACGGTGGCAGCATTTTGAAGCTCTGACATGCTCTTTGCCAAAGCAGTATACTATATACTGCACATGTAAGACTCTTGTGCAGATGTTTGGGAAATTTCTGCAGGTTTGGTTTTTTTTTTTTCCATTGACTCATTTGCATTTAGTTTATCTAAAGTGAAATCCATTCAATTTTATTGAACTGTAATTCTGGTAATTTACAATATTTACATGCTGTGGTTAGATTGAAATCAGTCCTTAATTCAAATTCAATCTAAATTTACAGCATAGTAATTAGGGCTTTGTAACTGACACTAGGGGCCTATTGATTTAATGAAAAACTTAACCTTACAGTAAGTGTTTAATTAGTTGCTGCAGTAGATTCTGTGCTGTCCTAAATTGTGGACTTTAGAGAATTAGGTACTAATTTGAATTACATTCCTATATAAAGATCAGAACTATTTTTTAAAAGAGCACGTAGCCCTACAGATGAATTAATTTCTCAGTCTTTGAAAACGATAACAGAAAAAGGCAATAATGAAAGCAATTGCCTTCCCTGCCTGAAATTCAGGTAAAGCTGTGCTAGGTATTCTGGAAATTGCTACCTACATTGGTATAATATTGATTTAAAGAGTTAAAAACCAACAATAAAAAAAAAAGTCAGTGAGATTTTCTTCATAGAGATTTTCCCCAGGAGATAAAATTTGAAATTATACATATTGAAGGTGTCCTTCTCAAGCTGAGATAAAGAAAAAAATCTAACTATGAAAACCAATATGTTTGTATTCATAACTGAAGAGATATGTGACAGAAAATGTGTAAACATCCATTTTATACACAGAAAATGGTATTTTCATTTACAAAATACTCAGATGTAGTAAGCAGATATTGTTTATTTCTCCAGTTCCATAAAATGTCTCGATCTAGATTGATACCACAAGTCTGCATATTCAGAAAGAATGAATTACCAGTAACATCAGGTGTTCCTTTCTTCATGTTTCTCCCCATTTCTGTTATCATGGCTGGGTATGGCATAGACACCAAGTCACAAACTGGAGGTAACTCTGTTGTTCTCCAGATCTGGCATTAACATTTTGGCTTGATGTATAGCCACTGGAACAAATTACAATTCATCAGCAACATGTCAGTACACACATATCTCAAAGCCCTTGCTAGTAAGTTTACCCCTCTTTTACTGGTTAGTAAACCATCCTGGAGCAGCAGTGGCATTATAGCTTTTTGCCTTGCTGCCCATGTGTATGCTTCTGGCCCCTGGTAAACATGAAGTATTTTGTAGTAAGTACTCATAATATGCAAATTTTTAGTGAGCCATAAATTTTATATTCCTAGAGGATCATCTAGAAGGTCATCATGGATTTTAGTAATTATGATTCTACTTTTTATTTGCCTAATCAACCTGAATTCATCACCCATTTGCACCCTACACTTTACTTTTTGGGGAAAGCAGAAGAGATCATTCAGCCAAGCACTACTATACTATATTGCATATACATAGAGACCAAACTAAAGTTAAACAAGGGCCTGTAAATTTGGCAATCCTTGGCTTTTTTTTAAGGAGGCCCTTAAAGGCCTTTTCTCAGGGGACTGGAGAATTTCCAGACCTGAGAAACTGATCCAGTAATCCTGCTTCTTTGTTCACACCCCTTCTCAGTTCCTACAACAAGAGGACAAATATGTCTGCTGGTACTGCCTGCTCTGCCCAAGAACTGTGCATTCAGGGGACAGGGGAGGTGTAGGTAAAAAAAGATAACGTAAGGTGAAGGCAACTGAAGATCAGGAGCTAGCCTAAACTCCCTCCATTCCCTCCCTATTTCCTGGGCATGCAGTGAAATATCATTAGGATCTAGCTCAGTCAGCAGCGATGCTATGGGAGCTATTGCGGGAGGTATGAGAAAAGATCTGTAATAGTTTGCAAAATTGTATGTTTTCTGGGAAGAAAAAAAAAAAAAAGAGTAGGAAGGTAATCTGAAAGACCTATCTTTACAGAAAATTACACTCTTCTAACACTTGGTAACAAGACAATGATCAAACAATGAGTTTTTGCAAAGTAATGGTCTGAAATATGTTTTATAATAATAAAGTGAAGCAAGATAAATATAGCAATAACTTAATACAGCACAGCCGTGAAGTTTTCTGCAGGTATCATACTGAGGCACAGAGAGGCAATATTTTTTTTCCAGTTTCACAGGCAGTCTGTAGCAATCTGAGGCATGTAACTTCTCTAACTGATTTCATAGAATGTGACACAAAAGAACCAGTGAGGCTGCCAATCAGAGATGTAAAATCCCTATTTTTGTCCTGTTCCAGGAACTACACTTCTCCATGAAAAGACCTTTTAACAATTCTGTTTGGACGACATTCTGCTGAGCTGCCATTGTGCTGAGCAAGGCCTGATATGAAATTAAATTTCAATATATATCTGAAAAACATACTTACAGATTTCAACCAAACTCCATGTGTTTTATCAATACTTATAATTATTTTACTTAATTTCCAAGATGCTGTTTGGTGTCTGATCTAGGGGTTTTTTAACCTGTTATTCTGGTCATGGATTTTCATGTTCCAAAGTCTGGATTTAGGACTAAGGACTAAGTCTGGACATAGTAATATTCCCATGTGAGATTTTTACACAAAAGCCATAGAGCTGAGTAATCTGCTGATACACTGTTGGGGTATTTTTTCTGTTCTAGTAAGGAGGGGAGAAAAAGTTTATCATTGCCTTTTTTGCCTGCTGGTGAAGAAAGGCATAAATAAAACACAGGTACAAAAGAACAGGTATTGACCTACCTCAACATTTATTGTAAAAATAAATAAGACTTAATCTTACTTTATTCTTTTAATCAGCAGCTAGCCGTCAAAATACATGGAAACAATTGACTTTCCTGTAGTTGTAGACTAAAGCAAGACTAGAAAGTAGCTGTTTTGGTCCTGGTCTTGGTCATTATAGGCTAAGCTACACTGCTTCTCTTGATCTCTATCATTTCATGAATAGGTCTGCACAGTGTCACACCGAACACTTTCTATATTCAGAAATGATAAATGGCTTCTGCCTGAATTAGCATTATAACAGAGTGACACACATCACCATCAAAAACAGTTCTTAAAGCTAGAAGTCAATGTGTAGTTTATTGGGCAGGTCAAAATCACAACTGTAACAAACAGATTAGTTTCAAATCTTGCTATTACAAGGAAAAGGTCTTTTTTTTTTTTTTTTTTTCCTCCCCGCCCCCAAGAAAGGAAAAGGAATACAGCCACTGAAGAATTTTAACCCATCTCAAGCAAGTGTACTGTGCTACATGTGAAAGGAAGTAAAGGCAGGGAAGGGAAAGGAGATACTGTGTCTGTAACCAGGTACACAAAACTGCAAAATAAAACAGAGATGAAGCACCACTGTAAAAACCCAAATAATGTAGTGAAACTTAAAGAATTATGTACATGGAGACTAACATCAGAAAAGTCACCAGTTCCATCTTCAAACATCTCAGCCATTTTTTCCCAATAGTAGTCATCTGTGATACACTTTTTCTAGAAGAGGGAGACTTAGGCAGAAGACATTTAAAGAGTCCTAGAACCAGCCTCCACCTACACTGCTTTTGCCAAGGGTTGCTAGTTTTGATGAGTCAGCACAGTTTATCAGCAAAAGGAGCTTCATTAGTCAGTATGTTAGGTATGATTTCAGCATGGAAACTCACCATATTTTTTACTCTGTCATTGTTTTACCCTTTAGAAAGTTAAAACATAGTGAAGTACTATATAATGTTGTGGGTAATGCCTAGCAGTTTGCAGCAGTAGACTCGGCACATTCAACCATTTCTGGCTTTCCTGAATAGAACTGCCAAATTAGAAGCCACATTACCAAAATCTCCGTAGGCTGATCTGATGAATATTCCCAAGAAAAATAACTGGAGAATTTCTGTGTCCTGACAATCATTAATTTCTGTAATATGCCTTTTTAGGAAACACTGGAAGTTGGAGATAACATTCATTGATCACAAGGTGCTCAAAATTTTGACTGATTTTGGCAGATGGTCAAAGTGGTAGTCTGGCCTTCAGGACAAGAAGGGCAGAGGTTGTTTAAAAGCATTTTTTGTTTCTTCAGTCTCCAGGTTTACTGGAATGGAGAATACAGATGCCTTTGTTAGGGTGCACAACAAATAATTTTTGAAACAAGAGATAATTCTGTCATTACAAAGTGCATAAATAGAGACGTAAAGTAAAAATTAAATATATGCTTCTGAAGTTGTCAACATATTTCAAGTTATATGTTCAATCTGTAATAAAATTTTTGTCTATATATGGCAGACAAAAAAAGATTATCTGAACCACATAAGAAATGTTTGTGATTTCCCACCTCAGAAAAATCCAGATTCATGCCATGACTCTCCATGACTTTCTACAATTCATGCCACGACAACATGCTCTGTGATTTTGAAAGGTTAATCACGGCCCAGTGCAGGCTGAAAGGAAGAGAGAAGTGATATTATGTGATATTTAAGTGTTGTGTTATCCTGCTTTCTCTGACTTTAGGGCTTAGGACTGCCCATTTTTTTTCATATAATACCAATCTGTACTGAAACAGAAGTACTTTTTAACAGAAGTTAAAAATTACTGAGAAACTATGAAAACAACTTATTCTTCCTAAAATAAAATAGCCCTGCTTCTTTTGGGAGACTTTCAAACATGTAATGCACAATTCAAAAAAACAGCAAGGAAAAGGAAGGCACTCCGGTTTAGTGCATTTTTTTCTGTGTGGTCTGATCATCAGGTTGCTCACTCACATTTTGGAAAACCAATTCAATTTCCTTTTCTTCCAGCTCAGAAGAGATCTGAATAGATATCTACTCATTCCAGATGAATGCTCTTGACTCCAGAATTTGCTGGTGTCGGTTGCTGTTGACCTTCACCTATTGTTTTTGTTCCTGCTGCTGAATGAATGTAGACTGCAGATGAGTGCCCTAGCTAGAGGCTTCACTTTGTGTCACTGAATGTATGCAGGTGTTATACAGAAAATTAAAATTAATTAAATATGCAAAATCAAGGAACCTCATCCCAAACCTACTGTAAAATTTCAGGCCAGGTATGAGCAGCCACCAAAGCTACACTGAAGTCTGACAGGTGAGACAGTGTAGTTTGTGCCACTCCTATATTATTGATGTACCAGGAGGATTTCGTGGTATTGTCCAGCTTATTTACAAACCCTAGATGCTGTAGGAGCAGAACACTGTGGAAAGAATAAGGAAAAAATGGCCCTTTAGACGCTGCTATGTTACAATTTTCAGAGCTTTTAGATCACCAGGCACTTGAGAGGCCAACACTGTTCAGTTTGGATTTGAGCTAAATTTTAATATATTTCAGTCCAATTTTATTTAAACCTTTTCATGGAATGAAAATATGCAAATTTTATATTGGGTTTTTCTTTTTTCCTAAAAAAATATTTGTGTGTGTTCTACAAATTAGCAGTTTTCTAATAGGGTATCCTGCAATATCCTTCATGTTCTAGCCTCAAAAATATACAGGCTTATTACACAAACTTTGGGGAGTTTTATTTTTTGTGGCTTAGAATCTTACTGCTGTCTGAAGCAAAGTGCCCTTGATGTCATAATATTGTTGGAGTTCTCAAGAACTTCTCTGTGACTGGAGAAAGTTGGGTTTTTTCCTTTGTAAATAGACCATTTTTTTGTCATGAAATGCCATTAAAGTAGCAAACATTATAATAAATCTAACATGCTTTTCTGCTACTGCCAGTCTTTCCCACAAAAGTACACGTCAGTGTGATAGAAGAGTGAAATCAAATGTGATATGGTAGGTTACGAGAACATGGATGTAGAATTCCTTGATTGTGATAGTTTTCATCTACAATTAGGCAATTCTCTTTCTTTTCTAATACAAGAATTTTCTACTTCTGTTTGCATGCAGCAAGTCAAAGACAAGGAGAGTGTAACAGTTTCTTCATCTTAAAACATAACAGATTTTTCCCCAACCCTTATATTAAGTTAAATAGTGTAAAGCTTTCCACCAGATCATGGGATTTCTACTTCAGTGGCACCAGAAATAAATGTGATCAAATGATGAGTGCTTTACCCTACATTTTTAAATTTGTGCCACTCCTGCCAAAGGAAGAATCAGCACACTTGAAAGTTCAATTCATGTAATAGCAAAAAAGAAATATTGCAGAGCAGCTCACTGTACAGTTTATGATAATAGTCAGTTGCTTTTGAACATCTTTTGCATTTTCCATAAATTTCTGCCATGTATATATACACATATATATGTATATTTATATATACCCATAAATTTCCACCATACATTGCTCTTATAGTGGCATAATGGCTAAAAAGACATGGTTGTATTTAAAATTTAATGAAGATTGTTAGTTCACGCAGTGAAATTCTAAGAACTTATTTTTACAATAAAACATTGCTGAAATCATTCCTCCCAGGACAGTGCTAAATTACATTCTAGATATGCTTTTAATAAACATGGTGTGAAAAGAATTAGTAATTTATTATTATCCACTGTCTTTATGTCAAACATCCAAGCTCTGTGCAAAAGGTCTTTTTTCTTGTTCTTTCATCAACTCTTCAGTTGTATAATACCTTCTTATTAACATAGTACAGGGAGGTGGGGGTAGAAATAATATATAATAACTTTTACAAACTCTACAGAGAGTTTACCTTTTCTCAACTTTGCGCACTTGATTTGCATAAGGTGAAGCTCATTAAACTTTTGATAACAGTAACAGGATCTCTTTATTAATCATGGAAGTTCTTTGCCTCACTTTAATTTTTACAGTCTGTTTTATGGTAAAAGTCTGAATAGTCACTAGTTCCCTGTTCAAGATTGTAATCTTCCTATTTGCAAATCATTTAAACCAGCATGGGGTAATTTTAAAACATTGAAATATTCCTCCTGCCACAGTTATTAAGAGAAAAAAAATAGTATCCAACTAAAATAATATTAAGGACTTCATAATAGGTCTAACATCTTAACATGATCTTTTCTGAAATGATTACTTTATTAAAGGACCAACTATAACCACTTCATCTGTTGAAAGGGAACTGTATTTTGCAGAGCTGAACAAGTAGGTCACTAAATTACAGAACATTTGCAGATCCTAAGGTTAACTGATATACACCTCACATATTTGTTTCCATAAGAAAAGCTGTTCAGGCTTGAGGTCAGCTCCAGTCTGAAAACCAGTTTTTCTCCTAGCGGTAGAGGAGATACATGCAAGCTCTGGTTCTCTAAAGGCTGAAGAGCTGCGGGGGTTTTCCAGCTGCCTGGCTGACCATCCACACTATGTAGGACTCCTGATCCACACTGGCAGAAGGCAGTAGGTGCAGCCATAGGCGTTCTGTTCACAAGTTGCATGCAACTTGCCTAGCCAGCCAGGCAGCCAGGGAAGGGTTCATGCATGCTAATTAAGTGTGGAAACACATTGCTTTCCACACTCTGATTAGTATATTTCTTTCTGTGGAAAGTCTGACTTTCCACTCTTTGTAAAGATAATAGGATTTCCTGTGCACAAGAGAAAAAAGTGTCTTTTACTCATATGTGGGTTTTGTCCGCTTTCCCAGTTTCCTGGCAAAGCAATCTCTGTGCCTTTTTCTAGTATTTGGGAAGAGGGATCGCAGAGTGCACGGTGGTTGTAGAGAGAGATAGGAAGAAGGAGAACAAATTGCTTGTAAGGAGGAAGGTAAGAAGAAAGATGTATATATCAGTATAGTATTACAGTAGAGAGTAAGGGTATTGTAACAGTAAGACAGGAGCTGAGTGACTCTGTGTGGGTAACAGAAACCCTGAATATTTTAGACCAGTGTCAACTCCTGTGAAAATTGTCCTGTTTGACAGTATTGAAATTCTGTCTTCATAGAAACTCATTTTTGAACAGGGAATAGACTATTTTCATCATTACTTTGGAAATGTTCCCTCTCCATTTGTGTTCTAATTGCATCTAGTAGTTGTTTGTACTGCCAAGATACTGCACTGTTCAGATTCGACATGAATCTGAGAAGAAATCTGGAACTGTTCATTTGGTCTCCAATGGGAAGAAACCTTGACAGCACTGTATGCTGTACTTAATTACATAAAAACTGTGGGTTCTTTTTACTATTTATACTAGGTTTATGTTCTGTCACTGCCTGTTTGAAAACTTAAATAGTGAAGTATTGCCACAGACGTACAGTGTAACTCTAAGCAAGTAATTTTTATCTCATAGTACCTTGGTCTTTCATCTGATAAATGGGGTTATTTCCCTTTGCTTCTTCTTGCTGTTTGACCTTCCTGTTTTCTGTATTCAGATTTGGATTTTTAGCTCTTTGGGATAGGAACAGCAACTAACTACAGGAAAGTGCAATATACATAAAGTAGAACCCTTTGTTGGTATAGCTGAGTGCTAACACAGTGCAAATACCTAAAGATTCTTAGGTGTTTTGTGATTTTATAAACAGTTTTTCCACATTTCAAAATATATGTTGTTTACCAGGTTTAATTAAGCAGAGATGAGAAGCAAACAGTGGACCTAAATTGAGAATTCTTTGGGTTTTTATTGTATCTGTGCTGATTTGAGTCTCTGCATGGTATGCTGTCTGTACACCTAAAATAGTTATTTTATGGTTCAGGTTAAGGTACAGCAAAAATTTCATGAGCATAATCATACTTGAAAAGTGTTGTCTATGCATGGCAGGATTCTCCTAACAGCTGAGCCAGGAAGATTTCTGCCATTGAAGAATACAATTTCTTGATGCACCTTTCTCTGAAGATATCAAATCCAGTATCTTTTTCATGTAGAATACATTGTGCACTCCCAAAGGTATGCAATTCTTAAAACCTCAGAGGTTTCTGATAAACATTCAGATAACAGTAAGCTTGCTAAATTCATTTTATAATCTCATTAATCTGTGACCATCTTACCATTTCAGTTTGGAGAATGTATGAGAGTATCACTGTGTCTTATTGCTTAAATATTACTACCATGTTTGCTTAACTTCTTGATGTGAATAACTGTCAATATATGTTGACAAGGTTTTATATTTTGTACAGATTTCCTGTTTTGGGAAGTTCATATTTTTATCAGTCAAGATTCTGAGAAATCAAGATATTTTTTCTTGTACATTCTTTCAGTTATTAATTAGGAAAGAGTAAAAAGTTTTGTAGAAATCCTTCCAGTAAACGTTTTTACCCATATTTTGCACAAAATGAATCAAAAGTCCTATATATCACAACTTTACTTATTACACAGCTCTTGCTCATTTTCAGAGTGCTGTAAATCCTGTGTGTTGAAAATGTGCATCTGTAGCATATATTATGCTTGGAGCATGCTTCTGCTCTGTCCCAAACCCTTTTCACATCTACATTGTAGAAATATTATCCTGTCACTCAGGCAAGAACTTTAAGCAAACTCATTAACACACCAAATTTACGCCTGCACCAACATTCATCATCTGTTTGCAATGTAGGCAAGTCCAAGCCATCTGCACACTGTAACAAGGATGTCCCGTCTACCCTGGCAATGAAATTCAAAGCTATTTTGAGACAGAAAAGAAAGGACACTGCTACAAAGAAAATGTGGATTTATAGTAATGGTGAGGGCACACAAAACAGGTCCACACATATCCTATATTCTGGCAGTGTTAGAAGCTAGTTGGGAAGCAGCGTGAAAACACTTGGAGGATTAGGGATTTTAGTCCTCGATCCAGCCTGCTTGGCACAATGTGGTTTATGCAGAGATAATGAGTCCTTCTGATTTCTCTGTATGCCAGACTGTTTCCTTAGCTTTTCCCTCCCTCTCCAAGAACTGATGAGACAATTTTACTTCTTCACACCTGGTCCTAGAACAACCCTAACTAGTTAGAGAAGCAACCAACCATACAGAAGGTCTTGTCCAGCTCTTACAATGTAGGGTTACAACATTCTTGGTCTGTATGGTCTTCAGATGATTCAGCTGCTAAATTCCTAGCAAGTCTCTAGTGAACTTATGCAAATTGAAATTCCCAGAGATTAGTAATGTCCAAACGTGTGCAGTTTTCGAAGGGTTAATGACAAAAATTTGCTGGCACACCCCTTAAGACTTCAGTTGTCTACTTCAGAGAACGGAAGGTGTCTGACAAACCTAATTATATGTATTGCTGCTTAATGATGATGTGAAACAAGGCTGTCTATTTTGCGGGGTTTTGGGAAGGATTTTAAACAATGGGAAAGTGCTAGCTTGTTAAAATGTTCTTTTCTGAAAAGTCATTAAGAAAATGATGACTGAAAGTTTTGAACTAAAGAGGACCAGAACTCAGTTATTGTTCAAATAAGGTAATGTCAAACAGAATAATGTATAGTTAGACCTCAAGACATATTCGTTACTTCCAGGATATTAATGACAAGTGATGAAGGTTCAGAAATCATGCATTTCCATTTACAGTATGTTCATCATTCTGGATGTGTTGAAGAAAGTGAGGGAAGGCAAATACTTATTAACTTTAATCGGTACTGCATGACCAGACACTCCTGATTTGTGGTTCTGATTGATGTGTCTGTCTCCATTCTTAAAATAGTTTTATTCATTGGGCCTTCATTGGCAATTGAATCTCAGAAAAGTCTTGCATGTCAGCAGTGAGAGTCTAGTAGACACTATTTCTTTGAAGTAATGACAAGATTCTTTCATTTTTTTACAACATTCTGCATCCCCTGAGTCACCCAGTACCACAAAAATGGTATAGTGTTGTATACATTTCAATAATGTCCTTTAGCTTTCTACCTAAAATTAAAAAAAAAAAAAAAAAAAAAAATAATTATAAACTTATTATGGGAAACATTAGTTGAAAATGTAAGAAGTGCATTTTAAGTATATCGCACAGCAGATAGTAGTACTGAGATAACAAATTAAATCAGTGGGACCTCTTCTCTAATTGTTTTTCAACCCAAGTAAGGATACTTGAAATGGTTTCTTATGTCATAGTTCTTAAAACTGACGAATTCGGGGTACCTTGATTTTGATTCCTGAGACAGAGGAAGGTCTGGAAGTGGAGAAAACATTGATCTTGTATCTCTTGAAAATTAATGCAAGCCCT
This sequence comes from Ibycter americanus, assembly GCA_035590275.1. NCBI lineage: Eukaryota > Metazoa > Chordata > Aves > Falconiformes > Falconidae > Ibycter > Ibycter americanus. The sequence continues at coordinate 2,855,771 of JAVJGI010000001.1, forward strand.
CTGAGACAACCAAAAATTAGTGACATCAAAACATTTTAGGCATTTTCCAGTAAGCACATGCCTATTCTATATGCTTTGACTTAGTTTACCTGTACTTTACTATAAGAATAGTATTTACATATTGCTGTTGATATTACCTTTAACAGTAATTATACCTGGGCGTTCTAAATACAGATTTTTATTGACTTGTGTGCTATTTTTAAGAATGACTGCCAAATTTCCCAGAAGTGTGATGCCAGACAACATAGTAGTCCTGTATTCCTCTAATTTAAAGACGTGACTAGAAAGATCCCTGGTTATACTATGCATAGGCCATAAGAAGTGTTTAAAGTTCATCGGAACAGACTGCCCAGGGGAGTGGTTGAATCACCATCCCTGGAGGTATTTGAAAGACGTGTAGGTGTGGTGCTTAGGGACCTGGTTTAGTGGCAGACTTGGCAGTGCTAGTTTAACAGTTGGAGTCTATGATCTTCAAGGTCCTTTCTAACCTAAATGATTCTATGATTCTGTGATTCATCTTAGGAAATGGTTTGAATCAGGGACTCCTTTGTCCCACCTGAGACTCCCTTAATTTCCGGGGAAACAAGAATATCTGAAGATTGTTACTAGATAGCTAAGGAAATAGGTCAGGAAGTTTCTATATTATAACCACTATTACGTTTTGCTGGAATGAAGAATTTTTCAGTTTGGAGTATTTTATCTAGACAAGCTTCTGAGTTGGAATTGTTGCACCACCCATGTATTATTAAATTTTGCATGTGACATAAAGAGGAATTTCTCAGCACCCCGCAGTTCTTGGGAGCAGTGCTTATATATAAGTGAAGGAGACAGTTCCCATTGACACAAACACAGACATTCTCCATACGCGCTGCTGTAGTCACTGAGTGCAGGAAGAGCAAGAATAGATATAAACAGTTCCTGCTATAAAGCTGAAGTGGGTAACATGACAACCAATGGCCACAGTCCTTTTCATATAAGCCAAAGATGTTCACAGGCAGTTTGTGGAGAAAAGTAAACTGAAAATATTCACAGGATATGTGGCACTAAGAGGTTACTGAAGTTCTATCTTGTTCAGAGTTTATTGCATCAGAACAAGTTACTGCAGAGCTTCACTACCATATGATCCCTTCGTCACTTTTATGTGTTAGATTGACATCCATAGTGATAGTAATTATTATAAGAGCTTGTGCTTGCATATGCTATGTATAAAGTGTGCTGGGGGAAAGACCCTTAACAAAAAGTGTGGTAGGCTAAAAAAAGAACTGAAAGAGAGAGAAACCATTTCAATTCAAGACATCAATTAACAGTGATTTGCACTGGAGTGCATTTGAAAGTACATGCAATATTCACGTGCCAAATGAATTCATTAAAGACCAGTGTGATTACAGTGAATGTCAAATGAATTAATAACAATGGGACCTTTAAGTGTTACCATTAATTTCACAGTGTGTTGCTGTTTTATACTTATGGGCTCTGAAGCTAAATGACACTCTACAGTTGCCCTAGTAGATTAATTGTGCATTAATAATCTATGGGTGGGCCAGCAATCTGGTGGGCACTTACATTTCATTGACACTTGGATACTAAAGATCATCTTCATTTCCAGATTTCAGTCGGGAAAGTAATTTTAGCTTTAAAATAGGCTCACACCATTTCTTGTATATTTGATTAGAGTTCTTAAAGCAGCATTAAGTTTTTGTATTCTAGGTCCACAATCAAAGTAAAGCTTAATTAAAAAATTAAACCCTTCTTTGGTTTTTTCTGTACATAGCTCTCTATCTGGGAAATATGCCAGTGATTTGTGCTTGCTAGTAGACATCCTGGTCCATTCAAGGCATTTATTTTGCTGCCTAGAAATTATCTCTGCAAGTTTGACTATTTCAGTTTTCCTCTTTTTTTTGTTTTGTTTGTTTTTTGGTTTTTTGTCATGCTGATTAGATCTGTTAACTTTAGGAGGCTACCATTGTTAGAAATGTATGCTTTCATTCAGAGCTCAGAAAGTGCATACCAGTTTATTTACCCAGTATTTTTATACGCCCTGTGTTGATAGGAACAGAGCCTAACTTAAGTGAGAGTTTTTTGTGGTTTAACCCCATCCAGCAATAAAAATACCATGCAGCTGCTCACTCACATCTCTCACCCACCCTCCACCCCACCCTTAACCACCACCAAGTGGGATGGGAAGGAGAGTCAGAGAAAAGGTAAAATTTGTGGATTGAGATAAGAATAATTTAATAACTGAAATAAAATAAAATGTAATAGTAGTAGTAGTAATATTAATAATAATAATAATTGTAATGAAAAGGAGAGAGAAGGACAGAGGAATAAAACCCAAAGGGAAAAAAAACAACCAAGTGATGCACAATACAATTGCAAATTACCTGCTGACTGATGCCCAACCAGCCCCTGAGCAGTGATGGGCCCCTCCTGGCCACCTCCCCCCAGTTTACATACTGAGCATGACATTCTACGGTAGGGAATATTCCTTTGGCTAGTTCAGGTCAGCTGTCCTGGCTCTGCTCCCTCCCAGCTTCTTGTGCACCTGCTCACTGGCAGAGCATGAGAAACTGAAAAGCCCTTGATTTAGGGTAAGCATTATTTAGCAAAAACTAAATCATAAGTGTGTTGAGTTCTTAGTGTAGCAGAAGTGATTTTATTGTCATTAGGCCTTTACAATTCGAAAGAAAACTTAAATTGACAAATTATTCTTTTTGTTTTTCTTAAATGACACACTAATATTGTAAGCTGTTGTAAGCCAGTAGACCCCAGGAGCCATGTGGAGATCCTTTGAAATTAATTGATCAACAGTGTAAGTCAAGATTTGGAAAGAGACACAAAGGCAGAGACAGAAAGTGAAATTTTGTTACATCCACAAGTTCTGAAGAAAAGTGTGTTTGATCAAAATTTTGTCTCATTTTTCAATTTTGATCACTTCATCCAATATAAGATATTATCCTTCTTTACAAACCTTGCCTAAAGTTTTAGATCATCATTCCTGCAATAAAACTAAATACTATAGCATTTGAATCTGGACAGAGTTTGCAAAACAGTTGTACAGGCAAATGTTGCTACACACTGAAAACATCTCTCTTTCTCAGAGAGATACATACATACAGATAATCTGATTGTCACATGGGGAACAGGGAATATCTGAAAACAAGGCAATCTAACTCAGTTTTTAGGGATTTTTTTGTTTGCTTGGTTGGTTTTTAAGCCAACAGAGTGTTAATTGATATCAAACCTACTCAGGTATGGATATGTGACTGCAAAAACTCATACTGTTGGACATCACCCTTGTACAGATGTCTAAAGACTCTTGGATACTTTCATACAAAGGCAATTTAATTAGTCAATAGTTCAGGTTTAACAAACTAGAGTGGCACATTCCCACTTCATTTGTACATTTGTCAACAGGCCAGTATGTGCTACAAGTGGTTTAAATGAAACTGTAGTGAGTATTATAGTAGTCTTCATGAAAATTCATTGTAACGCCTTAAAGTGCCAAAAACATAACCATAAGATATATGTATGTAATATAAGTCACTAATCAAATTTACTAATTATCTAGGTATTGCATTTCTTTCTACCTCAGTTTTATAGGCTAAGACTCAAGCTCAGGATATATACACACATATAAACACTGAGATATTCTATAAACACTGAGATACTCTATTTGTGTCTTAACTGGAGTTCATAAATGGCCCATCAATCACATATTTTTGAATTTCATCCATTAAACATTCTACTCATGTCAAGCTTCCCATGACACTTACGTACTTAAAGAAGAGATAGGAAATCACTTAAGAGTATTTTGAGTTTAAAATTAGAGAAAATATTGTAATCCTGAAGCTGCTTCTAATTCTAGAAATGTTCCACCTGCTAAACACACTGGTCTGACTCAGAAACATTCCTGCATGTTATGCATGCTCCTACATAACGGTGAGCAGATACTGCCAGTTTGTGGTGATGTCACACAGAACATACACATGTGCACACACAGATACACATGCAGAGTTTAGACAGCATGTTCTGAGACTGCATATGTAGATGTAGGAAAGGGAAGACAGATCATCAATCAAAACTTTTTATGTTTGAGATATTTATGATCTATTAATCATTGTGATTTCCATTGTGTAAATCAAATATTTATCGCATAACACTCATAAATCACAGGAAAAACATATAGTCATATTTTGCAATTGCTGAAATCAAATATAAATTCACAAATACCCTATTCTTCACCTGCTGATACCTTTTATTCTCCTACGTATTTACATTTATGTTTGATTTAATGAATGGAGGTTGTCACTTGTTCAAGTTCATTCCAGAAAAAGCCACTAACAAAAAATACATTTCAATTTCCAGGTTTTCCTGTATATGTTTGTGTGTGTGTGTATATATATATATAAATGGCATGAATTCAGATTTATACATGAACCCTAATTTGACTTTAAATTTTATGAACACAGCTATATACCTTTAATCTTCTAACAGCAGTCACAAATAGGGAGAGAAAGAAGAAAGGTGTGGGAACTCCTTCACTCCCCCACTGCACAAGTCAAGGAATGAGACAGCAGATCCCAGGCCAGACAGGAGCAGTGCCCCATCCACAGCTTTCTGGAGGCTTCTGAGACCCCCCAGAAGGAACACTAATCTCAGCAGCGTTGCCCACATCGCAGCGTAGGCACAGATGTTATTTTCTCCATAAACCAGATCTCCTGTTCCCTTGCCCAGCTTAAGAAAACCTCTCCTTACCTCCCTCTACCTTAGCAGCACTGCTTGAACTGTCTTGTTATGGAAAGAAATATATTAAGCAAGATTTTTAGGCTGTGGTAAACTGACTGGGTTTATTAGACTCAGTAACAAAACAGTCAATACAGGGAATTAACAAAATATTGTACTTAAACCATTCTTATTAGAAATGTAACAGCTTCGAGGTGTGAAACAGGCCTAAAAACTTTTCCTCAAAAAGGCTATCAGAGCAGCTAGATGAAAAATACTTACATTTGGCAGTTGTCATTTCAGGTAATCTAGGCATTCAAAACTGCTACTGAGAACTTCAGGTGGTGCTTTTGTTTGTATGACTTGATCATTATAGGACTTCATTGAAAACCCTTTTTTTTTAACATCTCTGACACTGCTCCAAAGCTCTCCATTCATTAGATTGTGTCAACAGTTCTCCCACAGAAGTCGAGTGGAAGCAATAAAAGCCTTTATTAATCTTATTATTACATATAGTATCTACTACGAGAGTTTTCTTGATCAATTACAGATCTATTCGTAGTGCTTTCAGCCTAATTTTGTGGTAGTTGACTGATGGATTTCACTTCCCTTGGGAAAGCTCCTTGCTCTTGGTAGACAAATCTGAAAGCCCAGTCTTTGGACTAGCTGTATGGTATTTCATGTATCTGTTAAATAGAAATGTGTTTCCCCTTGCCACAGAGATGCAGGATAATGTTTTGATGGGAAGGGGTTGGGGAAATGAGCTCTTCACCCGTTCTATCATTTCATGCCACTTTTTTTAACATTTGGATACCATCCACCTCCAAGCCTCCCTGTTCATTAGCAACAGCTGTGTGCCCACACAGTCCCTGCACCACTGACAGGGTGACAGGCTCTTTGGAAACTAAATATTGCTCTATACTTGCTGACAGTATTAGATGCAGTGGCAACTTTCTTCTTCTGCAGCTGATAGTAGTGGGGGAGTTCAGCCTACCCAAGTTTAAGGCAAGCAAGTGCAGAAGTACATCCCCAGTTTTGCCCTTAAAACTGAGCACAGTCTTTTCTATTAGTCTTCTGTTCCTTCTCGTCTGGCAGGTCAGCTACCTCAGGCTCCCTGTCCTCTCACTAAGGACCTACCAAGTAAGACACCTGAAGTAATAAGCAAACCAAGCATCTGCTTAGGGGTTTTCCTCTGAAGTAGCTCTGAAGTATCTCGTATCATCTAGACAGGTGGCAAAGATCTCAGTTTGAGGTCACCTGTTCATGGGGTGTTTCACTTTTGAAGAAGATCAGCTGCATCCTCTGTATATAAACTACATATTTATATTGCATAATCTGACTTTCTGGGGATGGGTGAGGGGACAGTTTCCAATAAAAAAATATTGCATCAGAAGTATGTGTATATGCTGATCAGGGAGTTCAGAAGCACTCTGAAGTCACTAATTTTAGGCAAATTTTTAGTTGTGAATACTTTTTCAGAGGCAGGGCTACAGTGCTGTAGTCTTTTGGAGCTCTGTCCATAAGTCATTATTCCTTCTGCATGCAACGTGCTTGTTAAAGAGGAAAAAAAAGAGAGAAAAAAAGCATCTCTTCCCTTGCAGCCAAGAATATCACCGAAAAGAATTTCAGGTTTGGTTTTTTTGTTGCTTTTTTTTCTACATCACCATTTTTCATTTTCTTTTTCCTAGTAAAATCTTCAATCGATGTTTACTATTTGGAGTTTTCCCCTCACGGCTCCTTAACTTGGAATAGATAAGACTTCCACTGAGGTAAATGGTAAGAGAGACATAAATGGAAGCCAATCTTGGCCCAAGATACTGGGAAATGATGATAAAATTAACTGAAATATAACCAAGTCCAAAATATTTTTTTTAAGTTTCTAGAAGAATTGGGAAAATCCTCAAACCTTCTAGCTTGAGCTGTATGAGGTTTTTCAGCACATTGAACTGCTAGATCCTAGCAGAATGGATAAACTCAGTGCAATGTACATATGTTTTTATCTTAATTTAAAATAAAACCGGTGCTTAGTTATTGGGGGGAGGGAGCAGACTGGCATAAAATCTTCTGCTGAAAAGAGGTGGATACACAGAAGAAGCTTGCAGTTTTTATTTTTAAGTGACTAAATGAACTAGAGAAAGAGGAACCCAAATAGGAAAAACTTCCATCTCTTACTGTCACAAGAACAGACATGTGCAGCTCTGTTAGAATCTGGATACTCACCAGGGAACTTACTGGCTCAATGCATCAAGAAGAAATGTCTGTCAAGCTCCTACAAACTTTGCTTTCCCAAACAACTGCCATATGCCAGAACTAACAGCATAAAGACACTATGAATCAAGCCCCAACATTGTGAAATTTAAAGGTGTTTGTAGATTTTAAAAAAAGTTTCCATTAAACCTTTTCATTTCCTCAGTTTCCCAGGCAGATCACAACAGCAGCAGAGTGCTCAGTAATGCAGATTTAATCCTTTCGTCTTTTGGTTTGATGATGTTTTGCCATTAAAGGAAGTTTTGCCAGATTCTGATGAATCACAACATTTTATCCTATCCCAGAAGGCATTAAGCAGACTGACACGGGGCTCCACACTGCCACAGTGCATCCTTACTGCAAGTTGATTCCAATACTAAAAACAGTTTCCTGCTTGCAAAGCAACTATCATCACTAAAAAGGAACTTAAACAAACTGTCTCCCTCTCTCACTCTTCACTAAATGTCTTAATGATATGAGCCTAACAGTTCTTTGGGATTGCTTTAAGCAGTAGGGTGGAAGAGTGCTTTATTCACCCCCTAGCCTGTCAGACTTCACTTCCCACAGACATCAGCTACACCCTCTTTGTAAGCCTGCGCACCCGGCAATCCATACGGAAGAACCGTGTCAAATGGTTAAATAAATAAATAATGTGCAGCAGGCCTGAAGCCAAAATACTCTCCCCTTGCACCAGTGAGAGAGGTAATAAGAAAGGAAGCTTGTGTTCTGATGTTACTACTACTAATGGAAAAGGTAAAGGCAGTAAGCTCGGCATGTTGGTCATCTAATATCACATCAGAGCAGCTTATCATGTGGTGTTAAATACGTCTGAAATCTCCCTATTTTTCTGCGCCTATTTACCATTGCTTCCCAACACAGATGGAACCCTTTCTTCCTGCACATATTAATTCATTTGTTATTTATGCACTTCTGATCTTTGTGACATTTTATCCTTTGGCCTGCTACCAAGTCATTTTTTATACATGTTCTGAGAAATGGTGGCCCTTGCCCTGCAGTGAGCCTCACAAGTCCCTGACACACACATATGCATTTTTTATTGTTCTCACATGTTGCTTAACAGTCTGCATGATTCCTGCTTTACAGCACAGCAGATGGGTTCCTGCATAGCAGTGAAACAGATGAGATGTTCAAATCGATTGTTTTATCAACAATCAGTTGTAGATAAAAATCATTTTAATGAGAGAAATTAATGGTGTTTGCAAACATGATGTTAATTAAAGAACATAGCTTGGGCTTTTTTCCCTCCTTTTTTCCCCCTGCACACAATTTTTGTTACCCATGACATCTTTCATTATTGACTCATGCCCCAAAGAAAAGGCGATTAAAATCTGCTTTTGTTTGATGTAGCTTTTATTGAAGAAAGAAATAGATCTTTGTGAAGCTTCCTGGTGAGATGAAAGTCTAATTATCTCCACAAATGAAAGGAAAAGCTTTAATTAGGCCTGTGCTGAATCTGCGCACTGTGAATTTGTGCATTGTGATGGATGGAGCCCACATCTCCTCAGTGACTGCAGTTGAAATAATGAAGAAGGAGAAGAGGTAACCTGCTCCCATGATTCAGCTGGCAGAGCAGACTTGGAGGTACACCTGTGTTGTGAGAGCGTGCCCAGAGCAGCTGCCACAGGCCATGTTTCTGTGCAGAGCATTCGGCTGTTTTACAGCCTCCTCCTGAGCTTTGATCTCTTTTCAGACAGCAGGGGTCCTAACAAATCAAGCTTTTCATGTTTCACTCAGTTTCACTCTCTTTTGCTTCACCATTCATACTTGAACTCCAAAGAGGACAGATAAAATATTGTCTTTTTCTGAAGCAATTAATGATCAGCAGCGGACATGACTGAAGTGGGGCATTTTGCCTATTGCAAGGTGTTTTAAAGTTGTCTGTGAGGTAAAGGCTGCAAAAGAATCGGAAATCACGTTTATTTATTTTGCCATATAATGAATTCACTATGCTTTTAACAACCTTTGTGCGTAACACTTCATCTGCTACGCACTTCGTTTTGCAGTGCTGTAGTGTCTACCCAGTTAGGAAAGGTGACATTCTAGGGTAGTGTTAGACTGCTAATGGCCCCCAGGGAGAAATCTGAATTATAATAATGCACTATCCCAGATTTTATAACATTTCTAATCTATTTTTACCATGTTGCATGCAGCTTACTCTGTCTTCATGTAGTCCACCTGATATCAGGAAGGTCAAACCACTACTTATTCACATCACTTGCAGCCAGCATATTCTTCTTTGTGAGTCATAAAGCACCTCTGACATCAAGGGCAGTCAAGGAGATTACCTCCACACCTTTCTGGACAGGATAGTAGTAAAAACAAGGAAGAAGTAATTGAAGACAAAGTTAAATCAGCATCAGCAATCTAATCTTTTATTCTTTTTGTCAGTATATTCTGTGTTGTTTAGAATGTATTGCTTTAATTGTATACCAGCCTCTGGAACCACGGAGCTTAGCAGTCAACTGGAAGCATGCAGAAATAGAAGGATATGGGATAAATGGGAATGCATCCCCTGTTGACTTGTTTATTTAAGGAAAGGCAGCACCTGAAAAAACCAGCAATGCTGTCTTTCAAAGCAAACATTCTGGGAAGTCTTTTTGTAGTAGATATACAGCATCTATAAAGCCTGAAATTGATGAAAGCAAATGATGCTGATTCTGAGTAATTCAGCAAAGTGATAATACAGATTTTAATTTAGTCTGTGTGAAACAAATCTTTGCATTACAGTTCTCCTTACAAACACAGCTTTATGTACTGCTGTTCTAAAATTTTATACACTAACAAGTTACAAGCTGAAACCTTACTATGTACATTTTCTCATTTGTTTAGAGACCTTTAAGGTAGCTGGCACTTTTCTTATTATAAAATACCTTGATTTGTTTTTCCACTCTCCTCCCGCCTGCTCGATTTCACAGTTTCTTTGTGTAGATTTGTCTCCTTTGTTTATGCCTTTGCAAGTATCTCCCTAGTGTTAGTACTGAGTTCACAGAGCTGAAGTCAAAAAACCTGCCTTATACAATATTCTAATCCTTAGGCCATCAGGGCCAACATCCAAGTCTGGTGCCCTGGAATTACAGGGATGATGGTAAATGTATAAAGGTCCCAAAGCTCATATAGGAGAAAAAAGCCAGGGGGGAATGCTGTAACACTGGAGCGCAGGTCTGAGCTAAGGGGCACAGCCAGGAGGGAAATGAGGAGGCAGTGGAATTCTTGTTAGACTGCTGTGCAGAGATGAGGAGCAGATAGTAAATTAGGAACGAGCACTGCAAGAACACATCTGAATCAGACCCTCCAATTAACTGTTCTCTTTCCTTCTTTCAAGTTTGATTTCCTTTTAACCTTTTATTTTATTCTTTTGATCTCAGCATCTTTTTCTTCTTGTTCGAGTGAAGAGCAGTGGTGCAATAATTTTTGTTGAGGAGGTGTTTTCATTGTCAGCTTCTGTTTCCAAGCACAGCAAGTGATGAACAACCACTGGAAATATTCACGTATGCTATCACTCAGAATATGAGTCTGACCAAAATTTGAGACCTGGGACAATTTAAAATAAAAACTGTTCTTCCTCTGTTTGTGACAGAGATGCCTCTATTCCTTCTTAGCTGTTGAGAATCTCAGCAGAAGGTTTTATGGGAAGCTTTGTGTGTGTGTGTGTCCGTCCGTGTGTGTATGTGCACATGCACAAAAATACATGTATAGAGCAATGGAAGTTTATGAAAGAAAATATTGTACAAAGCAGGAGCAGTAGTATTTAGCAGCTGTATGCTGGAAAACAGAAAACCTGGCCATTACTATGTAAAGAACCTTGTAACTTTCTCTTACGTATCTCTTATTTGGGCTAAGTCCAAATTCGCTGCATGATGATCTCTGAGAGCTTGGGGATAGGCAGGAAAATCCCTGTGAAGGTTTATTGTGCAGTCATATGGATTCATGAGAATCCTGTAATGCACTTCAGCATTAGTAATGTTAGTACAGTTTCTATATATCTCCTATGGAAAGCTGTAGCAGCTCAGTCCTTCTCCAAGGTAAGAGCCACCCCAGCCTTGTGAAGTACCTTGAGGAGCTAAATCGTTGCCGATCTTGTCAGCATTAAGAGAACTACTCTTTGTTCTAAGTCACTCCTCTCTACACTTCCAGAGGACTGTAGAAAGAAAAATACATTATGGAGGTATTATTCTATTAACCTGTTTTCCGCAAAGTCTTGAAGAGCTGTGAATTCCTGTGATGAGGCATGCAGAACACACAAGGTTTGGGCTTGTGTTTTGGTGGTGTTTTTTTCTGACAATATTACTGGCTGGCTGCTGCATGCTAAGACACACACATGGTACTCTGAAATGATTCAATATTTATGATTTTGAAGTTTCCAAATTGAGATAAACATAGATATGTTCAATTCACTGTGAACACCTGTTGATTTTTAGTTCTGGAATATCTAAATGGGTATTTGTCCTTCCACCTGTATTTTACAGAATCAAAGAATGGTTGAGGTTGGAAGGGACCTCTAAAGGTCATCTTGTCCACACCTTTGCTCAAGCAGGATCAACTAGCGCAGGTTGCCTAGGACCATGTCTAGCTGGCTTTTGAATAACTCCATGATGGAGCCTCCACAACCTCTCTGGGTACCGTGTTCCAGTAGTCAGTCACTCTCACAGTAAAAAAATGTTTCCCTATGTTCAGATGGAACATCCTGTGTTTTAGTCTGTGCCCTTTTCTCTTGTCCTCACACTGAGCACCACTGGAAAGAACCTGGCTCCATCTTTGTACCATTGCTTCAGATATTTATATACGTTGATGAGATCCCCCCCAAGCCTCTTCTTCGCTCAGCACAACTCTCAACCTTTCCTCATATGACAGATGTTCCAGTCCCTAGTCATCTTTGTGGCCCTTCATTGGACTCTGTCCAGTATATCCACGTCTCTCATGTGATGACTGGACACACTCCCAGAACTGGACATAGTACTCTAAGTGTGGCCTCCGCTGTGCCACCCGCCTCTCTACTCATCCAGCCCATAGTTCAACGACTTTTCTATGAGCATCTTATGGGAGAAAGAATTAAAAGCCTTACTGAAGTCTAGGTAAACAATATCCACTGTTCTCATCTACCAGGCCAGTCATTTCATCATAGAAGGTTATCAAGTTGGTCAAGCTTGACTTCCCCTTGGTGAAGCTATATTGACTACTCTCAATGATTTTCTTGTCGTTCATGTGCCTGGAAGTGTTTTCCAGGATCAGCTGCTCTATCACCTCTTCAGGGATTGAGGAGAAGCTGATTGACCTGTAGTTCCCTGGGTCTTCCTTCTTGGCCTTCTTGAACAAAGGAATGACACTTACTTTCCTCCAGTCTTCACACACTCTTCCTGATCTCAGTGATCAATTCAAGATTATTGAGAGTGGTCTTGCAATGACATCTACCATGTCCCTCAGCACTTAACAGGTGCATCCCATCAGGTCCCCCATCCACTTTGCTTAAGTATTTCCTGACCTGATCCTCTTCCATCAAGGGTACATCTTCCTTGATCCTGATTTTCCTCCTGGTGTCTGGGGCCTGGGATTCTTGAAGGATGGTCTTGCTTGTAAAGACTGAGACAAGGAAGACATTTCATACCTCAGCCTCTTCCATGCACCGTGTAACCTTGAGCAGTGGGCCCACATTTTCCCTGGGCTTCTTTTCATTACCTATGTACTTATAGAAGCCCTTCTTGTTGTCTTTGACATTCCTGGCCAGATTCAATTCCATTTGGAATTACTATATACTACTAAGATCATATATGCTAGAAAATCTTATGGAGTAATTTTATTTACTGGAGGGAAGAAGAAACAATGAAACATACCCAAGGTTGTAAAACACATTGGTGCTTTTAAAAGGGCAGGGGGCAGGGACAGCTACAATCTTAGGGACTTAGCATCAACCTGAAGCGTTTACAATTGTCATAACTTCCTTGAAACAAGTGAATATTAAGAAACTGGTGTTTTGAAGTGTCTTTGGTCTGATAATTGTAAGATTAAAAGAACTGCAAAGGAATACAGCAATTTTTCTTTGCTTCTCCAGCAAATTATTAGTTTACTTTCCCATTCTCTGAATATTATATTACAGACAAGTCAATATTATTCTGGAGTTTATAATTCTATATTAATATATTATATAAATAATTTAGGACATATTTAGTTATAGGCCATATTTAATTACAAGACTTCCAGTGCAAGATGGAATGGTATGAAGCTGTTCCGTTCATACTGAAAAAAAAAAGTAAAATTAAATTGAAACTGCAGAGAAAAACAAAGCCAAATTCTCTATATATTCTTCCTTCAGGTTGTTGTCCCATTTACACTTTACGCTCTGGCATTTTCCAGATTGCCACACAGGTAGGCATATAAAAGTATGGCTCCAGAACTGCCAAGATTTAAAGATGTTGTTGAGCTAAATCTAAGCAGTAGGAAACACACCATATTGAAGTTTCTAGAGATTTTGTACTTCTGATAGTCACACTTCAAAGCACTCTTAGTTCAGGGTTTTCTAAAGAAGCAGAAGGTACCCAATCTGGAATGAAAATTACTTCTTACTGAATTTCAAATAAATGCTGTTGATGTTCACCTCACATTACCCTGATATTTTGGTTCTACTGTCAACATTCTAACATGCTGTTGTGCTTGATCTACTTGGTGGGGAATTAGGCAAACTTTTTTTTTTTTTTTCGGTTCACATTGTCATTACACGAGGAACTCTGGAGCTCAGTAAAAAATGAGATAACTCTATTACAGAGCCACAAAACGATGTTCTAACTAAAAGTATTATCTTTATTAAGCAGACCAAGTAAGGAAGTAGTTTCTTCACTGTACCATTCATACAGTGAAAGAAAACGTTTAACCAGTTGTCACTGTTCTCGCAAGACTAACAGGTTTCATGGGCCTTGAAATCTTAGTATTCAAAAGTTCGCTGAAGTCCCAATGTATGTAGGATTTGAAAACAAATCTTGAAGCCAATCCAAAGTTCCATTATCCTGGGAACAATTGCCTCTCAAATCCAAAAAACTGTGTAGGGATCTCCCATTTGTTATTAAAATTTTATATAGCTCTTTTTTTCTTCAGCTATATATTTTATCACAAATGATTTTTTGATAAGAAAGAATACCCAATACAAAACACACTCTGTCCCACTAGTTTCAGCAGTCTTTAGGATGGAACACATACAACCCACATCATTTCTCGTGGCACTGTGATATTACAGAGAACTGATTTCTTTCTCACAACCACCAGCTGCTGTATGAGAGCTGAAGGGCTTCTCAGAATCCCTTAACCTTATGTTTCCTTATCTGCAGTTTAGTTTCATGCCCGATTTCCCAGAATTTGCTTAACATTTTCAGAAGGACGTCATTCTCCCACTACTTGTAGCTGGATTTGGATTCATAACTCTTCTGAAAAGAGAAAGTGGTGAGATTCTCCATACCCACCAACGCGTGATATTGTCAGATGATAATATTCTTCTCATCAAAATACGATGGAAGAACTGAGTCCTCCTATCCACCAGAAAACTCTGAACCAAATTAAGGATGAACATTCTGGATGCTCTTTCACAAAGATAAAAAATGGGACTAGCCATATGGTAGCTCTTGAGGCTCTTTAAACACAGAGATTTTTTTCTGGAGAAAGCATAGCTGTCTTCTGGTCTTCTAAGGATCTGTTTGGGGGTTTTGTTTTTGTTGTGGGATTTTTTGTTTTGGTTTAGTTTTTGAAGGATTTATACTATATCTCTGTATTTTAAATGAGTTGCTTTATTCTGAATGCCAGCTGAAACTTACTGAAGGTTTCTGCTTTACAAGATCCTTGATGCCCTGTTAAGGAACCAGCTCCATATTGCAGAGAGGCATTCAGCAAAGGCTCAGTTGCACTCGTTATTGCCTCCCCAGTTGCAGCTGATACATGTAGGGACTGGAATCATGCTGGGATCCTCAGCATCTGCCCTGTGCTGGGAATGGTTGTACTCTTTTTGTGTGAGGCACCAGCTTTCACCTCTTGTATCTAGCAAGAACTGATTAGTGGTAATGTCTGGGTTCATGTTCAGTTGTTGGTTAAGAATTCAGTGGGAGACAGTGATTCATTCAGGGGAATGCCTTAGGAAAGTAAAAGTTGCTGCTGGCTGTGGGATTTGAAACCATGCCCCCATCCCTTTTGTTGCACTGTTGCAGAGTTGAAGAGTCATAAATGTAAAATAAGCTGACCTGACTATTGCAAACCTACTTTTTTTATTCACACTGAAGCTGAAATAAAAGGCCCTTTTTAGTTTCATGCTTTCTTGCAAATGAGAACGTTATTACATCTTTGAGACTGGACAAACAGTGTATGTCCAGTACTTATGGATAATACTCAGTAAAACTAAGAATAAATGTAAGCCTGTGACTAAGCAGACCCTGCATAAACATAGAAATTACACTTGTCATAGCAAGTGGTTCGTGCTAACCTGGAGTTGGTGGAGGTCATATTTGAGATATTATGCAAATTCCAAACTCAGAAATACAGACTATGAAATAATAATTAATTACATTTGCACTTTAATTAAAGATTAAATCTCAGTTTTTAAAAAAGCCATGTTTTTATATTGCCCGATATAGAGAGGTGCTCTCCTAAATGGCCAAACTTAGAACTGCCTATTATGTCCTAGCAAACCTGTGGATAAGCCTGACATGAGTTAGCAATCATGTTTTTGTGTTCATCAGAAAAAATAATTTTAAAACAATGTGGGAGGGGCAGCCCTTATCTTTAAGGCAACTGTTGGATAATTGACCTCCTTTAGCATTTAATTTCTCAAGCCTCTAGGAAGCTTAATTTTCAACATCAAAGAGGTACCTGTGGAAGAAACTGTTCCAGACTGGTGAGTAAACAAATTAGAGTTAATAGGGTCATTAGCTTTTGTGGTAAAATTTCAAACTGGGTATTCCTCACTAAGGAATGTAAATGTCAATGTTTTTAAGTCTTCTAAAATATAATTAGACATGCAACTTGAATACAAATGTTACATATCCTATTAACAAACAATGTTTTCCATTCTCTGGGCATTATTTTATTAACATTAGGGAATCTGTTGTTCTGGTCCTATGCATTGCTAGCCAGACAATTAGAACAGAAAAATGTGCAAAGCTGCTTGCTCGATAATACACTGTAAACATTAAGGATGCTGTACGTTCCCTATAATACAGAACATGCTAGCTAGCTACCTTTAGAGTAAGAGCTGTAGCTCTGTTTAACCCTTAGATCTCTATGTAGGAGTGTAAGAGCTTGAAAAAAAATCAGAAACATACGCACAGAAAAAAAACCCACAAACCACCAACCGCAAGAAAACAGCTTACATTTCCTCATTTGGATGATGGATGATCTTCTCATCTCTACTTTCTCTTGGTTCTATGGCTACATAAAGGGATAATTGCTGATTGAATTTGAAACAGAGAATGCAGCAAATTCAATTCCTACATCCTCTCATTTCACTTCTTGCACGATACTGAAGTCTTTTATTCAATTATCCTTGCATATGGTAATAGAAATACTGTTCCCTTTCTTCCACCAAACTCTGACAAGTTGCTAGTCCACCCACATTTCCACACCTTTTCCCACATACCTACCTGCAGGCTATGTACTCTCTCGTATCCATTTCCCCTGAAATTCTTGCTGCTAACCCTTCCCAGCAGCTGCGAGCTCCTGGAATTGAGGGTTGTCAGAGCAAGTTCCCTTTTCACTTTGTAATGCTAAGAAATTTTAAACTGTGGGATTTATTCTGTCTCTAGGAGCTCAGTACTCAGCAACAGCTTCTTTTTAATCCAGTAAATTGGCTGCTGCTATAAGTGTCATCATTTAAACAGGTAGAGAGGAAAATGTTGTCGTTAAGTAGTGACAACAGATCAGTGTAACAGTTTGTGGAATACAGACTGATGGACTAACTGGCAACACCACAAATGCATTTAGCATAGAAGGAAATGAAATATTTGCTAGAATAATCAAAGGAGAATTACAGAAAATATTTAGACTGGAAAACTGCAGAAGGGCAAGCACATCCAGTGGTAAACCACCTCCTCCCTGTGAAAACTGATTTGTACCAGCAGGGTCTGAGTGAGTGCTACAGTGAATTCTATCAAAAAAAAAAGGGGTGGGGTGGTGGTGGTGAGGAATTTTAAATAATTGATCATAGGTGTATCTGTGATTACAAACATTGGATTTTTAAGTCATTAGCCTGAAAGAGCAAAGACTTTAAAAAATATTAACTCTCCTCACTATATATATAAAAATGAAATTAAGAAAAGATTTTTTTTCTCATTTGGCTTTCATAAATCATTTTGTTGTGATAATCTTGTTTAGTGGGCTGATTTAATCTTTTAATCTCCCATTCTTCCTCAATAGCAACAATTTCTTTTTACTTAAATAACACCAATAAAAGTAAAAAAGAAAAAAAACTCAAAAGCTTTTTATGTAATGTGAATCATGTTAAAGTGATGTTTTGAAAAAATCCTTGTCTGTTAGAAGGAAGCTTTTTGCACTAGGCAAGTTGTTATGACTGAGTTTTTTGCAAAGTAGTTCTAGTTACCATTTATTATGGGTCTCTAATAATGTGCTTCAAATAAGAATCTTTAGTTTGCCTCCACGATAGTATCTCATAGAGTTTTATAAGCCTTCATTTTTAAATAACCGTTAGTTTTATTTCAACCTCCTACAGTGTTTTTGATAGAATATTACTATTTTCACACAATATTAATTTATTTCCCACTGTAATCCAGAGTAATAGATGAGTATTATCATCCCCATTTCACTAACTTAACTGATTTTACTCATGGAGACACAATATCAAATCAAGAATCATGTAATACATCTATCACAAATCTGGGATCATATGCAGATCTCATGATCTCACTTTCTATGGGTATTGAAGGGTAAGACTCATTTAACCTAATTTAAGCCACACAAATGTTAGGCATCTGGTCTTCCTTCTATAGTCAAGGCTGAGACAAGCACCTCCAGAGGACAAGCCATTCTGTCACAAAATATCAACAAGTAAAGCTTTGCAAAAGAAATCATGGTAAAAGATTATTTAACCTTCCACCAGCCTAGGTAGTTGAGGAGGTAAACGTTTCTGCAATGCTCCATGAAAATGTTTCACGGTCCTGTATGTCTTGCCCAAGAATGTAGTAAGGGAATGAGACCGTTGCTTCTAGTATACTGATATTTTACTCTTTGACTGAAATCTTGACTGTGAAGTATTCTAAAAAAATCCTTCCCTTCCTTCTTTTATAATTGTTGAAACTACACTGCTCATCTGGATATAATGGCAAAGCTACTTTCAAAGCTTCAAGTAAAAGCAAATAGAATAAACAGTGTGATTTGCGTCTTGGATGGGTGAAAAAGTAAATTGCTAAGATTTCTATTAATTTTGAAATAAGGCATTTGTTTAAACCTCTTTGCCACTATTTTAATTATTAAGGAGTAAGAGTAGGCACAAGAAAATACTCATTTTTTTCAAAATTAAGCATAAAACAGAATTTGCAATATACTTCCTTTTACATGGATTGACATAGTTGTCACATCCTCTCTGCTTTATAGGCCTCAGGCTTAGTCAGCACCGGATGTAATTCTGAAAAAATCCTGAACTATTCAACAGAAACTAAAGGCGTAAGACCAGATGAAATTTATTCCAATATCTGTTAAAACGTAATACACAAAAGGACCCCCTTTCATTCAACTTGTTACAAAGTGCAGAGTTCCATAACAAGCTGGAATGTTTTAATCATACATAAATGGGTCAAACAAAGTTATGAAGAATGTAACTTTCTGTTGCAATTTTTAACCTATTCCCAAATACATACCGTGGCTTTTTCTTTCCCATATCTGTTCTTGATCCCTATCTAAGGGGTTATGTCAGACCAGACTAGAAATGTCTGACACCAGAGGGTGCAGAGGTGCTATTCCATGTCTGCAGCACATCATCTGTGGGGTAGCCTGACACATATTATCAGGAGAGGTGGTCTTGCATTAACCTTTTCCACTCTTGGAGGATAAAATGATAATGAAACAACAAAAACAGATAATGAGACAAGGAGAGCACAAGTCTTGTGATTATGGCCAGGGGGGTGGGGGGGTGGGGCAGCAGTGGAATGACTTAGTGCAGACTTTCAATCAAGCATCACCAATTCAAATAATAAATGGAGTAGATGTAAATGTAAGTAGGTGTAAACCCAGACGTGCACCTGAAGATAACACCTAGAATAGCAGTCTGTTAAGGACAGGAGTTGGTTAAGTTTGTTCTTATGACTGGCTACCACTTGGCAGACAACTTTCCCACAAGAATATTCAAAATGTAATGATTTGGTGACTTGATTCATTTGACATCCTCAGGGAGAGTCATTCAGTGAAGCAAGTGAAACCCCAGAATCTAACAGTTGTAAACAACTACAAGATTTTGTGTTTTGCTTAATGCTGCCTCTGCTGAAGCATGATGCACATAGCAGCAGCCTACAAAGCCTGATATTATGAGGTGGTAGCAAAAAGGAGAAAATGCTTGTTCACTTTCTTCCATGGCTTTATAATCTGGGGGTTTGCCACATTTCTACCAGTAAGAAACTTCTCTGCAACAGCTCCATTACAGCTCCTAGTAATAAGGCAAAATGTGAAGATGAAGTATTTGGTGGAATGACAAAGCAGATATCTCAAAAGGCATGGATAAAAAAGCAGCCACAACTAAATTTATACATACCGAACTAAAAGCAAATTAAAATCTGGGTACAATGGAATTCATCCCTTGAAAGAAGTGATGGTATTGGCTGGCTCAAAAAAGCAAAGATAAGAGTAAAGCAAAATTGCTCAGACAAAAGACTCTCAAAAGCTGTGTGTTGCAAAAATGATATAATGTTAATAGCTTTCCTTTGTTTTGTCACGTTGACGATTTGGGCACATCAAAGGTTGCATTTATACTGAACTTATGTCAGTGCATTTTGAACACCAGAGCCCTGGGCATCTCAGGAAGTTTTCAAGCTTTTTTTTTTTTTTAACCTGAATAGAAGTTACACTGTGAATTGTGCTGCATGTGTTGCCATGTTTTACTCGTGTCTCTCTGGAGTTCTTAACAGCTCAAAAAATAGGCTTCTTCAATGGGAAGCATATGCCACTAGGGCCTTTTATCTGAATGCTTCAGATTCAATCAAAAGGCACAATCTGAGCAGCCATGGGCCAAGGCGAGATTCAGCTGTTTAAGTCTCTGACCCTGGTGATATACTGCTTGAGTGCTTCTACAGCACTCAAGCTATGTCCTGTAGGACTTAATGTGAATTACATTCATGCACACCAGGGGTTTTTTTGTGCCAAGTGGGTTCTGGGGGTTTTTTATTACTCCTTTGTATGAAAATCATAACAGCATGTCAGTTACTACTTTCAGCAACAGTGTCATAAATACTTTTAGTATTTACTACACCACCCAAACCATGTATGTATTGCTTCATTGTACATAACCAGTTTGAAATTGTTTTCTTTTAATACTTCGAAATAATTCAAAAGGAAGGAAACCTGTATGACAACACATATAATGAAAGGAAATAAAGGCTGCACAGAATCTTTTTGTTCTTCAGAAAAGAACTGGCACATGAAAAATGGATACAAAATTCTCGATATTCATAAACTGTACTGTAAAACCAGATTTTGAAAACTGAAGTAGTCACACTACTCTGTTCAGGCTTAATTATATTTCTTCTTATGAATAACTGATATGGAGAGCTTTATAGAATGCCCACTCAGAATGTCACACAGGCTGAATAGCCAATGTAAAAGT
The DNA here is from genome assembly GCA_035590275.1 of Ibycter americanus. Lineage (NCBI taxonomy): Eukaryota > Metazoa > Chordata > Aves > Falconiformes > Falconidae > Ibycter > Ibycter americanus. The sequence goes on from JAVJGI010000001.1 coordinate 2,876,553, forward strand.
GTAATGTGATTGACATTCACCCAACTGCTCTGTTCAGATTTCACCATGTTGAGCCTGTGTGGTTTAAGGTACACTGGAACTCTGGAGACTCTAGTCACCAGTTTTGAGTTTTCACTTCTCTGGCACACTGACTGGCATACATGTACTCTGTCTGATGTGATATGAGATCCTGTAAAGCTGGTTTTTTTTCTGAAATCTGGGTGCAATCCAGCCTTCTGTAGCACTTCCTGGGTAACTTAATAGAGACTTTACAGAGCTAACAAGCTTTGTGATCCCACTGATTTTATAGCTCGCTTCTTCAGACATGTCAGTGAAAAGAGGAAGAGATTTGAGCTTTGAGTAAAAGTTCAAGAAAACTTATTAACGCTTGTTTCGCTTTAGTTCATATAACCAATGAAGACACATCATGAAAATAATGAACATCTAATAGTAAATACCTTCCTACTCAGGTTTCCTTCTTTTCTTAAGAATTTTGCATTTAAATTCATATTCCTTTAAGGAATTAAGTAATTTTCCTTTCTTCCACTTGGCTTCTCCAAACATAAGCCCTATCCAAATTGATTATTTCCATTTTCTTTTGTCTAGTAATTCCCTAAATGGTTTAATTAGATAATCAATGCTCGTGTTTATCCCATTCACATTTAAAATCCATTGATAGGTCAACCCAACAGAAGAAGTTTAATTGCTTTGCCCATGCTCTGCATGGTATCTTTTTTATTCCTGGTACAAAAACGTTGAAACAACATGACATTGCTATGATTACCAGAGATGCTACTTTCCATTTTTAAAAAGTTGGTGGAAAGAAGCTAACCTCATAGATGACAATTTTATAAGATTAAATAGGCAAATTGAGTCACAAATATTGCTTCATAGAAGTAAAAATTGAGCTCTGTCAGATTCCTCGTGCAGCATAGCTCTATGCCAGTTCTCTTCCCTGCAGGATACTGTTCACTCTTTAATGTATCAGAGAAATTGGGGGAGGTGGGGTGATTGCTTTCTAACTTAAGCATTGATTGTGATTTTACATCAGTATGTGTCCTGTGAAATCTACAGTAATAAAGCAGAGCACATTTCTAGCCTGCAAACATAAACTATGATACCATACTCATTCAGCTTCTTATGTTCAAATATGCAGCTACTACTGTGTAGTCATAGGATGACAAACATCTGTGGTAACCCTCTTAAAAGACAGATGAGGCAAACTCTTGATAATATTCCTCTGTATGAGCAAGAATTCCCTTACAAACCTTGACAAATCTAGGCTCTTAGTGACCTTTGGCTTCAAAGAGCAGCCAGCTTGACAAGTCACACTGCCTCAAAACTACATCTGGACATGAGGTTCCAAAAGGCTGAATTCAGTTCGTATACTTAGAACCATCTATATTCTTTAACTTCTGAAAAAAATATTTAATTGTTCCCCCAAAACATTGTGTCATTATCAGAAGTGTAAAAGCGTGGCATTTATTCAAACTACCAGTTTATGCTCACATGCCTGTTAATAATTGGAGGAAAATTAAAACCAAGTCAGACTGGAATATACCACTTTGATTTTGGATTGTGGAACAGCTGCAGCTGTGGCTGTTCAGCCTTAGGTCTTCATTGCAAGATGAAGACCAAAGAACAATTGAAGAGGTGGAGTGAAGAAAAGAAAGAAAAGAAAAAAGTATAATTTGGGCATTGATAGCACTACAAATATTCAAAAGTATGCTCAATAAATGAAACTCACTAATTGTCTTAGTGACAACAATAACAACTAAGTCTATTCAAGTGTGAAGCATCACTGTAAATTTCTTTTGATGTTTATTTTTATTCTCACACTTACATTGTTATAAGGATGAATCATCATTATGATTTATATAGTATGTTTCATCCAATAACTCTACAAAGTAGGTATTTTCACAACCTTGTATCAGTTTTGATAGTAGCAATATAAATTCTTCATGTAAATAAATTTTCACTCAAAGCTAAACTATAGGCCAAGTTGCCAACCTATTTATTGTTTTACAAAACTATGTTTTTATGGTAAAATATTTTCATCTCTTGAGGACAGTCGGCCACAAGCTTTCAGCTCACCAGCTTCAAGGTGACAATAAAACCCCTGATTTACAGTATATAAAATGAATTAGTGATGCATGTATTCCCAGAACTCCCACTCTACTAATGTCAGTATCACAAAACCACTACCAGAGGTACGCCCATGCTAGAAATCAAGAAACTTATTGGGACCTTGACTAACTGGACTACGGAGACAGACCTCTTCAGCTTATAAAAGTGGTCCCTTCAGGTAGAGAACACATTGGTTTAATATTGTATAATTTGCACTACCCCTATTCATCTTTTGAAAAGATTATTTCAGTCTCAAAGCTGTCAATTTGGCATTTTCATAAGAACTAAATCAGGTTTTAAAAAGTCAGAAAGTTGCTTTCTCTGTTTCTCTTCTTTTGATTGATTACCTATGGTTCCACAGCATATTACGTGATCACAGCAATGTTCTTTGGAGATATAATCATCAAAGAGCATTACTCAGCTGGGGAAGTACATGTGAGGGGTGTAAATAATGAAACAGAACAGGGGGCCATTAAATATATTTTTTGTTGTTTTCTGTGCTTGGAGGCTTGTTTACAAGGTAGGGGGTATGCTGCTAAAAAAAAAAAAAAAAAAAAAAGCAAGACTTAATTTGTACCAACCAATCCATCTGTTCACATTGGGAACCCTGCAGACCTGGCAAACCTTGAAGGTTTATCGGTGTTCATTTTGGCTTTCAGACATGCGCATATTCCCAGTGGCTCAGAAAGCTCTAGTTTATATTTTAGGAAGTATATTCCCAAAGCAGATGTTTAATTTTTAAAATTATATGGCCCTTGTAATCCAAGTTATATAGTGCAGGATATTTTATGAAGCCTATTTGTGTGTAGTACATCAAATATAAAAGTTTGGAACTGTTAATTAAAGTCTTCAAACATGTATGCCCATGACATGTAGAAGAGCTGAAAAGTAACTGATTTTGTATGGATAATTGCCATGACTCCGTTTGGCAGACCCCTATTGTTATCAAAGTTGCAAGGCTGCCCCCTAAACTGTTCAAACATGGATCTCCAACATTCATGTCAAGAAAGGCCAGCTGCTCTGTTAAAATTCATTGCCTGTTTGTTTAAAAATATATATCTTCTTTCCATGTCAGTATTCCTGGGATTTTTTAAAGAATATAGTTCCACAATTTTCTTTCAAATGCAAGCTTCTGTCACTAATCTGAAGTGTCTGAAACAGGGTCACCTGATAATGGCCTGATATTCCTTTTATATCTGTGTAAAATAAGCATCATTAGGAGTAATCCCTACAGAAGTCTACGATTCTTGTTTACACTACAGCTCTCTCCCATTCTTTCCATGTAAAGGAACTTTGTGTAAAAATTGTTTACAAACAAAATTAACTTGACCTAAATGAAATAAGGGGATTTCAAGAGTGAAAATTAGGCTCATTAGAGTTGAACAGTAAAAACATTGCAAGTGAGATCAGAATAAAGGTTACTGTACGGATCACTGCTGTTAATATTCACATCATTTAGAAAACCAGAAAAGTATGAAGTCTTCAAGGAGATCTGAAAGCAAAATTCATAGAATCCAATGCTTTTTTATCCTTAATAAAAATATTAAGAGACAGGAGAAATAGTATGTGTATGTCTGAATCTAGCTATGTGGATGTTTGACTGGATTACTGCTACTATCATACCCCAAACAAAACCATAAAGTTGGTAAACTAGAGTGTATTTACCAGCCTTTGCTGACTGAGATTAAATCAGCTAAAATATATGCGTAAAGAAGTTTCAATGTGGACCTACAATCTCAACTTTTGAAATTTTTTTTTTTTTTGGTCACTTATTTGTAGGATTTTATCTGATGTTGGAATTGTATGTATGTGAAAAAGGGGTTTAAAATTCTTCAATTGAATTTGGAATGATTTCACATCAATTTTTATACTCGCTTATTGAAACACTAATGACTAAATACCAGGTAATAACAATTCTGATCTTGATATGAACCATGTAATAGTTTTTTTGACACACTGAAAAATGGTACCTTGGACAGAGTGAGTTTAAATCATCTTTTCGGATGAATATGTACACAGAATTTTTACAAATGTACCATTTTTATTACTGAAATGACATTAAATTGAAATTTTATTTTTGAAAACTGTAAGTTTTATGTACAGTAGGGAAGTGATTCTAAATAATAACTTAAAACACACACCCTACCAACCAAGAGGCAGGAGTGCAAGGCATAACAAACCTTCTAATTTAGCATAGAGCAGTCTCTCGTGCATAACTGCTGTCCTCTGATTAAACCATGATTTTTAACCTCAAACGAGGAAGGGGGGAAAAAATCTTGGTAAAAAGGACAACTAAGAACATCCTTTAATGGATGTGGAAATGAATGGATATAGAACTAAAAGAAAACCAAAAAGCAGTAGGCGTATTTTGAGCTACTGTTCAATCCTGCAGGTAAACTGTGCAGCTCAAAAGTATGCAAACCATGTTATATTCAGAAAGAATACAGGAAAGTGAGTCAGGACTTTAAAAAAAAAAATAAAGGAAAAAAAAAAAAAGAAAGATGGAAGAAGAAGCCTAGATCTTCTAACTGGGACAAATACAAAAAGATAATTTTGTGTCTGTCTGTAGAAGAGACACATTTATAGTGCTTGTTAAATAGAAACATTTTCTGAAGCAGTATGCTTTTTCCACTCTAATCCTAGCAGATGTGGATGTGAAATTTACCCATACTGATATACTGTAAAAAGTCCCAGCCTTCTTTTTTATAGTTAATGTAAATTATAACTCACAGTGCTGATGGTATCAAACTATAAGATGATTTAAGACCAACAGACAGGCCAACAGTATAAGACGTTTCACTCTAAACTTTTTAATCTCATTGCAGACTGGTGAGAAAAATATTTCATCTGTATCATCCTTGCTGTGGCTTCAAATATTAAAGTCCAGACTAGTATTTGACTGGTTAGAAGCTCTCCTACAAAGGTTAGAGGTGCAGACTAAGGACCTGTGTTACTAGACAGGGTAGAGTCACAGTCAACTTTCCTTAAAAATGGTATTTTACAACTATTTCTTTTTAGTCTAATACTAGTTTAGTATGACAAGTATAAAGATGAGAAAAGTGGCTTTGTATGATATTAATCTTCTCCCTGGGGCAGAAGCCAGGGGCAAAATGACATTCTTCTTACCTTGAAGTTACAGCAGCAAAATGAGTAAATTTTGTTCATGCAGCACTTCTGTATGGACCCTGATATTCCTTATTTCCTGATGGCAAACTAATCCAGTGGGAGACCCAACAGCTATAAAAATCTAGCAAATAGCATAAAGGATTGAAGAGCAAACTTTTAAGAGTTTACAGTACTGTAACTGAAAGAACTGCACTCATCTAGTCTTCCTAGTACATTAAGCATTGTTCTCTTCAGTAGTTCTCAAACCTCAGCAAGTTGTAGAAAACATTGTATGCAGTTGTTTCCTTAATTTGTTCAGTGGATAGGAAATAAATACTGATTAATTTTTTTTAATGCTGCATCCTAAATATGAAGCTAAAGTGTATTAAACTATTATTTCTTTCTGTGTGCCCAGAGAAACATACTTCTTTAAGGACAGCAAAATGACTAAATGACCCTACGCATATTAGGTAATAAATAAGACAGATGAATAATTGAAATCTTGTACTATGTGGGCATCAATAGATTAATTTTTACTAGGGAACTTATTTCCAGTAATGATCTTGGGAAGTAATCTCTCATCAGCGAGCTGTCACAGTGAAGGAAAGGATATTGGACTTTTGCTTAAAGTTGTACTAACTGTGCTGTGTTCTTCTGTGCTCTGTATAATTTTCTCCTTCAGTTACATACAAAGCCAAACAAGCAATACTTATGAGCTATTAAAAGCCCCTTTTAAAACCTGGCAGTTTGATAGTTCAAACTGCTAATACATTTTGAGATAGCACTGAACTTTTAAACTTCTTTTTATGCTCCTTTTAATAGAAAAAAGAAAAGCATTTCAGTGTAATCATAGCTTTTCATAACATGAATGAGAAATTGATCTTTGGTGTTTGTTGATGCAAACAGGAAAAGTTTGTCTTGAAATGCAATATTCTTTGGAAGAATTCAGTTATAAGGCCTTCCTGGAAAACTTGAACACTAAATGAAAAGGCCATGAAGTCACTGGAAAATATTTTACTCGTAAATATGGAGATAACTCAATACATTTTGGGCCCTGGTTCCTTAATCTGGATCCAGTATACTGAGTGTTCCTATATTACTTTCTTTCGATGTCTTTGCCTATCATTCTAGTTTGAAAACCATCGCCTCTTCCAGATGCATAGACATATACAGGGATAAGATTTAGCCTACTGCAGTCTGGATTAGCACCTTCCTATTAAGATCTCATAGAATCCTTTTTTTGTGTATGGAACAAGAAATAAATAAGCATACATTAAATAGCATAAAAACGCAGAAGTACAGCTGGGCTATTTGATGCTTTGCATCATATAGGTTAGAGCATGAAGACTGTGATTGCAGAGACTAATTGTTAAGTTTAAAAAACCCTAGAAAAATAATTGCTGCTAAGTCTGCATGTCAGAAATTTGAAGTTGAAACATACAACACTTACCTAAAACCCAGCTAATTAGAGCAGAAGTAGATGCCGTTCAAAATCTGAGATGATATTATACACAATAGAGCTGTTAACTTCAGAAAACCGAGAGCTGAAATAATCAAATGAGGAAGCTGGGGTTTTTTTCATCTGCATTTCAAGAAAGGTTCGGATCAATATGCTGTTCTATTTGATTCTCACATTTTTACAACTTAATTTACGGGTAGCCAACTCCATAAAATAATACCCACCTCCACTCTAAATCTTAGAAAGGTTCAACCTTGTCCAGTTTTTTCTGGGTGCTATAAGGAATTGACTAACTTTTAAAAGTAATCTTCAATTTCATATGTTTTTAAAATTTTCTACTTTTGAGCAAATTGTCCTGAAATCACATTTCCACGACTTTACATCTAGTGTTAAGAAGTCATGTATTGCCCTTCTCAGGCTGTATTTGCAAATGGTCTTAATGTTGTCATTACAGAATCACAGAACTGCTTTCAAGAGAGCCAGAAGAGTCTCTGTCATGCAAAGGTGTTCACTATAATGTACAAACCATTTGGCTATTGAAACCACTAACAAGCAAGATCCCTAGGGAGAAACATCCATACCACTAAGACAGCAAAAGTCAGTGATAATTAGAAGCATTGTTGGACCTTCAGTGCAGAAACAAATAGTCACTAGCTGCAGTATCCCCTCAGTCTTAAACATGCTCCCTCTCTTACATAAGAAATGAGCTGTTTTATTGCAATAGTATGTGAAAGACTCAACTGCTCTTGTACCTGCTCATTAGCAGTTTGATAATTCCATTCTTCATTTCTGACTAAGGAGACACATTATACCCTGTTCTGTGAAACTTGCTGAAGCTATTTTGAACTTACTGGACTAGCCATTTCCAAAGAAATCGTGCTTTATAGCTCTTTTCTGATATATTTTGTTGCAAGTTAGTCTATTAAGGGAGCTGAAATGTCTCCATAATTTTTCCTCACAACTTGCACTGAGTTTCCAACTGGGCTCTCATGTTTGTTTTGCCCAAGACCAACAAAATTCTGAGAGCATTATCATCAACTTCTTCCTGGCAATTGTTGATTTCCTCCAACTCAGCACGGTAAAGGAGAAAGATTTTGTACACTGTGGAATGTTTTAACAATCTTAAACGTGTGCATGCAGGCAAGAGTGCACTTGAGTAGTATCCACTGATTCTTTGGTACTGTTTCCTGTCCAGATCTCTGCATTTGGTGTCTTTTTCTTAAATTGTAAACTGCATATTTCCATCCTCAATTGAGAGTTGAATTTCTATTCTATTCTACTTGCACTACAAATTTACTTTTTTTTTTTTTACTAGCAAGATTTAAGGAAGAATAAAAAGGCAGGCTTGTCTAGTAGAAGAACGGTGGCAAAGGATAGACAACTAAGGAAAGGGGGGTTGTATGTACTGGAGTTATTCAGTGACTATGTGAAAACATTAATTTCCTGAAATGGAAACCTGTATCTGTTTATATGCAGCAGAAGATATGCTAAATTAGCCAAATCTGTAGAGTTCCTGACCACAAAAATGTTGAGTATGCCATCTTTACTGTTGTATCAGAACATCTGTGCATTTGGATAAAGTATGCTTGGGGTAGGAAAGGCTAATGGTGAAAGTCTCTTCAAAACAGAAAATAAATATCATTAGTCCTTGGATTTATTCAGGAACTGCAATTAATGCAGTATGCTCCATTGCAGAAGAAAAGTCCAAATAATTTATGGAAATCTCTACAATAATAAATGTACATATTCCATACTACTGTTATTAACTGCACTTAATTATTCTTTGTATAGTATCATCGATACACATAGAATAAGGTTAATAGAAATGATCAAAAAGTGACAGATAAGAGCTAAACACACTTTACTATTCCAGACATGATTTGAAATAGATTTTGAAAGGAAAGAGCTGAAATTATCTACAGCTACTAACAGAAACCAAAAAGGTAAACCTGATTACCACTACATGTGGGTCCTTTTTTCAACCACCCAAGCTCACTTCAAATTATTCTTCCATTAACTCACTGTGCTACCTACTTCTAGCCCTTGCTGAGCAAACTTCAAGAGCTGCACCCAGCATGTATCCTGTAGCTCAGAACAGGAAGCACTTTGGTACTCTGTATTCATAGGGAGAAATAGGAGGGAGAAAGTCCATGGGAAAAAAAAGAAAGAAAGAACAAAATCTAATGCATAGGTTACTAACAGCTGTTCTCTATTAAACTGAACACAAAAATGAAGCATTTTACTTACTATTTAGATGGGATGGATCTATTTCCTTCACAATCGGTTACTTATTTTTGTACTATTGGCATTGTTCTGGGTACATTAACTAGGTAATGGTTAACACAATATCAAATTCAAATACAAAATGGCTTTTTCTTTGTATGCACTTGATGACGCATGAAAAATTTAGATCAAACTGTTGTTCATTGGAAAACTATGGAACCCTTCTTTTGAGTGCAGCAGCAGCTTTGATCTCACCCATTTGCCTTTATTTCCACTACATGGCCAATTGTATTTATTTTTTTTTCAGCACTGAGCCCAAATTTCCAGTCTTCCTTGTTTTCAGCTGTGCAATTCTTGCTGAACAGATATTTGACCATTCTCTATTTCTTCATTGACTGTATAGATGATTTAACTTTTGTGAAAGACACTCATTCCTCATAACTCATACATTCAAATGAGAATAAAAAGTATTTATCTCTATACACATTGTATTAATTTACAAATAGCTTTATGGAAAAAAAAAATCTACAGTCAGATGGAGGGAAACAGAACTGACAAATGTTTTTAGTCTTATTCCTTCCTCAGTAAGAATATGAACATTTAAATATATGCAGCAGAAGCAGATGAAATTACATTCTCTGACACTTTATAACTCTGAAACAGATATGTGATTGATTGCAAGGTGGCGTAGCTGCTGGCATTTTTTGTCGGCACATTTTGATGATACAGTTTCTTAGGTGAACTTCAAGTACATCAGTGACACATACAATGTTTCAGACACTTTGAGTGATTTCAAAGCTAATAATTTATGAGAGCTTTTGGAGCCAGTTATTAGGTTTGTCTCAGGAGAGATCGATTTATTTTTTTTATTTTTTTTTAATCCTCAGTTTCTCGCTGTATGTTCTGTTTATCTCATCTTATTTTGCTAGAAAATAAATACATAGAACTTTAATTCGGCAATGTCTGCTCTTACTATGTGTCATCACCTTAACAAGGTTTCTTGTATGGAATGCTTGGCCTTGAGAATGCCCATGCAGCAGATGAGTCTAGAAAATGGTGAAGAATAGCTGGAATGAAGTACCACAGATAAACTTAATTTTAAAATAGCCAAAAACATAAAAGAAAAAGCTTTAACAAGAAGGTTAATACCTTATGTGTGAGACTGTTAGGCCCCGTATGCTAATACTGTCTGGCAGACCAAATATTCTCATATCTACATCAACGTAAATCAGAAAAAAACGGCACTGAAATTGACCACCTGTATCTAGCATGTCCATACTTTTCTTCGGTTCAGTAGTTGATATCAAATCAAATACAGTGGTGGGAACACTCAAGAGAAGTATTAGCTGATAAAAAGCTGAAGGTCTTTCTCTTCCAAAATCCAGTTTGTATGCAATATTGAATTACTTGACTGGAGAATTCTGAAACATAACTGAAGGAATAGTAATGGAAGGAAGAAAAGAAAATTAATGAATTGCTACTGTAGATTGTGTTTAGATCACAATGTGATATATTCATTTCAAATTATTTTAGAAATATGGAAGAACATAATCGATGACTCTGGAATACAAAAATTCCACTGCATACATAAAATTTCTGTTTGCTAAGTTTTGCCACTGGAATTATTGCAAAAGAATCATGTTTTATGTCCTTATATTCCTAGGCAATTCAAGTGAAATTCAAGTTCTACTCAAAACAGTCAAATTGAAAGAACCAGAATGTAAAGCTTTATTTTAAAATAGATATTTCCTTATAACAACACTAACATGTAGATCTGCAGTATCTTTTATGCATTTCCGTAAGAACCCAAGTGTACTCATTGGAGTGGCAGCTTTTTGAATAGCCAAGAAGAGTAGCATCTCTTTATAAGACATGAACACATTTAAGGTATTTAAGAGAGATCTAATAGCCATGCTTCATGTGGCTGGAAGATAGTGGAAGACATGAGATTAGCACAATCCAATTGACTTCAATGATTTCACTACAAGCAGAAAAGTTATAAATAAAGGATGACTAGCAGGTTATATCATGATTTCAAACAATAATTGAGTACTTGTAATGACATTGCTTGTTGTATTATTCCCACACTTAAAGTGTCAAATTTGAATTTGGCCTAGATGCAGTGATAGCAGTAAAGCTGCTCCAGGGATGAATTTGGCCCACTGCATTTTGATTCCAAGTATTCCTGAGAATTTCACACATAATTACTACACCTAGGATTCAGACCTCTAAACAATGTGTAAGAGAATTAATCCCACAAGAAATCAAGCTTGATAATGAGAAAAAATGGATTATCAGACTTTGTATGACTGCTAGAAGATGGATTACTGCGTGGCAACGAGCCTCTGTGGAAAACCAGGTGACAGATGAATTGCCTAGGAGTTGCAGTGAAATATGCCCATTTTTCATCTCTGTAGTCCCAAATCATGGCCACTTGTTTTATTCAGTCAAAAAATGAGCTTTCTTCTCATTGTTTTGCCTATAAAGTAATTATAATGTTTTCAAAACATTGGTAGAATGCTTTCAAAATATTCACTAGAATTATTGGCTTCTTTAAGAAGTTATACTTATTTTCGTTGTCAAGAAATAATGCTCGGTTATTCTTCTAGTAGATTTTAAATATACCTTCAGAATCTATGAAAGTGAGCTGTCCTAGAAATTACAACAAAATCCTTTGCAGCTAACCCACTATTTGGGTTGCAGAAGATCCCTCATCTTTTTACCACAAAATCTGCAAATACAGGCAGTTGAATCTGTTAGTGCTTGTGAATTTGCAAATACAATATGTGAGCCTTACATATTAGTATTGAAAATGTGTAATTAAAAAAAAATATCAGCAAGGTAAAAACACCAGCAAAAATACTGAACAAAGTAAGTGTTGTGAAAATAAGGCTCTACTTTGAAATTTCTGAATTTGTAAAATATAGATGAGAAATATACACACAGTGCTTAACATTGGCTAGCACTCAGTTCTTCCTAGTAACATTCTTTTTGATCATACTAATAATACACTATGAAGCATCACTCTGTGGGATGCAGTTAAAGCCTATTTAAGCCAAAGAAACTATTCTCACTCTCCCAGGGGAAAATATCAGAACATTTTTATTTTTACCTCAATCACTCCAGAAAACTTCATGAGGGGTAGTCTTAACCAGTGTTACAGGAAAATTGCTGCCACCAGTATGCCTGGAAAAAATGGGAGAGAATGAAGGAGTAAATATGGTGCTGAAAAATTCTGAAAAGATGATTCAGAATTAAATGCTTAAGGCTTACTTGAGCTTCAGTTGTGGAAGGTTTATGCAAATTAGGCAGTTAATAGATATTCTTGTCAGTGATCTTTGTAGAAAATGCAGATTAAAAAATCCCACTCTACCTCCTCTCCCCATTCTCTTCCCCAGCTCCCAAGAGCTAATTTTCTGCCACACAGGCTACAAATTTAGGTCTCATTTTTTCAATATTTCTGTTCTCATAAAAAAATAATTTAATAGCACTTCATGTAAAAAGCTGCTTCGTTTTATTTTATTTTGGCTTTTTAAAAGTTGTGACATTTAACTATCTGTGGGGTTTGGGTTTTTTTGTTTTTTCCAAAAGAGAAACAATACTAGAAATAGCCTACACATTAAGGGATAGTAGATGTATTCATAAGTAATATGCTTAGAGTCTTTGGGATTTTCCTATACTGGGTAAATAAATCAGGTTGAAAAGTCTTCCCTTATGCAATATCTTTACATCTAGAGGGAGAAAAAAAATGTGCAACTAATACTGTTAGCAAAACAGATTCTTGTTTAGGCACTAAGAGACAAATCAAGCAAAGAACCAAAGCACTAATATAATGAGCCTTGCTATACTGAACTTTTAGTCCTGAGCAGAGCAATTAGATGAAACAGAAAAATAGGATAGAAAATGTATCTCTTTGTTCACTGGAGCCAATTTCTGTTACTCAGTATAATTGTTTAACTTTCATAGACAGATCAGACTCCATCTTAATGGGAACTGGCTTCTGAGTGCTTTATTTTTCTTCACCCTACTATTGCTATTGGGAGGCTGTTCCAGATCTTCATTGCTATCTGATCATTAAGAATACTTTTACCCTCCAGCCTAATTTTATTCATGGACAATTTACAACATTTTTCTTCTGCCAACAGTGCCCTTTAGTTTAAGTACTCCTCCTTTCATGGCATATAATTCTTTTCCAAACATAATTATTTATAGAAAGTGATTATATGTCTCCTTAACCACTATATGTCTTCTTAGCCATTATTTTGCTAACTTGAAGAGGATAAGCACTTTTATTCATCCTTTGTATGATAGGCACTCTATTACTCTGATCCTCTTTTCAGCACCTGTCCAAGCTTGGTTTCCCCTCTGTTATGCCTGACTGGATTGTATATTCCCTGTGCAGGTCCATGCAGAGTTAAATGCAAGCAAAAAGGATTCACAAATATTGAATGGAAAGCCAACAGAAGTCATCATGCAAAATGGTGATCTACCTTTGGAAACCAACTGATAAATTCTAATGTTTGTGGATCTCATTTAAAAGCATGTGTCGTCGTTCTTATTATGCTGAAGCTGACATTGTACAGGACTCTAGACATTGTATTTGTAGATAGGAGACTGTTCAGAATTCGCAGCCCTGAAGTTTGCCTTTGCAGGTTAGTGCCTGTGACCATTCTTTCAAAAAATTAACAGCTTTAACTTATCTTAAAAAATACTATTAGGCAGGGGATAGTTTTAAATCCGTTAAGAGACTGTGAATGTAATATTTCTCTTTAAATGATGTATGAAGTTTTATGACCATCTTTAGAAGGCTGTAATAGGGGAAGCCAGCCTTAGGTAGGATAAATTAAACAGTTTGGTAGAAATGTTAATTAAGCAGCTTCAAGGAAGAAGAAAAGAATGATGTCTTAATCCTCCACAGTAACCTGTGGTATTTCAGTGCTGTATTACAAGCAATGAACATGGAAGCAAAATTTCACAAAGGAGCAAGTAAACAAGATCACATCATTCTGTCAGGCTAGAAAAAGTGGAGGTGGCTCAGAGTGTCTATTTTGGTGGCTCTGGTTGTCATCTTTAACAGTAAGAGCACAAAAATATTACTTTAGGAACACTTCAAGGTTTGTAAATTTGGAGGCGTTTTCAGAGACTAATTATGTGGTCACAAAGTCTAAAATCCAGCTGAGATGCATGAGCAGCCAAGGTATATCTTTATTCCTGAGGTTACTGTTTATAATGTATGCTGTTATTTTAAGTCAATAGCATTCTTCCCATTATTTGAAGGTAAGCATATTCTCATATTCTTAAATCTTTTATAGTGGTGAAATTGAGTCTGAGTAATTTGGTTCATGCCAAACACTCTATGCCTTTGGGTCACTATTTAAAGGGGAACTAGGAAATTTCCAGTCTCCTCTGAAGTATGAGGGCCTCATCATAGGCGGACTTTAAGAATTGTCAGATTTTATAGAATTATTTTTCTGAACTGTATTCTGAGCTTCCAGTAAGGGAGAGGGAGAGCTGGAATTGGAAATTACTCCAAGTTTCTGCTAAAGCCTTGCATAACCTTCTGCATGCAAACTCAATTATCAGAAAATGTCCTGAGGAGATGATAGACGGAGGTGTGAGTATTCCACTCGCTGAGCAGTGCTCTAAGTACTAGCCTATGAAATACCCTAAGATAGGAATGCTCCCATTGTCTTGTCTCATGAAATAATTAAATATTAATTAGCTCAGAGAGAATGCAGAAGTGTGGGTATAAAAATCCATACTATTGGCTAAATTTTCTGTATAGTGAGGGAAGCTGGTAGTTGCAATTTTTGTTACAAAAATTGTTTATGCATTTTACCAACTGATTAGTAAGTGCCTGATGGGACTTTCTTAACCAGTCGTTATAGTGGAAAAGATCTGAGTAGCTGAACCAATAAGCTAGAAACATATTCTCATTCTAACTTCTGTCACTATGATCTTTTGTTGTCCTACATAGAGTGGAATTGCTGCAAGAGGAAGGATTAAGAGTGCTTGTATAAAAAGAAGAATAGTAGATTGTTGATGATAGCTTATGAGATGTGGGTTTGATAACTCTTTGGTGGAAGGCAAAATAGAATCCTTGTCCTGTATCTTCCTGCAGTGTGAGCTATTAAATAGAAAGCAATGGGGGGGGGGGGGGGGGGGGGAAACAACCCTTTAACTTT
>JAVJGI010000001.1:2891640-2905933 GCA_035590275.1 Ibycter americanus
CCCCAAACAGCCGATTACATTTAGAAATCTATAAACTCAATTTATTCAGTGAAGAGCTTGATCCTGCAGGCATAGTCAGGATGCATGGTAAGCAATTTTTTTCCCCCTTCTGGACTATGATGTCTTTTTGACCGTGAGGCTGATGACAGTTCAAGAACAGGTGTTTTGAACACAAACAGAAAAGTAAATTGAAGTGCCACGCAAAACCTTTAATATTAAAAAATGAGATTCCAAAGAAGTTAGCCACCTGTATGCTTTGGTAATAGGGCTTTTAAATTTGTAATTTTAGGCTCAGATGACTTACTTGTATCTCCATATATATCTGAATGAGGTGCCATTGTCTTTTAGGCAGTTTCGAGAACTGGGCCAAAAGTAGTTTATGCATTTTGAATTATGCTAACTGGCTCTGCAAAAATATTTTTGATAAATGTGCTAATGAAACTAGACAAGCTAATGTAATTTTTAAACAAAAAATTATTTTCTGAGCCTCAATATGGTTCCTAAATCTTTGCATATTGTTTTGGAAAGACCCATTAGAATTTATGGTGCTACGCTTACATAAATTATTATATTTCTAAGATTTATATGGACATCTCTCTCTCTTCCCAAGAAAGGGCCCAGTCTTTTTGCCCAGTTTGGCTATAACTAATAACAAGTAAATATACAAATAATCATTCAAAGAAGTGCATTTTAATAAAGAATACATGCAGAGAACATGACAGATCAGAATTTGGAGATGACAACTTGAAAAAAAAATTTTAAACCAAAAGCTGAGATGACTGGGAGGAACATAAGCAAAATGAGGATGCAAACAAAAAGAGAACAGAAATATAATTTTGTCAACAACTTGAAAATGGGAATGGAAATTCTTAAACTACTTTTTTGTTAAAGGCAACAAATAACTTAAAGGAATAATATGAATGACAGGATTAAGATGACTTCAAGAACAGTAATTTGGTTGAGTAGAAAGAGAAATGTTGACTAGAACAAGAAAAGAAAACAAAAGTAGAGACAACGAATCAAAGAAAGATAAAAATACAGGACTGAGAATGACACTGATGTTATAAATTTAACAGATCAATAGAAACAGAAAATGCCAGTTTGTCAAACAGAAATTAGTTACTGAGACCAGGTGTCTTTTGACACATTTCCAGATCTGAAATGTTTTTTAAAAAAGAACGTCTGAAATTATTCATTTTTCCTTTTAAAATTATTTTTCAAAATGTACAAATTGAAATTGTGTTTAGTTCATAAATTGCAAATTATATTTTTTAAAGCTTAAATACAAACAATAATTTTGAACATTTTTCATTATCAGGAATATATTTGTGTCATTGGTACTGGAATAATTAGATTTCATTTTCTTATTTGTTTAAACATGAAATTTGCTAAATTATTCAGACATCTAAAAAATTCTTGTGGAAGAGGAAAGCAATTACAAAACTATTGTTTGGTTTTAGTAAGTCCCACAGAGGTGAATGTATCAATAAAATGATACTCTCTTGACAAATAAAGAGCAACCTCAAATGCTGCGTTTCTAATAATTCATATAGTTTTATTTTTAGTACCTTTATTGTGACAAATGAGACCTCAACCCATCAGCACCATCTGGGGCAGTGCCTGTGCACAGCGCCATGGTAGTGTAAAGCAGAGATCAGGCCTGGTAAGCAGTAAGCACAGACTGCACCACGGTTGGCTCCCCTTTATACAGTCGCACAGCATCACCCCAGCATGCTTGGCACCTTTAAACACTCCTGTGTGCCGACAGCTCAAGCCCTCCATGTCATACTAGCAAAGCAGCATTCCAAGGGGCAGCAGTACAGCCTTCACAGATCCTTTGGGCTGAGAAAGTAAACACAATTATGTTGTAGGACCACAGAAACAGGACATGGGACCCCAAAGTGGTTCAGAGGCACAGGCTCTTTAGTTGTAGGTGGGCTATGCTAATGAGCCCCGGAGCCTAAGATTGCTCTTGGGACCCGTTTAATTTACCAGTGTAAGCAGTCTCTGATATTTCAAAGACTTGGTTAGATACAGCCTTAGAATTTATTCCAAAGTGGCAATGATTTCCTAAGGTGCCCTGCTGTTGAAAAGTGTAAGTCTTCAATGACTTGGAGTTAATTTGGGTGTTCTGGACACATTTGAGATGGTTCAGGTTTTGAATTAACATCTGGGGAAAAAGTGTATGAAAGATCAGTTCCATAAGTGCTTCATAGGAGCAACAGACAAATATGAAAATCTTTCTCTTGACACTGAATATGACTGTAGAGCCAAAAATATGTCAAGATACACTGTCTTGAAAACAGAGCAGAAGCAGAATATAGATTTGGGCTTGCAAAGGATGAAATGAGCAGATGTTCTGTCAACAAACTGATCACTGTACAACAAAATTTAAAAAAAATGGAACCAAGACATTTACAACATTTTTACACAAATCAGTTTTCCTTCGAGCTGTAGCTGAGACTGTTCTCATGAGCATAATTTTGTTAAACACAGAAAACTAAAAAAAAAAAAAGAAAAAAATCAGATCTATTTTAATTCTAGATTTTAAGTTTTATTTAGAAGCAATGAGGTTCTCTCCTGCAGTCAGTATTGCATTCTATTGCTGAGTTAGATGAATGAGTTATTTTTATACTTGGTAGATATACTATCATCAAGTAAAGGCTTGATCCAAATTTCTCCAAAGTCTATAGGAGTTGCCTGATCCAAATTTCTCCAAAGTCTATAGGAGTTAAGGGGATTGTGGAGATCAAGAACTGTAGTTTGGGCCCTTTCTGCTAACTTTTCAAACTGTTAGTTCTGTGGGCCTGTAGTAAAGCCTTTGACACTGTCTCCCACATCATTCTCCTGGAGCAATTGGCTGCTCACGGCTTGGATGGATATGATTTATGCTGGGTAAAAAGCTGGCTGGGTGGCCAAGCCCAAAGAGTCACAGTAAATGGAATTACATCCAGCTAGCATCCCGTCACAAGTGGTGTTCCCCAGGGCTCAGTATCGGGGCCAGTCCTGTTTAATATCTTTATCAACGATCTGGACAAGGGGATCAAGTGCACCCTCAGTAAGTTTGCAGATGACACCAAGTTGGGCAGGAGTGTTGATCTGTTTGAGGGTAGGAGGGCTCTGCACAGGGATCTGGCCAGGCTGGACTGATGGGCTGAGCCCAACTGTATGAGGTTCAACACGGCTCAGTGCCGGGTCCTGCCCTTGGGTCACAGCAACCCCACGCAGCGCTACAGGCTGGGGGCAGAGCGGCTGGAAAGTGCCTGGTGGGAAAGGGCCTGGGGGTGCTGGCTGACAGCCGCTGGGCATGAGCCAGCAGGGTGCCCAGGTGGCCAAGAAGGCCAACAGCATCCTGGCTTGTATCAGAAATACTGTGGCCAGCAAGACAAGGGAAGTGATCATCCCCCTAATACTCAGCGCTGGTGAGGCTGCACCTTGAATCGTGTGTTCAGTTTTGGGCCCCTCACTTCAAGAAGGACGTAGAGTTGCTGGAGCGTGTCCAGAGGAGGGCAACAAAGCTGGTGAAGGGTTTGGAGCACAAGTGTTATGAGGAGTGGCTGAGGGAACTGGGGTTGTTTAGCCTGGAGAGGAGGAGGCTCAGGGGAGACCTTATCACTCTCTGCAGCTGCCTGCAAGGAGGCTGTAGGCGGGTGGGTGTAGGTCTTTTCTCCCAAGTAACAAGCGATAAGACAAGAGGAAATGTCCTCAAGTTGCACCAGAGGAAGTTTAGATTGGATATTAGGAAAAATTTCTTCACTGAAAGGGTGTTGAAGCATTGGAACAGGCTGCCCACGAGGTGGTAAAATCACCATCCCTGGAGGTATTTTAAAAATGCATAGGTGGGGTGCTTAGGGACATGGTTTAGTGGTGGAACTGGCAGTCCTGTGTTAATGGTTGAACTTGATGTTCTTAAAGGTCTTTTCCAACCTGAATGATTCCATGATTCTATGATTCTAAATCCACCACAGCATTCTGTACCTTGGGAGGAATCATTTCAGTCTCCCCCTAAATTTTGTATCTGCTGCCTTAGGTAATCAATATGAATATGCATAGGACTAGCTGCAGGAGAGGCTCGGTATGATTCCACAAGGCTTTTTTACAGTGTTGGCTCTTTTTATAAAAAAAAGGAAGCTCTTTGGATTATCACAGGTAACTGCCTCTATAGAAGAAAAATTCAAAGGATTTTTATCTGAACACAGAGGATTCACTGAGCATAACCCACACATGCAACACCTATGTGGACTTTTTTTCTAAATGTTAAATCATCAGCATCTTTTCTTTTAGTTATTATTTTTGAAGTCCAGAATAGACACTGTCTTGTGTGTTATTTGCCAGTTGTCTTCATGGTGGACATAGAAATAGGTGGATCATCCAGTCTGTCTCAAAAAGAAAATTAACCAATGTTTTTGACCAAAATCCAAACCAATCACTTTAGCTGCCTAATTAGCACAATGCCACAATTAAACTTGGCACCAACCAAATGAAGTGTCTCAGCTATTCACACAGTGAATATAAAATATTAGACACTTCTGTTGCACGAGTAGATAGCTGCATGCCAAGCAATATACCTAGAGATATCCAACAGAAAATATAACAGGGCATCCAAGGACTTCTTGGTCTGTATTCTAATATGTCTTTGAGAAATTTCACACCTTCTTGAAGTTGATAGCCTATGTAACCAAAAATACAAAATTTGTAGGATTATTGTATCTATCATTCAGGTAGGAGTTAGATAAAGTTCTAAATTTGCATTACCAAAAACCAGTAAAGCTATTTATTGAAAAGAAAAGCTGCATACACAAGTAAAGATGCCAACTCTACTCAGAAGCAGTGTAAATCACATAAGAAGATTTTTACATCTTTACAGTGGTGGACATTAAAAATCAGCATGACATAGTTTTTCATTAGAAAATACTCCTTTATCTTTGAATCCAAAATAACACAAAATTAATATCTGTTAACTCTTATTAAATATTAACTTTTTGATAGTAGACAGTAATTAATACGTCATAGTTGTAGTAAAGAAGGTTTATTATTATGCAGACGTCCAGAGGTCTTATGGTCACATTTAAACAATAATTTTAAAGACCTATGCATTTAATTATTTTTATAAACTGTCATCCAAAATGTTATTTACAGGAAACTATGCACTTCATTCTCAGCACATATTGTAAATTCACTCTGAGTCTTGTATCTTGACCAGGATTTTTTTAAACTCGTAGGTAGTGATAATTTTAGAGCACTTCCTTTTTAAAAATTTGGGTTGTCAGAAGTTATTATAACACTCACATAAAGATTAACTAATTTAACAATATTTTGATTGTAATATAACTTAGTTATATTTTTCCTTCATATTCTAGTGGTTCTTATTTACTATTTGTAGAAACATTGTGTCATAGTGTGAACAATCAGTGCGTTGACAGCCATAAAAGCTTATCAAAATGAACATCATTACAGTACAAAACCAAAAGTCTTGTAGAAAATATTCTCTTTGAAAGAGTCAGAGATCTGGCCTTTTATATAAAACTGCCAGTGCATGAAAGGTGGAGCTCTGGCAGTGCTGCTTGCTCTATTTTTGTGTTGGAATCAAGGGATGCTAGAGCTGGGAAGGGAGCGCAAAGGAAAATTTTCTGTGCACTGACTATGAATATACTTTAAAAGAATGTTTTCCTTGACGTTTCCATATCATTTTAAGAGCCAGTTTAGGGAATGTTGCCAAGTAAGCTATCCTTCAAATTTGAGTTGTTGCTACATTTTTTTTAAAAGCTAATTCATTCAACTGTCCCTTTTGTATGAAGTAGCCTTTCATATAAACCATGAACATACCCAGACCTGAGAAAGCCTGGTATCTCTTTCTGTATAGGGAGCATGTCAACTAGAAAAAGGAGCTAATGACTGCTAACGCTTTAAGTGAAGCTTTCTGGGGAACAGATTTTTTTGAAGTTATTCTAGCTGTATAAACAAGTTTGAGAAAAGCTGGAGGAAGTTTGGTTACATGTTAGTCTTATACTTTGATGAATTGGTGCTGTAATATTTTTTGTTGTTATGCTTATAGCTAACTCCCTATCACACGCTTGCTGTAGCAGCATGAGGATAAAAAACAGCAGGAAGAAGGAAGCTGATGATTTTTATCTGTCATTCATGATATAAACACGTAAGCCATGCGTGCACTGCTTGAATACAAACGCAGAGCAGCAGTAAGACTATCAGTGATACTCTATCCTTTAGCACATTAAGAAACAATAGTCAGAGACAGATATTCAGGGATGTGTGCATAAATGAGAGGTGTTACAATAATAAAAAAAAAATATTTCGAAATATGCATATGCCAGATTGAAACCTGGAGTCAACAACAGCTCTGAAATGGGAGAGTCCCAATGCCACACACACACGCTTTTTTTTTGCAGTGGGCACACAAAAAAAGCCTCCATAAACCTTCTGTTTGCCTTTTATTAAAACATCCAAACAACTAATTAGTGCGCAGCCAGGCTCCCTGCAGGCCAGGCCTTTTCCCGCCAAGACAGCAGCAGGAGTGCCCCTCGGGGCCGGCCAGGGGGTCCCTGCAGCGGCCTCCTCCTGCCGAGGGCTCCCCGGGTGTGGCACAGGGCTCATCCCGGGAGTATCCCAAGCTCCCAGCGCTGCCCTCCTGCCCCGGCAGCCCTCAGGGGCAGTCACCCACTTCCTCCCCAAAAAAGCCGCCAGGAGGTAAGGAGATTATTTTCTCTTTCAGCTTCTGGGCTGGACCTGTGGCAAAGCAGCCGGGGGCTGATGTTTATGCAGTAAACCGCCAACAATATTTTCTCTCAGAAACACAGCAGTGAGGCCTAGTGTCACGGGCCTCTCCTGGCCCGGGGTGGAGGGGTCAGGGGGCAGCTGTGGAGGAGCAGGTCACATTCCAGCTGCACTGGTCACAGAAGATCTTAATCAGAGTCTGAAAAGCGTTTTGCAACACTGAACAGAGAAAGGTAGAAGTTTATTATGAGAGCATGCAGTAGGGGATTTGCATTACAGTATTGCAAGTTTGGAAAAGAAAGTCTCCTTTGGATGAGGCAGAGAGATGGGTGCATGTGTCTAAGAAAAAGTCATGAAAAAAACACTAGCTGATTTCTGGTAGAAAGTTTGATGGCTTTAGTGAAATGAATTCAGTAAAAAATTAACCAAAATCATAGCGTGTTTCAGTCCACCTTCCACTGAGCTTTAGAGCTTTAGCACCTCCAAACTTCATTCACAGATTTAGTTCCGTATTCTAGTAAGTCATCGGTTACTTATGATCCCACAAAGTTACTTTTTCATTTCTATTTTTGTTCAAATGCAGAATATTAATTAATCACCCTATTAAGTTAGCACTGAAAATGCTGTAAAATTGAAGGATTTTTATATAGTCGGTTAAACCCATCTTGATAGAGTAACTTAGAGCTCTTTGGAAAAGTTCAAAGTTTGAAATATTACATCTACCTTGTCTTTAGGTGACCATTTTATTTCATTCATGAACACGGCCTAGAACTCAGTAGCTATTATTTTATTCAACAGGAAACCACAAGCAAATTAAATGCTCACACCCATATTTCCACTCCTTTTTTTCCATGGGGGTGGAAAACTTACAAAAGGAAAGTGAACCAAAAATTGGTTTGAAAGTGAGAATCATAATGATGAGCCACTCTACTGCAAGCCACAGCTAGGTACTGGCGGAAAAAAATGCAGTGCTGTGGATCAAGCCAAAAATCTCTGAACAGTGATGGTTTTTAAATGAAGGCATTTATTATTTCTGCATTTTTAAAATATTAATTTATTTTCTTTCAAATATTTATCCAGTAGTTTGCATACTTACTGTTTAATTAGTTAGCATCATACCTGAAAAAAGCATCGTAGAAAGTTGAATAAATGGAAAGCTTTATTAATTTGTGGTAGAGACAGCTTTTTATAACAATGTCCTATTTGAAGTTCAGGACAGTGATGTAGCAACGAACTTGCTCCTATTTTTTACCCCTTATGTCTTGTTCATCATTATCATTCATTTGACAAAAAAAGCTGATCTGCAAGCAGTAAAGTGTCCAGCTTCTGCAAGGAACTAGAAAAGCAGCTAGCTAGCTTTTCCTTTTTCTGAAACAATTTTAATCTTCGATGATATCTGGCTGTTGCCTCTGAATTCAGATTAGATACTATTGCACTGCAGTTTGGCAACTCCTAAGTGAAGGTAACATAAGCCACTGTATTCCAAGGCCTATTTTCACCCATTTAAACTTCCAAGGGGGAGGAAATGCACACTTAAGTTGTTATTTCTCAGTCTTAGATCAATGGTGGGTTATTTTGGAAAGGTCGAAGAAAATAACAGGAATCATTTTTTAGTGATTATATTGTGAAAAATTTACATGTTCCAGTTTTATGGAAGTGGTGTGACCTTTTTTTGCTCTCCTGTATCTCAAAAGAGTTTGGTGTTAAAAGTTCAAGCTTGTCATGCATTTAATCCTTGATGAGAACAAGTGCATGTGGCATGTCTGAACAGATCTGATTTAGAAACAGAGAAGTTACTTTTAGTCCTAATTTTTTAACTCTTTCATTTTCACCAATCCAGAATGGAAGATAAACAAGCAGTTCCAGATGCCTGCATGTGACATCTTTAGCAGGCACGACCGTTTTCCTTCACCCTAACCAGTAATTCTGTCTTGTCTTACTCCGAGTTTAAAAGGAGAAGGGGAGGGAAAGATGGTTGCACTTCGTGTTGCGTCATTTCCCAAATAATTTAGTCATATTTTACATATTTGATTATTGAAATATATTATAATTATAACATAAGTTTACCAGAATACTTCTTGTTATATTTTTGGGCCAGAACTACAACTACAGCAAACCAAAATATTATTATATGCCTCCTGAAAGCATACTTTGAGGTATGACTCCCAAAATTCTGCCTTAACATAGAACTGTGTGAGAGTGAATTGATTAGTCTTTGAACCTGGAGCAAGACAGTGGATCTACTAAAACCACATTTGTTAGGACAGTTCTTCAGAAGTACTTTTACATATGACACTCATTGCATATAGCCCTGCATTTAAAAAAATTGTCAAAAAATATATTTTAAATTATGTCCAATACTGAATCTTGGAGAACAGGTGATGGAGTTATTTATACAGAATTAATTAAGCCTGTAGTATTTTCAACTTTCTAGCATGAAGCTTTCTTGCTGTGAAAAATTAAACCCTAAGATTAAGCCCTAGCAAACTTTTTTCACAGCATCCAGATTTCTTTGAGGTTGTCTAATTTGGGACTTGGTCCCAGACAATATCAGGAATGACATTTCCAGATTCCCAGAGGCAGAGGTGGCTTTTTTTTCTTCTCTGTTGTGACTAAGCAGTTTTGGTCCTGTGACGTTGGGATATTTGGTTCCATGCCTTTCCCACATATCCCGTAATGACTGGACATGAAGAAATGGATGGAGTTTCTTCTTGTATACATTTACAGGTTAGGGTGCAAAGGCAGAGATTTTGTATGAGACCTGTTAATGGGTCCAAACAAAGTGTCTTTTTCTGAAGTTAGAAATAATTATTCAAGTTCATTTTATTTTTGCTAACAGATTTCTAAGTATGCAAAATAACACATATCTTTTAGTGTATTTATTTTTCTGTTAGATGACAACTTGTTCTTTAGTTAGATTTCATTCACTTCTCTCAAGTCAGTGATAGAAGTCTGCCAGCTGTCAACTTAATGGATTCCCATAGAACCATGCTGGTGGGAGTGTAACTGTTTTGTGCACATTTGCACTCCAGTTTCACATCCTTTCCTTCCAAACCCATTGCCCCTAGTGCAGTGTCATAACACAGCTATTGTTTTTTCTTCACTGATTTCCTTGGGAAGAAAAAAAAACCTGACAGTTTGCATGACTGACCTACAGTGATCTTTCAACAGATAGGAGAAAAAAGAATCCAAAGCATCAGGAATCCTTGGACCCCTACTGCTGATCTAACGCATATCATAGAACAGTTTCACCTAGTAGTTTCTTCATCTGGACAATTAGAGTATACGTTTAGAATTAATATTGTGTAGTACACAGACTGCTTACAGCCTATAATGAAAAGTGTCTGAAAAGCAAAAAGTGGCCATAGTTCCCTCTACTGATCAGCATTACTCCTGTTTATTTGTATGGATTACTTTTATATGAATAAAAAGAAGTGCTGCAGTATCAATAGGTATTCCTAAATACTCAAGCGTGCAATAAATGTAACCATCTCTTTTATATTTAAATTTGGTATTTGTTATAAATCAACAAAGCTCAGTGGCAAAAGCTGACAACTCCATGCATAATTCTGTAAAGAGAATGATTTCTGAAATATTTAGTGCATCTATAATTTTTTACATGCTGGCAGAAAAAATACAAGCTGAGTAGCCCATACATGTATATTTTATCTATTTTTTAATTTGTGTCATTTTAATCCTCATCATACCTCACGTTTTCTTCCAGTAGACTAAATAAGAAATCTATGATTACTTACAGAGTCCTTAACAATGGGAGACTCTATTAAGCATGCAGAGAAAACAAATGCAGCCCATGAATTTAATTCTAGTTTTCATTATCTTTTATTTGTGTATCACACCCTAAAGCTGTCGATTCTATTCTCATATTCATCTTTTTAGTAAAATGTTTGGAGGCAGAGGGGAATTCACTGAACAACTAAGTTGTTGATTCATTTTAAGTGAGAAGAAATCCCTGTATTTTAAAAACGATAATGTCTTAAGTTACTAATGTATTTTTACAATATTTGTCACTGTGGAAGGGTACTAATTCCTGACTGTAAATTAGTAAATTGTTGTCAAAATACCGTAAATATTTTATGCAGGATACAATACCATTACATTGAGAAATCTTGATAGCTAATGAACCTACTATAATATAACATCTCAAATTCTGTTAAGAAATGTTCCGTCAGTATGGTGGTGTATTTGGCCTCTGTTCAACCTCTTGAAAACCATTAAGAACACTTTTTCCCCCTCCTTTATATAGTCTGCTTCTTACACTTTTTTTTCCCCAGTTTGTTTACCCAAGAGATAGCTTGACATAGATGCAGCATCTGGCTTCACTGAGGTCCTGCTTTTTTGCGTTTTTAAGCTGGATTGACTGAAGCAAAGGGAAGCTGAATGATTTGCCTGAGGTTGGCTCAGCGGGGATTAGAACCGAGAATCCTCTTGCCCACAGCCATTTGCGCTGAACAGGAAACCTACCTGCCTTCATATTACCCCAGAAATACAGAGGGGCATAGATCACATTTAGTTTATTTTATGAATTATATCTAATAGCTTGAATTCCCTTTTTTCATTCAGCTTTTCAGAGATATATTTTTTTTTCTAGTCCAGTCTTTTTTGGAGATAGAACACAAATCCTTTTTTTGGTTCATATTCCAGTTAGGATTTATCTGTTCAGGGAATGTGGTACATAATGACATTAACAAACCAGTCTTGTTTTAGTATATCTTCATATTTAGGCATGGATAATTTCTTCAGTGCTCAGCTCTTAGAAGGGATTTCCAAATAGATTTATGAAAAAAGAACACCCAAGAAATGTGATTTTTCATTACTTGTGACATAGAAGTAAATAATAGTAGTAAATACTGTACACACGTAGACTTAAATGCACATATTTATACATATGCCTTTGCACATGTGCACTTATGCACAGTGCTGTGCTTCAAAACTCAAGTTTTAGATAGTGGCCAATGATTACACCATATTTTAGGAGGAAAGACTCCAATATAACATTTCTATTTCCTCCGCACCAAGACAGAAGGCTTATGGCCAATGGGAGGATCCCTAGGAGTTCTAGGCTGTCTAGCAACGAGTCAAGGAGTTACAGAGTTTCCAATAATTCCCTATAGCAGAGTCTTCCCCCTTACTAACAAAATCCCCAGAGCCGGGAGTGTACTTGTGAAATTTTGTCAGTTGGAGCTGTTAGAATTTAGCGCCAAAACTGTGGCAGAGCAAATTTTTCTCATAGATCTTTTATGCCATATTCTTACCAGTAATGTTATAGTCACAGTTGTTTTTCCAATTCTGAATGCATAATTAAAGTGCAGTTTTCAGATCTGGTTGTAGAAGACACACTGGCCTTGAGGGATTGGTAATTATGAAGAGATTCCTAATCTATTATACATGACAGTAGGAAGAGGCAAAAATAAGGAGCAAAAGCTAAAGGACATCAACCTAGAGTCATCTGGGAACAGACAGGGAAGTACACAAGGTCAGTCTGTGGTATGCAAAATTTCTCTGCCAAGTCAAACAAAAATACCTTAAGTGGAATATGGAATAAAGTGGGAAGACTCTTCTTTACTTCTTTCCTCTCTCCCCATAAATGCAGAAGAGCTTCTGTGTTGAGAAGACTTATTCTCCTGGGCAAAGAAAGAAAAACTTGTGTCATATGTCATATTTTAGTCACATTTTTTTAATGCATTCAAGTGGTAAACATACTATGGAACCTAAACAAAGGAGAAGATCTGTGTTTTCTTGGTAGGAAAAAGAGAACAAAACTATATTTTTACTGATTTTGGAGGTGAAATTCTCTGTAACCCTGAAAATTTACTTTCCTCAGTGCCTCCACATTACTAAGTCCAGAAGCGCCTTACATCTCTTTGGACTTGTCATGTTGCCCAGCCATATCTCGTTTCCATATCAAATAAGACCAATGGGCTGACTTTTTGATCCATGAGCTTGTTTTACATAAAAATGACAGCCAGATTCACAGACTAGGTGGAAGCTGAAATGCACTTTCATAGTTCCCTCCATCAGAATCATAAAGGACGTACTCTTCAAGAGTATCACACTGCAGTGAGTCAGGTGATCCCCACGCAGCCTCCAAGACTTGTTTTAAATGTTATAAAAGATTCTCAAGGATTGTTTAGGTTACTAGGAAATTTCTTAACAAACTGAAGCAAGGAAATAGAGTAAGAACATGCCTAATTTGTAAATAATGTAGAAAATTAGCATCATTCTGACCAATTCAAGTCTACTCCAGCTTGTGAGGCTTAAGGGAGACCAGATGGTGGTAGTCCATTGGAAGGTATCCAAAATTGCTTTTGAGTTAATTGATATAGTGGAGGGGAGATCTCTGGAGAAGTATACATCCCCAGATAGTTGATTGCTTTGGAATTCCAACAGAGAAGAAATGTGTCAAAAATGAGAAAGGAAACATAAGTTATTGAGTGGTTATAACTTAGTCTTGGCCCAGTTAATTTCTAACCAAACATACATTGAAAAAAAACCTCAAGAATTTTGCTAAAGAAGGGAAAAGTGGTCACCGCAGAACTGGAAGAAATTGACAAAATAGCCTATTTACCTATTTCATGTCTTTACACGTTATTTTGATTGTGTTAGTGCTTAGAAGAAGTAGAAGTCTTATTTTTAATTTGAACCTCTAAATTTTAATCAGAATGGCAATGGTGTAGCTGCTCACCATATGTTGTTACATACTGCTAAATGAAAGTGTCCATGTACTAAATTGGAACTCTCACCGGAGGTTGTTTAAAATCTCTATAAAATAGATCAAATGAAACTGGAAAAGTAATTGATAGCTACAGTGAAACTGAAAGTGAATATAGAATTTAAAATCGCAGAGAAATCAGGACTTACATGGTGAACATTCACTCTCTGAGGTTTCCTAATTGAACACCTTCACTCAGCCCACTTGATAAGCAAAGAATCTACTTCTACCATATATTCAATATCATGACGAATACTTAACAGACATTGAGCATCGTCTTTGGTAGCTTGGGCTAGTTTTATTTTTTCTTTTTTTTTTTCATTATTTTTCCTTTCTCTTTTTCTCTTTCTCTCATTTTCTTTCTTTCTGTTTCCCTTTTTCCTTTTTCTTTTCCAAATACATGTAATTACATTTATTTAGTTCTTAACAATGAGATAAATCTTCCAACATTTTTATTAATTTCATTTTGGAAATGTTTCATCAGGAGACTTAGCATTTTCCATGCTTTTCTTTCACATGATCTCTTTCAATCTTTTTAGTGTGCATAACATTGGAAGAGCAGTCAATGTGACCTTTTTTTATGGGGCTGATAAAGAATGCACAGTTTCATAAGCTTGATTCAATTTCCTTGATGTGAGCATGCTGAATAAGTGACCATTATAGTATTTGTCTGGTTTTCTGTGCTTCAGTGTGCAGTTACCGACCTTTTATATGAATGACCACATCTGGTGTGCATTTGGCCACGTAAGGTGAGACAAAAGCAAAATAGATTTTCCTTAGCATTAAATCAACTGTTCACAAGTGCTAGTAACTTTAAACACATATTTCATC
>JAVJGI010000001.1:2906033-2919508 GCA_035590275.1 Ibycter americanus
CAGGTCATACATTATTTAGCTGCATTGCATTTTGTGCTTTGTTTAATTCCATCCCACATTCCCAGTTTTAATAAATGCATGAGTAAATGCAATATTTGAGCTTTATATCTTAGAAATTCAACACTTTCAACAGATTCTTCAGACTTCAAAGAATTTAATATTAGTATCATAAAAGGTCTTTTGAAGAATAATACTGGAACATAAGAAAAATTACTGCGTGAGTGTGCCCTATCATTTTGAAAGTGTTTTATTGCTTTAATTTCCTGTCTTAGTAAAGTAACAAGCGGCATAATAGAAGACATACTGTAACAGAGTTTGCAATTTATTAGAAGGCTTGAGCTGGCTGAAGACTTTATGTGATACAAAAAAGAAAACCTCTATTTAGCTGGAAAATGGAGACAAGCTGCAACATTAATGTTGCAGCAGCTTTAAATGGAGTACTATCTTTGACTGATAAGTTGCTTCTACAAGCCCAGTATGTTTGGATAGGATAAATCTATAAGTACAGGCCTCACTCAGTGGTTGTTGTGTGTAGATAGGCTCCAGGAAATGTAATGTTATTTCATCCATGTGGTGTATATGAGATGATGTTGATATTTGGATTCCCAGAACAAAGGTACTATTACAGCTATATTGGTCCATAATACGTCTTTTCATTTATTTATTATACTTCCACATATACTTCCTCTGAATTTAATTCTGGGCTTTAGCAATCTAGCGTAGTGAAAGTCTAAGCTATGCTAAGTTTTTAAAGTAAGTTTTACCTACTTTAACTCACCCTTTATAACATGAATGCTGGAATTCATCCCACACAAAAACTAAAAATTCATTTTTTGAAAGTGTAGAATGAAAGATGTGATAGTAACTAACCTGTAAAAATAGGATGCAAGATTACTTCATAAGTAGAAGCGGTTATTTCCCTAGAAGGAGCAATAGACTATCTAGTTGCTTTTTACAGTGTGCGTAGCAAGATATGCAAGCATGAATCGGTATGCTTGTGATGGAAGTTGCGTGTTTATCAGTGCAGAGCAAGGAGTACAAGAATCACAAGGGCTTCATAATCCCACCACTGTTCTGCCACAGAAGGATTACAAAACAGCTGGTTCTAACAGATTGCTTGGTATTTCCAGGAAACAAAAAGAAACAAAATTTCATAACATGTGGCCAATCACTTCAAAACAAGAAAAAGAACACTTTAGCTGGAGATATTATTGATAATACTGTTTTTAGTGTGTTGCAGACGGTGTGAATTGCTTTGAGGAATTTTATTCCTATTTCTTTTATTTGGTGGATTATTGAACAATACTACTGGGTTTTTTTCAGTTGAGACACTCCTAATTATTTCTTAAGGAGGGTAAATAGTGTAAATCATATAATAGGAATCTAGCTTTAAAAGTTCATGTATTTAGGACTCCTAGGGGCTCAAGTACAAGCAAAAGCCCAAATATTACTGGTATCCTCAGTTATCTATGTTAGTCTTTGAAAGAATAATGATTTGCAAGGCTTATTGCTAACTGAAGCACAAAAGATTTCCTCTGGGCTTGCCACAGACAATCCTCAGGCACATTAGAGGAGTCAGCTAGAGTTAGTTCAAAGTGAATTGCTCCATTTTAATCATGATGACTTTACCCTTTCAGTCAATATGCTGTAATGGCATATTGTCAGTATTTTTTTCCTTTTAAATGACAAGTTTGGTCACTTTATTTTAAGGCATATTTTGGAGTGTTTGTGAGATTTATAGATTCAAGAGCTCTTCAAAGAGACTTTCTGTCTTGCTTTACAACCCTGAAATTTTGTATTGCTGCTATTTCATCACCTTGAGGCAGTTCTTAGTTAAAATATGTGGAGAGGTTTTACAACTGAATGAGTTCTTAGTATGATATATAACCAATTATATAGCTATAATGAGTCCAAATTTTAAAAACCAAATAAAAAATGTTGCACTAAGGATTACTAAAGACTAACATTACCTTCTCTTCATTTATTTGCAAATAGGAAACAGGTATGTAACCACAGTACTCACAAATATTACTGTCATTAAATTAAAAAAATCAGCAATTTGATTACTTTAATACTTTAGCTAATTAACTCTGAAACCTTGGAGGTTTTTATGCATTTTCTAAAGTCAGTGCCAATTTCATATACACTTAGATCACTTCCTAAACTGCTAAGTTGTTCAGGATACCAAATAGTAATTAATGAACAGAAAACATGAATCTGATCCTCTATCTTTTTTTTTTTTCCAACACACCTGAGACAGGTTGTTGCTGGGATGTTTATCTTCTTTATAGTGTAGCTTATTAATACTCACTGAATCTTCCAGGGAAGATGTAACTTCTTTACAAGCATTTTCAAGAGTTTTAAGAACCTTCCTTATGACATGAGGGACCAAACACCAAACCCTTCCCTCCCATTCATGGACTTGAGTCTGAGTTTTGTAGAGTAAAGGAACAGGCTCTATAGTTATACAATCACTTCTGTAATTTTTTGTTAATACAGGTTATAGAACTAATGATGATGATAGTCTTTCCCCTTAGCCCTTCCTGTATTTATGTCTCTGGTCCAATAACCAGAGGGGTCATAGAGGTGCATTTTATCTTCATTTTAGCCCTCTTGATATTGTTTTAGCCCAAAGGGGAAATCAAATGAGATACAGAAGATGCTAAACTTGCACAGCTCTCAGGTCATTAGCAACTAATTGGAAACAGCTTATGGATCTCAATGATCCTTTAGGTAAGATGTGAGAGAGGAATCAGAGGACATTTAACATCTTCACTTCCTTATTCTTTTCAGGCAGTGACCAAGTATATGACACGAGTTGCTGACTTATTTTCTGTTGTTGCTTTTTTACAATATGAATATGTATTTTGCAGTGACAGAGTAGGTGAAGTGCCAGAATGTACTGAGATATTCACAGAATTAATCTAAACAGTAGGTCTTTCCACTATGATTTCATTCAATGTTATTTAAATGTTAAGATCTGCTAAATAGATAAAACCCCAGAATGTACCTAAAATACAGCTAATGTCATGTATAGATGTATATGAGAAGGAAAGCTGTTGTACTATGGAAAACTTGAAGGATAAAAATTAGTAATAGACACACTGTTAATATCAGCAGTTATTTATTAGCTGTTATTCATCCCTAGGGTTAGAAAGCTAAAGTCTATGAAGTCTGTGACTCGTAGGATAATCTCTGCTGCTACATCTTAAGGTTGTAATGTGAAATACCTTTCTTCTCCTGGAGCATGGATGGTTTTGTGGTAATGTAGCAATCACAGATCTACAGTTGTGTGTTTTGCCTCTTGAAGGTGCCAGGTGCTGCACTGGGATCTAGGTCACTCCATAGGTCTTCTTGCCTGAAGCCTGGCTGGCATTTCATATGTCCAGCAGAGTTACAGGGGCTAAGCTGTAATTTCTTTCATATAAAGTCTTTCTACTTGTGAGATGCAAGAGGTACTTGCTTTCTCCCTACTCCCAAAAACACAGTCTCTTGTGTTTGAGAATGTCTGTGAGGAAAACTGCTGACTACAGATGTCACTCACTGACATGCAAACCTAGTAGTTTGATCAGTCCGTCTGAAGAAAGCTGACAGTAAAACTAACAATAAACAGTTCTATTTTGAACAAAGGTGTCCTTTTTTTAGCATAGCACCATTTTAAAATGTACCTGTATTCATATAAGTCTAGCTGGGACCCAAAAAGTGGAATTAGTCCTCTGTGGAGAAAACTAATCTTTGATATTCCAGCTGGCCAGTCCCACATCTTAGGGAGCCACAGAATAGTTCATACTCCATGTTTTGTCAGTCAGTAGACCTAGAATTCCTTAATTAACTGTTGATGGTACTGGGATAAGAAGCATAACAGACTTAGCAAAAAAATTAAATAAATCAATCACTCTCTGATGTCTTCTCCTATATTTAAGTAAATGTTAGTTAGATTTTCATGCCTCTGTTTCTTCTGTTGACTGATGAGAATTTCTGGAGCATCCCTGGCCTTTCTTTCCTAAACACCTCAATCATTATTTGTCTTTCTCTTCCATGAATTGACCTTTGCCTAAAGACGATATCTTTTATAAAATCATGCGATTTTAAACTCACCTTTATCCCCAAAAGCCCTATGCTAGTTTATATATCACCCTTTCTCTTCCTGCAAATGCTCTGTACCTCCAGTAACTCCTTTCTTTCCAACCAACCTTGACATAGCTCGTTTCCTTCCTAGGATGCTTTTTAGCACGGTTATTGTTTGGTTGTTAGAGAACAGTTACTGAGGTTAACAGTTCCCCTATGCAATTAGACTGAAAAATACACGTTGCAACCTGTCAGGAAACAGTCGATCCACATCAAGAGAGGACTTCAGACTTAAATATTTTTACAGGCTGCACGTAGACTGATTCCCTAAATCTTCCTAAGTTTTCTAATGCATTTATCAGTAAGAATTAATTAATTGTCATATTGAGGTGCATGACATCCAGTACTCTCTCTCCACCAACGAAAAGCCTCAGAGGTCTTACAAAATGACAAACACGCAATCATTTAGCAATTATAAACAACTTTTACTGGTTGTTTTCATTGTATTTTATATTCATTAATGTATTTGGGGGATCTTCTCATCCAGCTTTATTGTGACTTACGCAAATATACAAAACAATTGATAGGTCAAGTCTGACTGTCTTAAGGTTGTCTATAAAGGGACACTATAGAAAGATTGTTTAAATTAATTTTAAAAAATAATTATAAAAATAATTTTCGAAGTAAAGAAAGCTTCATCCCAATACTTTCATGTAGGATTAATGGTGTCAGGTATGAGGTGACAGCAAACAAAAGTTTAATATGTATCATTTGGGGAAGCTGAGCAAATCCCTCATGCACAATAGTGAAAGAACAAGAACAATATGGAAGGAAATAGCATCTCCATTACAAGGATTTTTGATGAATCTATTGAACTGTATGTCATACAATACGATTGGAGACCAGTAAATATTTCAGTCACAGTTTCCATTATCTGAATTAGTGCTGGGCTGGAATACCCCAGATAATGAAAGAGCATATTTCTGGCCACCAGCTTGGAAGTTTCTGGCCAGCACATCCCATACATAGCATCCTTGCATATGAAAGTTTATTTTTTTAGGAATGGCTTTAGGCTTCCTAGTTTAAGCATAACACGGAGCTAATGCAGAGTCAAATGCAATATTTCTGTGTTCTTGTTTCCTCAAACAATTAAGCATGGAGAAGTATGAAGGGGCAGTCCAGAGAAATCTTGGTAACACCATGCAGATGTACCTGAATGGACTCTGCATAAAGCTGGTACAGTCCAGCAGAGATCATCAGTTTGTGTCTATTTACCATACAGCTTTAACTACACCACAGCTAGCGCAAAGTATAGCTATATTTGCATAGATTTGCTCAGCTGTCACTGGCTCCACAAACTGGGTAGTCTGAAAACTTAAGAAGGCAAGTAATGGATAAGCAAGAGAATTGCTTACACCTAGATTTAAGAAGGTTAAGGAAAAGGAGAAATTACTTTACATGGGAAGCTTTAAAGAATAAGGAAGAGCAGTTCAAGCATGCATGGGGATCAAACTGAGGATGGGATAAAATGTGGTGTGGTTTTAATCTAAAAAATCTTTGCCAGAATATTTTTTTCTCCCACGAGAACAGTTTTGTAGTTGGTTGGTTGGTTTGGGGTTTTGGAGTTTGTTTGGGTTTTTGGGGTGTTGGTTTTGGTTTGGGGTTGGTTTTTTTTTTGATAAGGAAAGTGCGATAGATATGATCTGTAGGGACTTCAGCACATTTGATGTATTGCCTCATCGGAAACTATTAGTGAAGATGGAGACGATGGGGATCAGTACAAAACCAATAAGTTGGTAAAGAGCTGGCTAAAGAAAACTGTCATTTGTGCTGTAAAGCAGAAGTATGAGCTTGCAGGGAGATTACTAATGTATTTTTTTAGGATTAATGACACTGTATGGATATTGTTATTCCTCAGCCTAATCTGTCTTTCCTGTATAGTTCATAACTAGGTATTACATTACACTACTACTAATTTTTGTTATTCCATCATGTTCCCAAAATGCCTTTGATGTGTAGGTTCCCTTTGTTTCCCAGCGCTCTAGGTCATTTCTATGCTATTATGCTTTTTTCTTTCATGTGTGACAGAAGATATGTATATGATTTTATCTTTTCACAGAAAGCTTAATTTGTTTTTGTTTTTGTTTTATTTGGTACCCTTTTTTAGTATGATATGTCCCCTATGTGATGAGCTGGATGTCCAAGAGCTGTTTTGGACTCAGGTCAAACAAAATATTTCTTTCCTTCTCTAGCTTCCTCTGGCCCTCTGCTTCCATTTACCAGCAGCTAAAATCAAGGAGGTGTAAACAGGTCAGGAAAGATAGGAAGAAGTAGGAAGTAGGGAATCTGGAGCTGTCAGAGATTAGTAAATAATGATAAATTAATGGTAGTCACTGCAGGCCTAAGACATACTGATATGATTGGACTCATGGACAGCCACAGCCACTTCTACTGAAACAGACACTAGGAAGTAGGAGTCAAATGAGTACTTCTTCTTCAGACTGACAGAACAGTAATTCATTACAGTCCTTACTTCAGATGGGAGGACCACCTGGTTTTGAGTTCTTAGGCTGGCAAGCTGAAGGAAATACTCGTATAACTTTCTTTTTCTGCTGTGTGCCTGTGCAAAAAATAATTCATGATTACTGTGTCAGAGAGAGAGGGAGCATGAGTTAGGAGTTCTGTAAAATAATAATTGGGTGACGAAAGAGGAGGAGTCTTGGGTTTCCAATCCTTGTATGTCATCCAGTGATTACTTAATGTAAAATGAAGAAATACTTCTGAGAACACACGAAAACAAACAGGGAATTACTCAAATCAATGATCTCCAAAACCATACATACCATTCTTTTTCTTCCTCTTTTGTTCTGCCATTTCCTATATATAGAGAAAAAGCATGCCCCATAATGATTTGGTTACTCTTCAAGGGAAAAACATGATTTTGAGCTCAGGTTAAAATGTAGGCTCACCGTATTTTTGTGAGTGCTTTGGTTGTCAGTCAGTTGGGTTAGGTGGGAAGATACGAGAAGGAGAAAGGAAATATTAATACTGTAATTTGCTCCTCTTCTGAGAGTATTTTATATGAAAGAAGTGATCCTTGTTCTGCTCCTAAGAGGAGTGATTTATGCCTCTAATTTGAGGGCAGCATCCTGGATTGCAAATCTTATTCTGCCACATGCGAAAACACCTAAAGCTCCAAGACAGGTTTTAGAGTTGTCTGTCTGTTTCCTTTCTGAGGTGTTTCTCTTTACATTTTTTGCAAGATCTTAGAAACCTCATTTAGACCCATGAATTTTACTAACCAAGTACTTAAAGCCTAACAGTGGCTGTCACAATCCAAAAGGAGCTATTCAGGATGACCTCCTTCCCCTTGGGACTAATGACGAATTTCGTGACCCTCTTGGACTGAATTAAGGTAAAACAACACCAGCCAACAACTTTTATTATTTATTAATACACAATACAAAACCTGTAGGTAGACAGAATAACTCAATGGCAATTACTTAACTGGATAAGCAAGTCCCATGCCACACATTTCTAAGAAGAGAGGAGGAGAGAGAGATAAAGAAAGAGATATCACCATCCATGGATCCAGTGGCATCCCATTGGTCCTCTTCACTGTGGGTGTTTTGGTTGTGGGGGTCCCTCCTGAGCTTCTGGTGGTACCATTTTTACACAGTCCAAGTCCCAAAATCTCTGCCTGGTTCCAAGAAACTTCATGCATATGCACAGTGGGTGTGATGCTAGGTGAGGGTAGGTGTGCTCTGATTCTGCTCAGGCTTGGTGTATCCCAGGTGGTTGCAGGGGGACTAATTTGGGGTCGCATCAGATGAGACCTTCCCCAAGGTCGACGACCTAGTACCCTGCACATGTGCAGTTAGCTGTTTACAGGCACCAAAACCACAGGATGAGAGGGCAGTAAAAATACTGTCTCAGTCCTGCCTCTGCAGGGTCAGAAACCAGTGTCTACTTCTTTCCTGTAGTTTTAACGCCTGGTACACACCTGAGTCAGCAAAGCTCACGCCTTTTTGTACCAGGAAATGTTTAAGGCAAATGTCCATTCATCCGTTCACCACAAGTGGGACACAGGATTTTTATCTCTGGGTCTTTTAGTCGTTTGGAAGGTTTTATGATGATACTCACTTTTTAAAGCTTATTTCTAATGCCTAGAAATACCTGCCTCAAAGCGTTGGTTGGTCTTCACACATACTATGAAGTACTTAAATTTATTGAATTAGCTTCCTTGTTTTCTGCTGTTGGTCATATATAATTTCGAATAACACACCTTGTAGAGACCTACCTTTCTCACAAACAGCTACTCACTGTCCTGGATCATGACCCCTAATAGTTGTGATAGAAGGTTCTAAGACTTAGGAATTTTGGCTTGGATACAAATACACTTTTTCTCAAGAGAATAACAAAAACTAGACCTTCACTAGGTACATCCAGGGTCAAACTAAATTGATATACTGTTCAAAGACATTAACTCATTGAAAATTAGACAGTGTAAATAGAAAAACTAAAATATCTTTTGACAAGAAAAATGAAGTTTAGTTTGATCTCCAAGCTGGTAAGATACTGTCATGTCAAAGTGACTTGAAATTTAAGTTTGATGGAAAAGGTACCTTTTGAAATAGTTTTTGGGAAAGGCAGGATCAACTGATTAGATTGTAGATATAAAAGAATTTCTGTAAAAACAGGTTTGGTTTGGTTTGTTTATCTATAGCATCTGTCAATACAGGTCATGTACTTCTGATTCTATTCTGAATTTTCCTTCGTATGTTTCATAGGTTGCAGTTATTTATGTTAAGATTATTCATTGCATTTGAGAGTATGGATTTCCATTACTGAGTAACCAGTTCATGCTCTTTGTTAAGATATAATTTTTACATATCAAAGGTGGGCAGTGTATGTTGATGTCTGAATGACTGCCTTGGGGCATAATAACCACCCTATGTTAAAAGCTGCCACATGCTGCCTATAATCCTCAAGTTTGCCAAAATGGGCCCAAGTCATGTTTGAAGAACTTTCTCTTGAGAGGAATAGTTTTGTTTTGTTTTGTTGTAAAATTGACAGGTCTTTACAGGTTTTTACATATGCAGGCATTTTACTTCTGTAGTGAAAAATTAGCAGCCTCACAATAACTTATCTGAAGGATCCTACTTTGCAGAATCTGTAGCTTATTCCTACTAGGAATAACTACTACTAATAATAATAGAAATAAATTCTACATAGTATTCCATGAAACCAGGAACACTATATCCAAATAACAAGCCATATAAGAAAAAATGCAAACAGATTAATCATTTGTTGTTCAGATAATTTCTCCATCTTCCTGTCCCAGGCTTTATTCACAGACACTTTTCTTGTATCTCAAGGACACAGAGGATATTTCTGTCTGGATTTATGCTGATCTTTTTTCAGTCTTTCAAACTCAGCATCACCCCAAAATTTTCCATTTCCTTTTCAAACTTAGTGGAGATTCCACCCATTTCATCATTCTCTTCCTCTTTTGCAGCTGCCATCCTTATGAGATCCTAGTTTGTTGATGCTCACCAGTTTTAAGAATTTCCAGTTAAACCAATAGCATCTCTTTCATTTTTGCATTAAGACAGCTTTTCTCATGACAGTTGCTTCACTGCCATTGTAATTTACCACTGTTGAGAGTTTTTTATAAAGATGAAATTACTTGTAAATTCTATTCTACATTTCTTCCAAATATGGCTTCATATTATCATTTGAGTCAGCTTATCTGTCCCAGCATTATCCCTGAAGTCACATTAATTTCAGGTATGGAAGCCTTAGAAAGATAAAATGATTCTTCTGTGTTTTTCTACCTACAAAAAATAACCCCACACTGATTTTCCTCTAGATTTTTTATTTACATTGCCGGCTGGTAAAAAAGGCCTGCTGCTATTAGCAGCCATAAAAATCTCATAATGGGCATAATGGTGTAGCAAGTTAGCATACGATGTAGCTTAATTGGAGCTTCCTAAGAACATCAGACCATATTCAGAGCTCAGATTTAGCAACCTCTGTCAAAAACTTCCCTTTGTGTAACATCTATAAAGCTGTCACATATGATGTTCACGCTTCTATCTATCACTACTACCTAGTTATTCACATCTTATTCGGACGTCCTTTTTGGTACATATGTTGGACTGCCTTTTAGTAGACTTGCACTAGTTCTGACAAACGCTTTCTGACAGCAATAGGAGACATTAAAATTCAAAAGAAAAAGAGAAGCAAGATACCCCTTGTAACTCAGTTTTATGGGACATGTCTGTGTGTACTTTGTAACCTGTTCTCCCTTCCATGCTGCTGTCAGTTTTTTATCAGTGTAAATTGAAAGGTTCAAAGAAGCTGTGGATCAGTTAATCTTCTGTACCTATATGTGTTTTGGTGCAGGATAATGCCTTACATGAACAGTAAGCATGAACAACAAACAGATGCTGCAACTTAAAGTATTTTAATCTCGTATGGGTGCAGTACAGAAGTGGAATGTATATATAGGCATTCTATATCAAAGATTCTCAGCTGTAAGGTCAGTAAATGAATGAGGGAAAAGAAAAAGACTAGGACCCAGTTAGAGGGCAACTGTGAATTCCAGCATGATGCAGCTGTGAAATGGCTAAAACAACTCTGAAGATCTCTTAACAAGATATTTTTCAATAAAGGTAGGGAACTATCATTACCTGTTTCAAATTTCTGATGTTGTGTGCAGGTACAGACACATGTAAACAGAAAAAGAGCCAGAGGAAAGAATATCTATTTTTTAAATAGAGTTTTTAAAAGCTCAGTTTGTTTAACCTATGTAAATAGAGACCCAAAGGGAGTATATTTCTTCACTGACATATGTTGGGGGTTAGTAAGTACCAAGACAGGATAAAAATTAGTTGGATGAAAGGATAAAATTGTTTCAAAAAGCAAGAGATGTAAAACTTGCCATGAGTAAGTTTAGATCAGAAATTAGAAGGTTTGCAGCCATCTAAAGAGTGAAGTTCTGAAGTTCCTATAATCCTCCAATAGAGCAATAGGTGCAAAATACCAAAACTGTTTTAGATGGAGTCTTAAAAGCATGTAGGAAGGGATTATGGAGCTACGTAGGAGAATTCTCAGAGATATAAATTTACACCCGCACTATGAGTTGGGATTTCTAAAGTATTCATACATCCAAAGGCAGTTGACTAGAGACTGCATTGTTATTTGTTTGTATTATTTTCACATGGGTAGGGCTTTTGTGTAAGAAAAGAATTGGAACCGTATTTTCTTGCCTCTGAAGCATGGAATTGTCCACAGGCAAAAAAACATATATAGACTGTCCTGTTGCTCCTACTGAATCCTAAATGTAATTGAATGCCTTGCTGATATGGTCTGTTCAGGTTTAAAGCAGTTAGTGAATTTGACTTGCAAGGGTTAAGGCTTTTTTTTCAAGGACCTGTGTTTTAAAGGCCTCGTCTTTTTTAAGATGTACAATATGCAATATTCCCTAGAGTCATCCAGGGGTTTTGTTTCAGAGATTTTTAACTCTTGCAATAAATTTCTACATTGGCAATGTCCTGAATCCCTCCTGCTCACCTTTTGTGTCATAGGATGTTTGTAGCTTTTAGTCTTTCCTACAGGTCTTGCATTTAGTACAGGATGTTGGGAAAGACCCATGGACTCTGAAGAGATGTAGAAAAAAATGTGTTTACACAGAAATAGAATCATGGAATCATAGAATGGTTTGGGTTGGAAGGGACCTTAAAGGTCACCTAGTTCCAAACCCCCTGCCATGGGCAGGGGCACCTTCCACTAGACCAGGTTACTCAAAGCCACACCCAGCCTGGCCTTGAACACTGTCAGGGATGGGGCATCCACAGCTTCTCTGTGCAACCAGTGCCAGTGTCTCACCACACTCACAGTAAAGAATTTCTTCCTTATATCTAATCTAAATCTACCATTTATCAGTTTTAAACCATTACCCCTTGTGTCCTATCACTACATGCCCTTGTAAAAAGTCCCTCTCCAGCTTTCTTGTAGGCCCCCTTTAGGTAGTGGAAGGCTGCTTATAAGGTCTCCCCAGTGCCTTCTCTTCTCCAGGCTGAACAACCCCAACTCTCTCAGCCTGTCTTCACAGGAGAGGTGCTCCAGCCCTCTGATCATCTTTGTGGCCCTCCTCTGGACTCGCTCCCACAGGTTCATGTCCTTCTTATGTTGGGGATTCCACAGTACTGAATGCAGTACTCCAAGTGGGATCTTGTGAGAGTTGAGGAGAGGGGGAGAATCACCTCCCTCAACCTTCTGGTCATACTTCCTTTGATGCAGCCCAGGATTCAGTTGGCTTTCTGGGCTGCAAGCACACATTGCTGGGTCATGTTGAGCTTCTCATCTACCAACACCCCCAATTCTTTATCCTCAAGACTGGTCTCAATGCATTCTCTGTCCAGCCTGTACTCGTGCTTGGGATTGCCCTGACCCACATGCAGGACCTTGCACTTGAGGTTCACATGAGCCCAACTCTCAAGTCTGTCAACATCCCTCTGGATGGCATCCCTTCCTTCTAGCATGTCAACCATACCACTCAGCTTGGTGTCGCCGGCAAACTTGATGAGGGTACACTCATTCCTACTGTCCATGTCACTGACAAAATGTTAAAACAGTGCTGGTCCCAATACCAGCCCCTGAGGAATGCCACTCATCACTGGTCTCCACTTGGTCATTGAGCTATTGACTGCAACTCTTTAAGTGCGACAATCAAGCCAGTTCCTTACCCACTGAGCGGTTCATCCATCAGATCCATGCCTCTCCCATTTAGAGATGAGGATGTCATGTGGGACAGTGTCAAAAGCTTTGCACAAGTCCAGGTAGGTGATGTCAGTTGTTATTCCCTCATTTGTCAATGCTGTAACCCTGTCATAGAAGGCCACCAAATTTGTCAGGCACGATTTGCCCTTAGTGAAGCCATTTGGCTGTCACCAGTCACCTCCCTATTTTCCATGTGCCTTAGCATAGTTTCCAGGAGGATCTGCTCTATGATCTTGCTGGGCATCTAGGTGAGACTGACTGGCCTGTAGTTTCCCAGGTCTTGCTTTTTTCCCTTTTTAAAAATGGGGGTTACATCTCCCCTTTTCCAGTCCATGGGAACTTCACCGGACTGCCACAACTTCTCAAATATGATGGCTTAGCCACTTCATCTGTCGGTTTCCTCAGGACCCACAGATGAGTCTCATCACATCCCATGGACTTATGCACCTTCAGATTCCTTAGATGGTCTCAAACACGATCTTCTCCTATACTGGGTGGCTCTTCATTTTGCCAGTTCCTGCCTTTGCCTTCTGCAACTTGAGCGGTGTGGCTGGAGCACTTGCCAGGGAAGGATGAGGCAAAAAAGTCATTGAGTACCTCAGCCTTCTCCATGTCCCAGG
>JAVJGI010000001.1:2919761-2935742 GCA_035590275.1 Ibycter americanus
TCATCCATGCAGGCCTCCTGGAGTTTCTGCCTGACTTCCTCTTTGCTGGGATTCATCGCTCCTGAGCTTGGAGGAGGCGATCCTTGAATATTAGCCAGCTTTCTTGTGCTCCTCTTCCCTCCAGGGCTTTATCCCATGATACCCTATCAAGGAGATCCCTGAAGAGGCCAGTGTCTGCTCTCCTGAAGTCCAGAGTAGTGAGCTTGCTGTGCACCCTCCTCACTGCCCTAAGGATCTTGAATGCCACCATTTCATGGTCGCTGCAGCCAAGGCTGCCCTTGAGCTTCACATTCCCCACCAGCCCCTCCTTGTTGGTAAGAACAAGGTCCAGCATAGCACCTCTCCTTGTTGGCTCCTCTATCACTTGGAGAAGGAATTTATCATCAATGCATTCCAGGAACCTCCTGGATTGCTTATGCCCTGCTGTGTTGTCCCTCTGACAGGTATGGGGGTGATTGAAGTCCCCCATGAGGACCAGGGCTTGTGAACATGAGGCTGTTCCTGTTTGCCTATAGAGGGCCTCATCTGCTCAGTCTTCCTGGTTCGGTGGCCTGCAGCAGATCCCCACTGTAATGTCACCTGTCCCTGCTCTCCATTTAATCCTGACCCATAAGCTCTCAGTTGGCTCCCCATCCATCCCCAAGTGGAGCTGTATGCAATCCAGTCATTGACATGGAAGGTGACACCCCCACCTCATCACCCTGCCCATCCTTCCTAAAGAGCCTGTATCCTTCCATCCCAACACTCCGGTCAGAGGAGCCATCCCACCACCACCAATTAATTGCTCACTACCCGCTGACCAATGCCCAGCCAGTCCCCAAGCAACAATCAACCTGCCCCAGCCAGCCACCCCAGTTTATATACCGAGCATGACGTGCCATGATATGGAATACTTCTTGGCTAGTTTGGGTCAGCTGTCCTGGCTGTGTCCTCTCCCAATTTCTTGTGCCCCTCCAGCCTTCTTGCTGGCAGGGCCTGAGAAACTAAAAAGTCCTTGACTTTGTATAAACATTACCTAGCAACAACTAAAAGCATCAGTGTGTTATGAATGTTGTTCTCACACCACCAAAGCCAAAACACAGCACTGTAGTGGCTACTAACAAGAAGATTTACTCTATCCCAGCTGAAACCAGGACAAACTTAGAGAACTAGACTACCTGACTTGAGTGATCCATATTGGTGCTGTGTTTCTACCACTCACTGCAAAGTGAACTGAAGTTTTTATACGTCAGGAGATTTAGACTGTCACACGTATTATTCACTCTTTCCAAATCTCCAGAATACATAATTCCAAGGTAAATACTACCTTCTTTAATAATCTAAAATTTTGACAATCTCCTTGTGATTTACTTATGCCCTTGGTGTCTGGATTCGATTTAAAGCTCAGCAAACTGAGAGCAATTAGCTGCATATCTTAGTGAAAAAAAAAGCTTTTAATGTGGCCTCCATAATCTCATGGTCTTTAAGATCTAGTGATTTTTCTTGGAAATAACTCAGCAGG
Source organism: Ibycter americanus (assembly GCA_035590275.1). Taxonomy (NCBI): domain Eukaryota; kingdom Metazoa; phylum Chordata; class Aves; order Falconiformes; family Falconidae; genus Ibycter; species Ibycter americanus. Next base: position 2,921,263 of record JAVJGI010000001.1, read on the forward strand.
GTTTTCTATACCTTTTTCTATGTGAACATCATAGTTCAGTTTTTTACAGTGGTTTTCTGTGTAAACTTTAAAATGCACTACATAAGAGTGAAACAATACACCCTATAGAAGGAAATCATATGTAATCAGTTTTCTTTGATATTTTATATTAACGTCTTTGTTGTCTTAAATCTGAAGAAATGCAGGTTTTAATTTTATTTCACAGGAAACCATGAAATGTTCTTCTTTCAGTCGTAGGTTAATGTACAGAGAAGCTGACCTTCTCTAGTAAAAGACATACAGCTTACATTAATATTACAGTCATGTTTTAATTTGGATGCTTACCTAATGAATTTTATTAATGTAGTATCACTTGATTGTCAGAGAGCAATGCAGTTATGGTTGTTTCAGTCCTTTGATTAGTATAACTATTTTGATTTTTTGCTTATAAATCAATTTTGCTTAGCTGATGAAGCCATTTAAAAGCAAGCATTTATTATTAAATATTAACCACATTTAGCCTTATATCTGTGGGAAGAAAAGTAGAACATTATGTGCGAAACAGTAGGTAAGAGGAAAGCAGGACAATGCTATTTTTCAAAGCATCACAGAAATACCTGCAATGTTATAGGCATACAAAACAGCCAGTGTCTTGTATCTCATCTTCTCCATTAGTGGTATCTCAAAACACTTTAAGGAATTAAATACATTTAAGAGCAGAGGAAGAGACAGAGATCTTCAGATGCAGGAAGCTAATTTTTCCCCTTGCAAACTTGTGCTGTTAAATTGAAGCTTCATAACTACATAAGAGTTATCTCTGTAACGTAAGGGGTTTATTTTCCGCTTGATACACATAAGGTTTTCCATAGGTAAGCCACAGATCAGTGCTGGGTCATGATGCATCTGCTTAAAGCTCCTGACACATCAAGAGGAAGATAGATGCCTATTGTTGGAGGGAAACATGTTAGACAACTGCTCCCTAAGGCTCTAGTGTTCATAGTAATTTTTACATCATTTACATCATACATTAGCAGGAGCAATATAGCTACGGTAAATGACTCACACATACCAGCTCTTTTGTATTTACAGTGGAGAGATGGTAACTGCCAAGTTTCATAGGTGCTGATAGAAGCAATACACTGTTTTAAATAATCTTGTGCTACTTCACAATGTCCAGATCTAGTAGAGATTCTCAGAAAACTACTGCAAAATCCACGTAAAAATTAACTCTGCTTTAGTATAATTGGCATGAAAATACAATCTTTTAAGTGGATGCTGTAACACCTCTCTCTCTACTTAAATTCTAACTTCAGAGGTTTAGATTTATTGTATAGTCTATTCATTCTTTAGAAACACAATAGGGACATAATTCATGTTTCGTAAAATGTACAAAGTTACAATTTCTAATCAGTGTCTTCAGAGCTTTTTCTGGAGAACAGGTAATAGATTTGTGAGAAAACAGAGAAATCAACTACCATGATAATAGTGCCAGGTGTAAAATTATATATATTTTAGCAACTGGCTTTATTCATTTTGATTGATGCAAGTTTTCTTTCATGAAAATATGGTACTTCAGTAAAATTATGAAATGCTGTTTTGTGGCGCTATTCCACCTCTCTAGCATTTGTTTTAAATATTTCAATTTTGCTTACCTACATTGAATAATATAAACAAGTATGGAGAAATTCTCCAATTTCTGTCTTTACTCCCTTACTGACAATAGACCCAAAGGATGTAGGAGCAATGCAAAAGCAAAGTAGCCTGCCTCTTATGGAAAGAGTCCCACATAATGTTAGGCAGGAACAAAAGGTCTGAAGAAGCCTAGGCTGATGCTACCTGCCTGGAAGGAAGATAGCTGCAATGCGAGGTTTAGGGTTAGAGATGACTAAAATACAGAATACAAAATTTCCATTAGAGGACTTCTATTAGGGAAACAGGATGTAGAAATCATAATGCTGCTCCATGTTAATGCGAAGTGAATTAAACGGTTTTGAATGAGCTAAACTGCAACGTAAAGGGTGTTTTTTTTCATGTTGGAAACTCACAGCAACCAAAGGCTTTTACTGTGACCTTGAAACCATAAATCCAACTCCTAATCAAAGGAGCGATGTAAAGGAAGTAATGCAGTTTGTCGTGTACATTTCCACCCCCTCCTTGATTTCTGCAATAGATCTTTCTTTTTGGTAACAAAGTGTTACATTTTGTGCCCTGTGGTTTCCAAGAATTCAGACCACCAAACTGCAAAGTTCCATGTATTCCTCTTGTCTGTATTGACAGGAGAGGACACTGAGTAACTTACAGAGTAAGTTCTTACTGAGCTATTATGTCTAAGTAATAATGTACTCATCCCTTTGTTTAAGTTGCAATCATCTGTTTAGGTGCAGAGCCCCAGTACTTCAAGTAACTTTATATGAGTACAGGCATCTGTTTTCATAGTCATTTCCAGGATCATATCCAGGAACTGTTGAATCATGACTTAAGAAACATTGGTAGATGCTGCATTTGTAATAAATGCTAACTGTCTTTTCAACACTTTGCAACACAAAGACAAAAGCCTGCTCCCAGTCCTGAAATTGTCTTTGTGTGTTTCTATTTATGTAGCTTCTCTCTTTGTAGCATCTAGATACTCTTCTTATCCTGAGCTACGATCTCCCAGTATAGGTGGCAGAAAAATAAGTGAATAGAAAAGGTTTCACTTATATGCAATTTCCAAACCATGTTCTAATGATTCTGAAAGGGTTTCTATAATAGATATACGAATAACCAGAGACAATACCGTTCCAAGTTTGATAAGCTGAACAAATAGACAATTCTTATTTTTCTGAGCAAACTGTTTAAAGTCTGCGTATGGTCATTTAAAATCATTATTGGCCACTGTAAGCCTAAAACAGAGCTATGGCCATCCAGACCCAGAAAGCTGAAAAAACAGTATGACTGATGCCTGAATCTGAATTCAAAATACAAAATAAACTAAGCTTTATTTTTTTTATTTATATTGTTTATTACAAAATAAACACAATTATTTTTCATGTGAACAGAAGTGACTTTGCTCTTCCTAGGAAAATGCCAATCTTGGGAGTTTTGATTTTGAAAAATAAAAATAAATCACTTTGTGGATGAAAAGTATAAAAGTATAATTTTAAAAGTAATCTGTTAGCAAGGTAAGGAGTAATAGCAGGTTTGTTTTGCATATGTTTCAGTACTTCTGTAATATTCTGAAGTTAATGCAGCATTTAATGATCTTGAAAGTTATCCTTGGACTACAGAAAACGGGCTACATTTCAGGAAGACCTAAGGAACATTTCCTGATCATTTTCTGCTACTTAGCAAGAAGTAAAATGTTTAATTGCTGATCTGATTTAGTCTTTATCACAACAAAATTGTTTTCCAATCAGAATATGCATGCCAGTTCATATTACTGAATGACATGCCTGACTGGAAAAGGTCAAACAATTTATAAGTTGCTTTTAAAAAGTGAAATGTGAAAAAAGCTGTCAAAAACAGAAGGTGAAGTGAGTTGATTCTTCACCTGCCAAGGTTGGCTGCCTTGAATTTTAAGCAGAGTTTTAATATTATGTTAAGAGCAGGTCTCTGTTCTTGGTTTATTACAAGCTGCAAGCTGGTATGCTTTTATTCTTCTTGAAAATGTTAATCATAAGATAACATAGGCTTGGCCTTCTGGCCTCATCCTTTGCCTTCTTTACAGATTCATCCTGTATAGCACCAGCTAAAAGGGCAGATGCATAGCCTGGGAAGTTTTCCAGATTCAAGGTACTTAACACTGAATGCATACGATGTATGCGTTGTGGGATCTTGTTAGTCTGTCATAAAAACGCACCAAGGCTGAACACGTATTCTGCCTCTGTGCATGCTAGTATGCATCTTGGCCTACTACTCTGTTTGCTCCTGATCTAATGAGAGGTTTCAATTTTTTTACAGAAATACATGTTTAGAATTTGGGTTTCATAGGAGTAGCGATATGAGGTTTAAGTTTTATTGACAAAATGATACAAATGTTCTATTAAAAATTCCTGTGGCTGAGGGGACTTCATGTGGGATTATTAGATCCTATTGTATCCTGAAAATATTCCCAGAACTGGTGCTCTCTGTGTCTTTCTACCTAATGATCTAGCATCTTAATGAGACTTGGAAAATAATTGGAGAAAGTATCCCACGAATCACATGAATGGCCTGAAATTATTCTTCTGCTATTCAGAAGTGAGGGTGATTCAAATGCATCTAGTTCTGGATAACAGATAGAAATTATTTTGTCAGTGATTCATTAACCTAAATGAGAAAATTAGCAAGCAGTAATGAACTACGTACAACCACTAATTTTACAAATAGAATTTAGGGGGTTTTAAGTAGCACTCTTCATCTTCACCACAGAAATACTTTAATATACTATTTTTTCAAATTCTTCAGACAATTTAAAGAAATCTTCTAGGGGTTGTGTTTGTTGGGGTTTTTTTTTGTTTTGTGCTGTTGAGAGCAATTCTTTAGAGGATATGAATACAGGAAGAGGCTCCGTACAAAGTCCTGATAACACCAGATTTAAAGACAATAAAGACTTGTTTTTAAAGGTGCTGTAAGGACAGGCTGAAGAAATTACTTTTGTTAAGCCTGGAGAAGAGATGGCTTTGGGGTTCATAGAAGCAGCCTGTCCATACCTCCAGGATGGTCAGTGAGAAACTGAGCCAGGCCCCCTACAGTAGTGTGTGGCGGGATAATGAGACAACAGTCATAAACAGGACAGGCAGGACAGGCTTCTACTAGATAAAAGTTTCCTTCACAAGAATAACTCAGTATTGGACCTAGCAGGCCTGTGGGAGCTCTGGCCCAACTAGAGAAAGCCCTGAGCAACCTGGTGTGTAATCAGTGTAGGCCCTGCTTTGAGCAGGAGGCTGGACTGGAGACCTACCGAGGTCCTTTCCGACCTGCACAATTCTGTGATCGCATGATATACAAAAGTGTTGGGAGAGGACAGAAGCAAGAAGAAGTGTAATAGTCTAACTTTTAGAGATATCCTATGCGTAGACATTACTGTTTTGTAAACACAGGAATTTGATAATTATGAGAAACTATTTTTAATTAAAAAACAGCAAAACCAATTCTACTGCCTAATCCAGGAGAAAAAGTAAAGGATTTGATATAGAATTATTAACTTCTGAACATGAGACAAATATTATCCTATTTTGTTTTGCATGATATAGTATAGATCTTTATTTAAATGTGATTCATCTTGGTAGATTCCTTCAATATGATGATTGGCCTAAAACATGATGAGAGTTTGTTAGATTTGGCCTAGGTCAGCAGTCAAAATCATCACTTAAAATCACAGAAATTGACTTAAATTGAAATGTAAAAAGGAAAAGGCCTGGTGAAATGACTGAATCCACTTTTTTTCTTTTTTAAGAATTAAGCCTTTCTAGAAGAATGGCACCTGCAATTACACTAATAGAATAAAATCGGATAACTTTACAGTGCCTTTCAGTCCTTAGGTTGCAGGATGATGTCTGAGTTTTCTCGTAGAAGCTTTTATTAATGGTCTATTTATAGATACTTAGGGATATTATATTTTTATGGGGTTTTTTAGTAAATACTAGAAAGAAATCTGGAGTAGATGTCCCAGTATGAAATACATCAAAGTCAGCATTTCACACATTTCTTGGTCTCTAGTGTGCTACAAGAACATCTGAAATTACCTCATTTTCTTAATTCTGTAACTGGCTATCCAAGATTGCATTAGGAGTTAAGATTCATAAAAGCCTAAATTATTATGACCATAGGAGTTCATCATCTTTCATTTTCATGTTCTCTGGGAAGACCTTTCTCTACTGTAGGATGTGTTCTATTCTTCAGTTGTGTCTTGGGGAAAGAAAAAGCAAAGGCTTGATTTATATAGCTTCCCTAGCCTTCCCCATCACCACTACATCTATGTAAAATGCACCAAACATTTTTATATGTCCTTTCTGCTTCAGTTTTCGTACATTACGTACATTATTAATTTTGATTTCTGTATGGTACAAGGCCTGATTTTTCTTTTATATTTGTAAAGTACCTAGAACACAGCAAAATGCAGGCAAGCAACATAAGAGAACATCTGGAAATGTTATATCAATCACTTCCTTTCTGCAACATTTTCATAGTGGCATCTGTTTGCTTTTAATTTTTTCATTTATTGAATTTTTTCATATTCTATTTTATTAATGTATTTGAGAGTAAAATAAGGTGAGAAATGTAATGGGTTTAAATAAGGATAAAAAGTTTGGCCTTCAGACTTGATATTTCTGATGCAACTTTTTATGCTAAAATACCACCACAGATTTTACTATATAACGTTGTCCATTCAGAAAAATACAAAAACAGTATGTTAGAATCTAGGAAATTATTCTTACTTAAAATTGGTTAGCAGCATTTTTATGTAATCCAGTACATTTTTCCGGTTGTAATTGTTATCAGCATTCCTTTCATTTATACTTAACTCCTGACTCATAATTACAGTCTCTTGTTGTGTTAGATTTTGAGACTGGGAGGGGGAAAGGTAAGGGTTAATATTAAAATGACTATTAGAGGTTCAATGCTATGCAAATAATTGAAATCTTACGATATCCTGTTTGTTCACTGCTTCCAAGTGAAACCTATTTCACAAGGATGCAAAACAAATTCCTAGGAGAAAAGATCTTTGCAAGTAAATGTATGCAAATAAATATGTTGTTCCAGAAAAGAGAAGGATGAGATTGTTCAAAATAAAAACAATAAATAAATAGACATATTGTCTTCAGATAACACTTTTATTTTTAACATGAGATTTTAATAATTTTTTGTGATATCATCCATGATGTTTTGAATTAGTACCTAAAAAAAATTAAAGCTATACAAATTAATTATAATTTATATAAATTATATAAATAAATATAAAAAGTCTTCTTTGCTTTATATTACACAAACATAAGATATCTTCTACTTAATGAAATTTTCATCTTTTATTTTAGCTTCTAATCTCTGCTATATTTTTCCCCCACTGCACATATATTAAACTATTCTGAGGTAAACATATGGAATTTTAAGTATTTTGAGCATATCAGTTACATTTTGAGTGGAAAGCTGTTATCATTTTGACAGGTTGGGTTTGTCTCCGCACAGAGAGAATTTTTTCCAAATCATGAAGTGTTGCGATCAACTACCTTGTATAGCATAATATTTTACATCTGTTACCCTGTTTAACCATGGCCATGCATTTTTTGCTTTTTATGTGATTGGTGCTTCTATTTAAATGAGACACTGTACTGGGAGAGTAAATTAATGGTTTGAGATTTTTTATATCTCTTGGGTTATAACCTGTCACTGTTGATATGAAACATCAGATGACTACGATAAGGTACTGAATCCCTCCTGTAAAAAGAAAGATGGACATACAGTATAGGCAAGCACATGAGCACTTTTAGAAAGTCATTGTCAAGTAAATGAATTTTCCCAATGACTTATAAGGGATTATTAATACGGAAATGTATTTCTAAGATTGTGTTTTCTCCTATTATTTCCTATTAGTACTACAGTTTAAAACTTTTATCTATTTTTAAGTTTTTAAAGATTTGTTTTCTTCTTCATCTTGCAGTTACCTTGACCATCTCCATAGATCTTCCTTAAAGCTGCCCCTATGTCTGCTCTACAGTTCCTGTTTTGTTTCTTAGTAGTAGATTCTACAAGGCATGGGAAAAATTTTGTAAATGCTTTTTAATCATGCAGATCATAATAATAATTAAACTCAATCAAAATAACTTTAATTTATTTTCAATCAATAAAGTGAAATCTGTCTCGCTTCCTTTAGGGAGGCAAGCCACAATTCAAATTCCTGGATAAATTCCAAAGAGCTCCAAATCAAATTTCTGTCCTTGCTCATATAACCTATATGCATGCACTGAGATGAAGTACAAGATATACGGGATAGAATTATGGGTTTTAGCTGCTCTTTAAATGGCTGCTTGTGCCTTCTCAAGTTTTGCATAGGCTTATGAGCACTTCAGTCCTGAATCTGAATCAGTGATCATATTTTCTAAAGTTCCAGCTATTAGAAGCTACCTGGTCTTTCAAATTATTTATTAGGACTGTAGACAAATCCATTCTATCCTTTAACAATCCTGAAGGTTAAAATAGACTGCTTGACTGTCTTAGTAGAGGAAAAGCTGTAATCAGAGAAGACTGTAATACAAGTGGAAACAATATGATACAAATTGCTGCTTATTGACACTGGTTGATTTACAGCATATAGGCATGTAAAAAATTAATTTTAACTTTTCATACATTTTACGTCTGGTTTTCTCAGTCTTCATTGTGTAAGTTGTGTTAGCAATCTCTTCAAGCTCAGTAGTGAAAAAAATAGGTTTCAGTAATAATAAGGATTCAAACAACTGTGTGGGACTGCTTGATTTTCGACAATGCTTGTCATTAGACCACGGTGCTTATTATAGGCACTGTGTGAAGAAGAGCACAGTAATTGCATGGGTAGTTCATGAAGGCCAGAGGAATGTTTCAGATTCTCTAAGACACCTTCAGAAAATGTGTCACAGGAGATTGTAAGGGCATGTGAGTAGGGAAAACTCAAGTTTTCTGTTCATTTGCAATGAAAATTTTGCTTTCAAATCACTATAAGCTTTCCTTTAAGAAGTGGGTGGATGGCATCTACATGGCCCAAAATTTTTAAATTTACCTAAAGATAAAAATATTGATACTTACAAATCAAGGCCAGAAATTACTCTCTTTTAGTAGTATTGAATTCTCTCATTTAGAAATATTTTATACTGTCCTAGAAAATGTCACAATGAAACATAGGTAGAAATAAAGATCTAATCTCTTCCCCACCTCTCAAAAAAGTAGTAAGCTCCTATGAAATACTCTTTCTTGACAAAGTTACATGTCCATTTTTGTGCAATTTTTTTTTTTTTTTTTTTTTTTTGGCAGTGGAGGTTAACCAAAATAATTTGCAATTGAATATAGGGAGAACGTTCATACTTCCAGAACATTGAGCTCAAAGACATACCATATTTCCCAGGCTTTGCATATTCAACAAAGCCTGTATCTGGAAGTGATGTCCACTGTCAGCTCTTTTTATAAGAACCCAATATAGCTCATGATTTCTGTTCAGCTATGGAAATAACAGATATACGGAGATGAGCTAGTGGAATTGTACCACCACTTCCATGTTGAAGTTTAACATCATCTAAAATTGTGAAACATGTAAATTTCTCAGGGGAAGGAGTGCCTTCCTACTTCTATCTAGACCCAACTGTAGCGGAACATTGTGAAGTTTTCTCATTACCGTTCAGAGACAACTGAAGCAATGCTCGCCAACTTGGATCATCTTGTAATTGTCCCATGTCAAGCACAGAAGTTAGAATAATAAGATATACAGAAAGCAAGATTTTTTTTTATTATTTAATTTTACAAGCTTAATTTGAATACTTTAAGTTGGAGGCTGTATGGCACATACATTTTTAACTTGGGAGTTTCTAGAGATTGCTTAGGTTTTGAGCCAATATGAGCAGCCTGGATAATACAGATGGCTTTTGCTTTTGGAGGAGACAGTTCTTGAGAGGCCACACTTCTGTGCTCTGCCAGACTGTAATTTTCATGTGTTTAATAGGGTTAGAGGTCGATTTAAAGATATACCTGAACAAATAGCTTTTGTAGGCAGAACTTTATAGTTTTTATGCTGCTGTAATTAAAGGAATAATACTAGAATGATTGCTAGCTATTAGACGCTGTAGAAAAACACATTTCAACCTGTGACTTGCTGTTAAGCTTTTTTTTCAGGTTAGTCAGTAATGCATTAAATTGCAAGTTGACATCAAATCAGAACCTTCCTCTTATAAAAATTACGTCAAAAAAAATTCTTTGCTTTTACATCACCACCAATGACCAGAGACAGACGTATGCTGTATTTTTATTGATGTGTTTCCTAGTTATTTGGCTAAGCTTTAAGCATAACGCCAGTTGGTGATCACTTTCCAAACAGCAATGCAAAATGTTCAAGGGAAAACAAAGCCACTGTGAGATTATTTTAAAAAATTAAGCCAATGTTCTAGAAACATGCTTCTAACTTCTTGTTCTAATTGGAAACATTCTAATCCAATGCTGCTGAGTGAAGCTGATTGCAGAGTTAATTGCTCTTATGTAACAACTAATATCTGTCAGTAACACACACTAGATAACACTGGCAGGTTTTGAAAACAGTTTGGTGCCTTTGCCCCTTCTTTCTTTGTTGTTCTGTTTACTGTGCCCGGTTAATGTGCTCTTGTGCCATAATAATCTCTAGTTAAATGGTAATTGCTCTATTGACAGCACTACTGTACATTTTTGACACATCATTATTCATACTTAACCACTTGACCTGGAATAAATGTTAAAGCAATTACTACTGAGAGCTTTTCTATGAGAAAATTGAGGCAAAGTTTAAAGATAATCAAAATGCAAAGCTGATCATGATAGCAACTGGAAAAATGGCAAATCCTATTAAACAGATTTTTATTAGCCAAGTTGATGCCAGTAGATATTATCTGGTAATTTAGTCTTATTAAAAAGAAAATAAAGCAGCTAATTGTTTACTATTCTGGAACTTATTCCAGCTTGCAATTTGCAACTCAAATTAAGCTTTATGTGGCTCATCTATTTTGTCACATTGAAATATGAAAATCCTTTGGTACAAAACACATCTGCTCAGTCCTTTCCATCTTACTGGCAAATCCTCATTCAGTGTGTTTTATACCTGTTGACGCATTACATTCATGCATACAGCATCAATATTTTAGATATTTGTCTCCTACAAACCTTGCATCTTCAGCTCTTAAAACTTGTACTTAATATTTTTCCTCCATTATACATACATTTTACAACCACAAAAAATGTGTGAGTATAATCTGTTGTTGGCTCAGAGACATTAGAGGGAATTTGGAAGTGGAGAGGGACAGAGTTATTGCTATGCAATTGTGTGTAAATTGTCCAAATCTCCCAGACCAGCATTTTATTTTGATAGTTAATTGCATATTTGCTGTAGTTGTGTTTGTGTTCTGAAAGGAAAGTAAATGTTCTCCAGTTTAGTTGTTTAAAAGGTGGCATTTACACTAATCTCAAATCATTTCACAGGACTCAATTGCAGCACAATGCCTTCAGTACAGTGCTTACAGTAAAGGCTGTAATTATAAAAGAATGCCAAAAGACATCAAGAAAGCCTTAAAGGGATAGCATAAGCTTTTACTGCCCCCGTCTGAACTGAGGCTTGCTGGAAAACCACCATTAGGATGCAGAATACTGATTGTTGATATGTCACTAGTGCTGTCATGGGAGAATTGTTGTAAAGGCCAGAAAGTTACAGTGGTTTCTATATTAATGAAGCTTTTCCACACTTAATGAAAGCAAAGAAACATTGGAGGTTTTTAATTAATAAAATATTTTTTAAAGGACAGGAAATCTCTTTTCATGCCAATCCACATTCAGAACAGCAATGAGAAATTCTGCAGAAGTGCTTTATCATACAGATAAATCCTTTCTTTTTTTTTTTTTTAAAGCTCTCTCAACTCCCTATTAACTACTTCAGTGTACTGCATTCCTATCAAACTGATAAAAGATTGTTCAGAGGGCATTTAATAGCTTAATTCTTAAACTTTTCATTCACATTATCATTTCTAATTACTGTGTTCTTCACCACCACCAATTTTCTAACAAATTTTCAAAAACTGGTAGGCAGAGTAAACTCATCTAGGTCTCTCCTATTGCTGCTGTGATTTTTATTCATAGCTGAGAAAAGTTTTAATAATATATTGTTTGGAGCATTATCAAGTATGTATTTATTGTTAACATTAATAAATTTTGTAAGTTTTCAGCCTTCTAGTGTTAAGGAACTTAGGAATTAGTTCCGTGTTTGACTTCTCAGTTTTTTATTGAGCTACTTACCTCTGTGCGCATCAGAATTTAAGCACTGGAAAGCATTTCCACTAGATAAATCCTTTTGTTTGGTTGATTTTTGCACATAATTTTCCAATATTTTAATTCCTACTTTGTGTCCTTTCCCACTTGTTTTATATGCATAATACATTAAGCCTTGCTTATTTCATAGTCATGGATGGAGAGACCAGAAGTTCTGTTGTGTGCCATTGCTTTCTTCTTTTTTGTAGACCAAGCATCTTTTTAGCTCAACAAACACTGATTCAGGCTTTTAATGCATGTCTTGTATGGTAATGAGTGATTATGTCATAATTTCCAAACTGCAATTTCGTTAATTCAGATAATCTTTCATAAAGGCTACTTTTTGCTGTTAACTGAAAGACCACCCAGTCTATAGAACAGCAAACAATTAGCAGCTTTATTTCAGCAAAGAGGGTTGTACACAGTAATTCCAATCAGGCCATTTCAATTTCTATTTGTTTTTAATAGAATTCTTCTCACTCCTCTTCTTCTTACCAAACTGAATGGAGCATAGTATTTAGTATGTGTTCCTCAGATACAGTAAAAGACAACTACCACAACCAATATACTATTGTTCCCTGGCAGTCTAAAATTTTGTGACAGAGAACTGAACTGGTAAAGAGAGTAATTTCGGTTGTTAGGCTTCACTGGTTTGGAGAATAAATAATAAGATTGCTTATTAACATCCTGAGATTTTTGTACAAAAGTGTATATTGAGATTTGTTGTGTTTTCCAGCCGTTGCAGTCTTTATTGTTAAATTTTCAACTCCTTATCCTGAAGTAGGGGTGCCAAAAAACACATTAACCTGTTGGAGTTTTTGTCTAGAGTTTTCTGAGGATAAAGGGAGTAGGAGGAAAGGATCGTAAGGCTGAAACTGTCATGTGAATTGAGATTTTTAGGGATTTAAGGAAATCAGCAAGATTCACCAAACTAACTGTACATTTGTAACAATTACTGACATTGGAAATAGCCCCAGTTCTAAAATATTACTCTTGCTGAAACACTGTAACCATCCCCAAAAATGTTTAGATTTTTTGTAGTAACGTGTAGCTAGTACCTAACTTGGCTTAGCAGATTCATATGGGATTTATTCAGTACAGGTTTTGGGAAAATCTGTACTATCTGAGACTTTGCTACAATATTAGAATGGCAAATAAAGAGAAGAGGTAATTTCTCAGTCTTACAGAAGATTTTGTGGAAACACATTAACACTACTGTGTTAACAGGGATCCTGCTGCTTTTAAAAATGATTGCTTGGAAGACAGTAGGAGACAATCATGAAGACAGGGAAATCAGGTTCCTTTCAGAAGAGGATTCAAGCATGACATGGTTTAGCTAACACTGCTTAACACTCCTACCTTTTATTGAGTGCCTCCCTGTAAAAGATGCTGCAAATTTCCAAATATTTTTTAATATTCAATAAAATAATTTGCTGGTATGTTTACAGGCTTGGAAATCACATGTGAAGAAGAAAGCAAATATAAAGAAATTATCTTATGTAAGCTATAGATTCAACTCTAAGAACTATGAGACAAAGAAAGGTGATTGCTTGCTCCTGCAGCTTTCTTTTTATTGTGGGGCTAGCAGTATGATGATTCTTGGGTATGTCTTTCAGGTATTTGGCTGAATTTATACTCAGGTGAACTGTAAACCTCCATTTGTATTTTATAAGCGTATTTCTGAATCAGATCTGTTCCAGGTGTCAGGAAATATTCTAGGTGTCAGTGAACAGAGCCCTGCTGGTTCAATAAACAAATAAAACTAGAAGAAGAAGGAAAATAGGTCACAGAAGTTTGTCCCTGCTCCTTGTATAGCAGAGGTATATTTTGAAGTACTTTTGGTGTTGTGAGAGTATCAAAGCCCTCAGCAGCACACTTTCAAGGTTTTTCAGCATAGCAGCCATCACTTTTTGCCCATCTTCCAAATATATTTTTGTCACACTGAAAGAAAAAAAACAAAACAAGTGTTGATAGTGGGACACCATTAAATCAAAAGCTGGATGAGGATGGGAATGTGGCAGAATGTGGAAGGGAAAACCACAGGGTGCTCTGTGTCCTGGCTAGAGGGAACCCTTGGGTAAAGGCAGAATGGACATTGTGTTCACAGAACAAAAGACAGCAAGAGAGTGAGGGACAAATAGAGCCCCTGGTTTTACAGAGATGATAGGAAAGCACGTGTCAGACAAAACCTTGCATAGGCTGTTGTGGGTTGGGTGAATGAGCAACTCTGGACTTTGCTAGGAGGTAAGCAGCATGGAATCCCTCAAGGCGAGTAGACTAGCATCTCTGGTTGGATTGGCTAAACACATGGCTTTCAGACAACCTACAGAAGACAGATCCAGGCAAAGATCTCATATATGCAGCGCACACTGCTGCCTTGTTTAACTGGATGATTATACATATGCACAGAGTTTTGGTTTAGAAAAATAAGTCTCTGAAAGAGAGTGTAACTAGTTGATTTGGTTGTATCATCTGCAATGTGATTTGGTCCTGTTGTCTCACCAGCTTCACTAGAAATGGAAAAACCCTGAACTGTAGCC
>JAVJGI010000001.1:2935803-2953425 GCA_035590275.1 Ibycter americanus
CCCCCCTGGAAGTTTTCAACCTATGTTTTCCTATCATAAAGATTGCGGGGCCGGTGTTATTTAGAATAACGCCATATGGATCTAGACCAATCTTTAAAATGCTTTAATCCTATGAAACATTTTCAGCAAGAGTACAAATAAAATTCTTCTCCTAGTCTACATGCCTCATGCTGTTTAAAGGTTAAAATATGCTGGTGTTTTCATACCAACTAGATAAAATTTCATAAGAGGGGCAGCACTTTTCAGCAACAATACAGTTAATATTACATACATAATCGTTTTACTCTTTCTTCTGTCTTACAAAATGGAGATTATTCCAGGATAAGAAAACTGGATTTTCATTTTATTAATTTTTGAAACTGTTGTTAGATGGGTACGCTGCATTCATTGGCTTCCTAGATCATGCATAATGTGGTTTAATTGGAGTGATATTAAAATGCTGATTTGGGAGCCATAGTCAAAAAGCAAATATATGGCAAAACCCTCATTTCACTGACATGAATGCAGCAAAACAGTCTTTCCTACACTTACCATAGGACACTGCAAAAGAACTTAATGATCTTACCAATGTAACTAACTTTGAAGAACTGACTAATGCATTACAATCTTTGAGATTATTTGTTATGGTGTCTTCTAACAGTATAATTACAAATGTGCTTCAGAAAATGCTGTTCTCAATTATCTAGGCTAGACTCTGAAAATCAAGCTGGAAAACTACCAAATATCTTGCTGTGCAATTGGCATCCAGAATAAGGCACCTTGAACCAATAGCACATTTTTAAATTTAGATACTGGGTAAGTGATTGTCTGAACACTGAAGGTGGCAGATCTGGAAGCCTCCAGATGTGCACATCAAGTTCTGCATGAGTTGATTTCCATTGCTTTGCTTGCTTGCAGAGATGTGCCAAAAACTTGTAGAGGTACCTGCGGACTGCCATAACAGACCTTGAGCCCTTTAATGTTTAAGGGCATTAGCACAAGAAATGCAGCTTATTAATGAAAAAAAAAAAAAATCTGGTTGGTTTTTTGTTGTTTTTTTTAGCTATAAAGTATGTGGAAGGCTGAAAGCTTTTTTATTAAGAGCTGATATATGAATGTTCTAATTTCAAGTAAATTGAGTTATTTTATAGATTTATACTATTTGGATGAATGAAGAATTGTACACTTGTAGTTAATGAGCAAGCATCTTTAATGAGCATACATGAATACTTATATGAAGGTTGGGGTGCATGTTCCTAAGTTTTATCTTGTAATTTCAGCACGATGGCAGCAGCTGAAGAAAGCAACCAATCTGTTGCCATGTTTTCTTTCCTGTTAGTTCAAGATTACTAGTGCCCCAAACTACAAAGTGATACTGATATGTTAATCCCCTCTGAACAGGAAAGAGATCTAAAATGTAATTTAAGAGCCATGTACTTTAGTCCCATCTTGAATTGATCGATCCTGTTGTTCTTATCACAAACAACGACAAGTGTTGAAAGTATAAAGAATTTGTGTAAAGATAAATTAATCAGGATACATTTTCTTTCTGTGAAATACCAGAAATGCTAGAGAAAGTGCCTTGCTTTGTTACAGTGCTAGTGTGGTTTTCAGCAGAGATATAGGGCGAAGATATTGATTGGTGTTCATTTTAGAACATTAAATACTGCATGTGCTACTTCAGCTTTCAGCACTGATTTAGAAATAGAAACACAACAGAGAGGCCAGAACAGAAAAGCTACACCTCATTTGTCTCTTGTGTCACCTGGTGTAGATCAGTAGTAGTTTCTATAATGTTCATGAAGTTTCATCAGTTTAAAAGACAATATGAATGAGATCAGGACTAGCTCCATTGTAAGTAATGTAAGAAAGGCAAAGAATTTAAATGATAGTTTTACGCCAGAGCTGCCCTAGGGCAAATAAGAAGTACATTAATAATGCAGTGTTTATTTTGAAATATTTTATTATGATTTTACTAAAAATATCCAAATAGCGGGAAAAAAAGCCAATACTACACATGTTCAGCATTTAGGACATTTTTGCAATAAGATTCTTGGCAGACTGTATGACTGTATCATTTCTTTTAGTACTTCACCTGTGACACTATAAATAATACATATTTGTTTAAGTAGAGCTATTATACACTACTATTTCTGTCGTACATAATTTATAGACAGTGATCTCCTAACATGTGTAGGTAATGTTCTCTATGAAAAAAAATGTTCAGAATAAAATAACTTTAAAGGAATGAAGCAGTTACTTAAACTAAATTGAATTGAGAACTGCATTTTGAAGACACGAATTGATAACTGCTTTTTTAAAGAACAGTATTAACTTCTTTTTCAGCCTGTGAACTTTAGCGTTACAATAATTTTCTTTTAAAAATTGGTGTGAATCGTCAAATAACAACAGAAAATATAAGTGCTTATAACAGAAGTATGATTACCACTGAAACTTCAGAGATACTACATGTATCCCAGATAATGTCAAGGTGTTTAGTTAGAAATGCATCAGTACAGAATTTGTGTACATTTTTATGCAAGTTAAATGGAATCCTGCCCCATATTACACTGAGATTGTAAGATCATCTTTGCATCCATGACTAAAGGCAGATAGGAAATTGTCTGGGAGTTCTACATTCATGTTTCCTTGGGGGAGAATCCTATTAAGAGTATTTTAGCTACTATACTGCCTGTAATAGCTGTATTTATTGATATCCAAAAAGACAGTGATTTCCTTTTGAGAAAGCAGAATAGCCTTTATATTGCAAATCTGTTCTAACTTTTGCATCTCTTGCATGGACACATTCCTGTGTGTCTTACCTTTTCCAGGACAGTTTAGAAAATTACTTGTATCAGGAATAAAATTCCACATTCCCTATACAAGTGTCTTTATGCATAGTTGTCTGCTCCGTGGTCTTTTTTTTTCTATTCCAGCCTGATGTTTACTATAATTTTTTAGAAATATATGGATTGTGTTGGGAGAAACATGTTGGGCACAGTACATCAGAAAGGAACAGTAACATTTTCAAGTTTATTCAGTATTTCTTACCTCCCCTACAAGTACGCTGTTTTTATAAACTCTGGTGTACTGTGTATTGGTAGCTATGTTTTCTGAAGTCTGGAACAGGTTACATGGTAAATTTCATTGTAAAGCAGCAGCTATGTTTTGCCAGGTTAAGCATCAGAATAGCATTGCATTCTGTATGCAATCTTTTTCTCTTTGACGGGGCTGAACTGTGTGTTATGTGTTAAAGGACCAATCCAAAGTCGAGTGGAAGTTTCCCATTGACTTTTTCAGTTTTGGCTCAGGCTCCCATGGCTGTTCTGTATCCATTCATTAGGAGGATTAAAATGTAGTCTTTCATTAGTTAAGTGCAAACTGAATTTCAAACAAGTCAGAAAATATTGAAAGTAAAACTGTCAAATCATTGGTATTGATTTAGACACTGTTAAACAGGGGCAGTGCTAACACACAAGGGTTTATTCTTTGTTAGGACTTGCTTATAACCCCCATTGATGATAATGGGAATTACAGGCATGTCCAGAAGGGAATGTGCCCTTTGTAAATTCCCTATAAGCCTTAGATTATGGAGCCGCAGTTCTGTGAGAGCTCAAAAACTTCTCGTGTGCAGGCAAAATTATCTGAGCAATCCTGTGTCCTTTCTTAGCAGTTCTTGGAAGGTAGACCTTTCACAAAGAAATTTATCCCAGAGCTGTTGTTTTGCCTTTCCTTATCTGACAGGGAAGATGCCAGGAGATTATAGGTACACTTTTGTCTGAAGTGTGTGGCAAGAAATAATACAGTTTGTACAGGGCCCTGACTGGCAACACAAATTGCTAATGTTGTAACAAGGAAAGGTTTGTGCAAAACTGGTAGGTAAATAAAACATGTAAATTTAATCTTTTCTTTTTTTTTTTTTTGTGCTAGTGGTGTATAAATCAGAGACTAAAGGGATAGTCAGAATAGGGTATAAGTAAAATATTGTGGTAATTTCTGTAAATAATAGTATTTTCACTGCTGTTATTGAGGATGCTCACCTTAGTCTTTCTGAAGTAACACACTGCCTTTGCTTGGTATAGTGTTACACAAACCATTTCATTCCCCAGCTACTGTCCTTGCTATCCAGATCAAAGGCTATTTGGTTCTTGTATTTCCAAGCATTTTCAGTTCACACAGCACCGTGCAAAGCAGAAATGGGGCTGGGGCCGGGGGCAGGCGAGTTGGGCCCAAGGGGAAGAAGATGCGTAAGGGTGGCAAAAAGGAGCTTGGTATTGCTTCTAGGAGTTTACAGCCTAAACCAGACATACACAAAGAGGTGTAAAATAAAATAACCACAAATAAAATATACCTGATACATTAGCAGAACCTTTCTTTAGCAAATAAATGTATTCATCTTGCTGAATAAGTTGTTTACAAATACAAATGCAGATTATCCAGTGTTCCTAAGTTTGTTTATATCTCTACCAAAAAGATACTGTTTTAACTACAAGACAATACTGGCTATGTGCAAGGTAGATAGAAACTGACACTCTGGTGAGTCCTCAAAAGTCTCCAAATCAAGCTCATTTTCCTACCTGTCCCAAAAACCACTTACATGGCAAGCATGCTTGCACACACACGTACCCTTTCTCTCATTAGTTTCATAGTTTACAGTTTCCAAATCATTAAGTCTAATAATAGTAATACATGTATTTGATTTAAATTTGATGTTAATTTGTCCATCACTATTTGTATGCAGTGATCTGCTGATGACAGAAATGATTAGGCAACTCTCTGGTTTTAAAACTCTATGACTGTAAAGAAAGAGAGAAAGAGAAAGAGAGAGAAAGGAAGAAAAAAAGATAGAAAGAAAAGAAAGAAAAGAAAAAGAAAAAAAAACAAACCCCCAAAACAGCATTGGGGAACATACACAACTGAAAAACTGCTGATTCCTCCCTGTTGACACTGCTGCCTCAGAAGCGCGCCAGTAGCCCTTACCGTGCCAGGAGAAGGAGGTATTGCTTTTGTTCTTGTTCTGCTAACCTTAGGATGAGGAAAGTGTTGAATTGAGACCCCCTATCTCCTGAGTCAGTGCTGTAACAAATAAGTTATATCAAATGCACCCTAACTTCTTTTTTGTACTTTTAAGAACAACTTTCTGTCAGGGCTCTGTGGGCACTAACCAGCCTTACTGTCCCTGCCCAGCTTCCCCAATGCTGCCCACAGGCCCAGGACGCCATTTCAGACCAGCCAGGGCCCTTGCCCTTGCTGCAACGGTGCCACAGGCCTGCTTGCCCCTCATCCTGTCCCTGGGAACTTTGATTTCCCACACCAGTCTCCGACACAGCTTATTGCCTTGTCCTGGCCAGCACTGGCCGGCCCTCCTGCCACCCCTGAGTGCCCTGGCCACCTGCCTTCAGCCATGGGGCCGTGCCAGCGGGTGAGGTGATGGCCTGGCTGCCTTGCAGCCACCTGCCTTGGGAATGCAGCCCCAGTCCTGCTGCCCCCTGATGCTTTCCATCCTGCTGCATTCTCTGCCAGATCTCCTGCTCGAGCTTTGCATCTTGATCTGTAGGACAAACATGCTGGTCAGGCCCCAGATCTGGCTTCAAAGCCTGTCTTGATCGCCAATACACCCAGGGGTTTAGCAGCTTTCTCCTTAACTCCTCTTCATGTTGCTCAAGAGGGTGGTTGCTGAAATCTCTAATACTCCCTCAGTACTGAGCTTTTTGAATCTTTCTTGGAAGTTGGACAATAAAAGCCATGTATCTGCATCCTCTGTTGAGTCTAGATATTTGTTCCAGATCCTAGTTGAAGACACATGTCTTCAAGAAAGCAAAACCAGATAGATGAGCTAGTCCAATGCAATCTGTTCTGTAATGGCATAACCTTGCACACTTGGCTCTCCCTGTACCCCTCCCCAGTCTGTCACTCTCTACAAGTAAAAATGCTACCAAGAGCTATTCTTTGGAGATTTCATACTACTCAAATAACATATAAATGTATTTATTAAAACCAAAACTTGTTCCAATTATTATCCTTCGTATACATGGTCCCATTAAAGAGTGTCCCACCAGACCAGATACAAACAATACAACATATGACAAATAACGGCAGGTTTGGAAAATCATGTATTTTGTCAGAAGGTATACCAAACAAAACTGTTCACTTTCCTATAGGACTTCAAAATTGAGAAGTGCCTAAGGGATTGTATCAGAGGCAGGTCATAAGTGTAGCATGCTTGCAGGCGATGGATAGCTTTTGTACTTTGTTTATCAGTTGGCATTAGTTTGTAAAACCAAAAAAAACCCTACTTCTATAGCAGAGCTCTAAGATTGTTTGTCTGCCTGAAAATACATTTATCTCTGTTAAAATTGTACTAAAAGGTCTTGTGTTAAAACAAAGGAACTACTCTTTTGCTACATTTGCTTTGGTGCAGTGCTGATCTCCAACATATAAACAAAGAGTGACTCAGCTGGCTTGACTGAAAAGAGTGTGTATGTGATTAGAATCTGACACCTTGCTATTGTACAGACCTCGGAGTTTGAATGATGATTAAAAAAATTACTTACAGATTTTTTAATACATGAATTATGTTTCATATTTCTAGGAGGACCTGGTAGGCATTGGGGCAAATGTCTATCTGTCTGCATCATGTAGACTTGCAAATACTAACGTAGTGCAAGGGGGGATCTTATCCTCCATTTTCTTTACTCTCCTGGATGGTTTGCAGATTTGAAGGAAGATCTATAGGGTTTTTTCTGTAAATCATGTTATATTTTTATTACACTGAAGTTGGACCACTTTTTAATCCTTATAAAAGGATCAATATTTTATCATTAAATGCATCCACTATCAAAAAAAACACCAAAAAACCAAACACACAACAGTGACTGAAATAAATGTTGGTGTTCACAAAATGTATGGAAGTTGACCAATCCAGTATCAGTGTACAAGAAGCGAGATGAAATATATCTATGAGGATTTAACTTTCAGCATTTTGTGTTGATACCACCTACGTTAACTTAAAACCACTTTTTTTTAATAAATTCAATTGTTTTGAAGGTTTTGGGTTCTCTTTTTTTTTTTTTTTTAATAGGTTAAGCATGTCATACAAAACACAATTGAAATCCTATAAACATTTCCCCATCTGTTAGAGGGTCTTTCTCAGATGAGGTTTAGCTTTTAAAATATAGTTTCAAGAGAATTGCTACCATTTGTCTGACTTGTCATGACATTTTAGTGACAGATTTTTTGTTTCCGAAACAAATGAAAATCAACCAAGTAGAATCACTTTGCATATTCTTCTGAGTCATTCTGCCCTTTGCTGTGTGAGGGCAAACTAGTTTTGCTGTCCTGTGCCACCTCAGTACAATAAAGTCTACTTTACAAACAGGCTTTTGAACTTAGTTGAGGCCGAGTGGTGAAATGACTCAAATACCAATAAGCATTATGCAGAAATGTTGGCAGACCAGCTCCAAATGACCAGCATTGTTCTGCTAAAAATGTTCCCATGAAGTTTATGAACTTGCCAGTGCCACTCTGGATTGTTTTTATCGAAGTAAGTGTGTATACAAAGAACTTTTTTTCCCCCTCTTTCCAGTTTACGTATAATTGAAGCAGATCTGTTTGGACTTCTTATAATGTGGAGAATTCTTTAGATTTCATGCATACTACATCATCTAATTTGTCAAGGAATTTGTTTGGCAAGACCTCCCACATAACATCTTGCTCGACCCAAAAGAAAAAAGAAGTATGCTGCCAACATAATTATCCCTTATTTCCTGATGCAATAATTTTAAAAAAAGGGATGACATATTCTGTAAGCTTTCTGTAGGGAAAATAATGATATCACCCACTTAAAACGAGATCCTCATCTGAGTTCTTATTAATTGACATCTCTATGGCAGGAGGAAGAATACTTTAATACAGCAAGTGGAACTAGTATTAAGTAATATCCTTGCAACAAATTTCTAAATTATAATTTCTGTGAGTTTTGAGTTTTTAAATTCAGCTAGGTTTGGGTTTTTTTCTTTACTGATCTGTTTTTTCTTAATATAATAAATACATCCATGTTTTTTAGAAGTATGTTACTCTATTCCACATGCAGATACTCACAAAAATGAGGTTTATTTCCTTCCATGCTCCTTGATTAATTGACTAAACACCAAACATGGTTTCAGTAGTAATGACAAAATGTGTAACACTCACAGAATGACTATTTGCATAATTTCAATATTTTCAAAGGAAAATTCCATCTTTAGAGTCAAATAAGAAAAGATAATAGAAAACCTCATAAGATTTATCAAAAGCTAAAAAGTATTAGTTAGAAAATAAGCTGCTCAGACTTCTGCTTCTGTATCAGCAAAAAAATGAAAGTGAAATATAAACCAAATATATGTGTATTAAAAAAATAATACGTAGGAGGACAAAAGAAAGGTAGTAATTTAATATAAAACGAGAATTCATAAGGGTTTTTATTTATTAGTATATCTTGAATTTATGCTGGATATTAAAGGTTCAAAATTACAAATTTTAGGAAAGCTTTGAGCATATAACACTTGTTGAAAGTGCCTAGGGTTCATAGAAAGCCAATGAGGAAATGAAGGTCCTCATTTCCTATCAGCCTTCTGAAAAGTGATATGTAGGTTAGTTACTCAGTCGGACACACTAAAGCCCTTGATTCCAATATCAGTTCTGGGGAGGCTAGTCCTAACATTACACAAGTTATGTTACTGGTAGGATAACGATGGAAGAATTTCCTAAACCACTTTTCTTTTACAATAAAATTAATCAGTTCCAACTACTAATAGCTAATTTTATTTCATTAAAAATTAATGTTTGTTGAATGCTTACACTATTTTTAATAGATAAAACAATATATCAAAAAGTGAAGGTTTTTCTCCTTCACTACAAAGATTTTGATCTTTTTGATCCCTTATTTACTCTTCCTAAAATTCCCCTAGAATGTTTTGAATTAAAAAAAAAATAAAATTCTTCAAGACAACAATTTGTCCCTGTTTTCTGATCCCCTGATTTAAAAAAAAATTATATTGGGTAAGGGCCAGGACTTTCACTGAGAGTGTCACTGGTGGTCTGTCTTTTATACAAACACGAAGTGATCAGATAATTTCATCCTGTGGAAAGGACCAAACAGCCAGACACAGATTTACCAGCCAAATGGCAGAGATCTCACAAGCTGGGTCACAGTGTCTGACTCTTCTGTGCAGCTTGTCTTAACGGTGCAAATAATACAAGTAAAATTCCAGGACTTTTTTTCAAGTGGATGATAGAAATCCAAAACCTTCTTTTCTCTCTTCATGTTACAGAAATCCCCCAAAGTAAAATTATTTTCTCCTGAGAGAAACCAACTGATATGCTGTATCCAGTGAAAAAAAAAAAAAAAAAAAAAAAAAAAAACCAGCTTGTTAAGAACCAGTGCTTAGGGGTTTGCTTATAGGTGTCATTGTGTCTCACATCCCTGCTGTGAAAATCAGCTTGCATTTGAATGTGCATCTTGACCCATAAATGTCACCCTGGTCCACTGAGCATCTTGACTTCAACATTTCCTGTTGTAAAATGGACAATGGGATAACACTTCTTTTTCTGAAGGAGGGACCTGTGACAATGTGTGCATGTGTGCAGTCAGGAGAAACTGCAGCACTTGGGATTTAAAAGCATGTCATCAGCCACTGAGCGGGAGATCACAGGAGAACGAAGTTGCTGGACAGTTTTTGAGAAACACAAGGATTATCATTTCTTTTTCCAAGCCACTTCTCCTTTTCACAGCCCTGAATCCTTCTTGGCCTCCCTACATTAATGGCTCAACGATGTGCCCCATAGTAAAATATGTCCAGCTGTGTGGTAGAACAAGCTGCCTTTGAACAATGAAATAAGAATGCTGCCGTTCCTGCACACAAGTTTTTTATGTTGCTAGCCATTTCTTAATTACATGTATTTTCTGGTATAAAACATCTTAACGTTATGCTCAGAAACTGAAATTTGCACTGAGAATGTACTGAAAGGTTCGTGTAGAATAAAGTGAGTTCCAGCTTCAACATCGTTTGATGATTGTATAACAGCTGCACCTTTTTTTAAGAAAAAAACATATTTTTATTTTTAATTCCTTGCCTTTTCTGTTCCAGAAGATATTTACAAGTCAAGTTATGTTCTTTAGGACATTGCTTCATCACCAGAAATAAGCACGTCTCCATCAGATTGTCAACCTCAGTCCTTCAGTTTAAAACCAAACTGCATAATTCTGTTGCTGTAGGGGACAGATCGTCTTGCATACCTACTTGGAATGTAAGACTTCAGAATTTTAAAAATACTAAATGTTTATAATAGTATTTTTACAGATTCCTGAAGACATGGGCAGAGTACACTGTTTCTAAAAATGTTCCTGACTATGCTTTTAGAAACTACATTTGGCTCTCATGAATTAAATTACGCAAAGAATTAGATTGTATTTTCAAGATGATTTAGCATTATTTAAC
The DNA here is from genome assembly GCA_035590275.1 of Ibycter americanus. Classification (NCBI taxonomy): domain Eukaryota; kingdom Metazoa; phylum Chordata; class Aves; order Falconiformes; family Falconidae; genus Ibycter; species Ibycter americanus. The sequence goes on from JAVJGI010000001.1 coordinate 2,946,261, forward strand.
AGTCACTTAAATATTTCCATTGCTCAAATACCAATTTTCACCCCACTGCATAAAAGTAATATAGGTTAAATTTTTTATATAGTTAAAACTATGGGGTTTTTTTCCTTCCAAACAGACAATTCAATTTTAAAAATACCAAAAGGTGTCTCCATTTTTTGCGTAAGTCTTCATGTATAGAGATACCAACCTGCATGTTAGCATATCTTTTCTCGTACTTAAGTTTAAATGATTTTGAGTGATCTTTTCACAATGATCAATATCATTAACTAGAGACGTTTTAAATACGAGCACAGGGAAAACCTTTATTATTAAAATACGAATCATAAGAACAATATCTGGTGTTTTCACAGATTTCTGTATTGGGACAGCAAGACTAGAACCACGGTGAGATGTACAAGAACCTGATAGAAGCCCTAATATCAATGTCATGTCTTATCAGAATCTGAAATTTTCTGATTAACACTAGTACTTTATGCACTGAGACATTTCTACAGATATTCTCAAATGCAGCACTGAAGTGTTTGATAGATCTCATTAGAGCACTTTGATGTATCCATTCTTCATATTCAGAAGGTAAAAAACTCAGGTTAGGATACAGTTGGTCAGCTGGATATAGAACAGCATATTAGAGGGGAAAATGGTATTGTTTATGGCTGGTTAGAAAAAATCGCATTCAATAAAGGAAGCAGAGAGATGTAATTGAACTATATGCAAGGTTTTAAACCGCTAATTGTATTTCTAAGAATACTTTGATAACATGTATGAGTGTATTTGGCTATATACACACCCATTTAAAGAATATTGCTCATTCAGATTCAGAGAAGTTAATCAGAAAAAGGAAGACAAAATATCTGTGAAAGAGAAAGGAAATAATTTACCAGTAAATCATAGAACAGTGCTAATATGAATCACAGAAAAGGTACTAAATCTTGTGATTCATGTGCTGTATAAAACCCAGCCTTTTGTGGATTGACAGTTAGAGGAATAAAAGATAAAATATTAAGCATAGCATAGTATTGTTTTGCCATTAGTTGGTTTGCATCTGATTAACTCTAAGAACTTAATTAAAGAGGCAACAGAGACTGCAAGCCTTTTTTTTTTTTAACTGTAACAATTTGTACTTTTAAAATCCTTTCAAAAGAAATTATATCACCTGCTCATTCCTTTAAATTCTGCTTATTGCATAAAAGCTATACACTCCTAATAGCACATTTCTTTCCTTTCCTTGAGGTTTTGCCTGTAGATTAGTTACATCCTAAATGCAATCATTGCAATACAGAATCTGAAAAACAGATACCAAATTATTCAAGAAAATACTTGTATTTGTCACAATTATTTCCACAAATAAAACTAAAGTTCCTTTTTAACACTGAACATAAATGCAAGTCTCCAAGGCTTGTACAGTTTGTAAGTAAGCTATAGGTGCCTACAGTGGTGTCTTAAAAAAAACCCAATATTTATGCAGCAGGTAACTGATGTAGAAATAATGGATTCTAAGCTATTGAGTCTTAATAAAGACAACATGCCTCATAAATGTGACTTACTATCTTTTTAAACTCTTAGTTGCACTTTTATTTTTCTGTGTTGATATAATAGGATGGCTGTATTGTCTTAGATATAATATTACAGGAGATAATTTAAAACCAAAATGTCTTCTATCAGAATAAAAGCCTTCTGATCCATTGTAGCTATGGAATAATAAATAGGAATACTGTACTTCTAAAAAACATCTACATGCACATTTTATGTGCAATTTAGCGTACTTGGTACTCCAAGCTCAATTCATTCTCTTTAAAGTTTTACTTCAAAACAACTTCATTGTTTTAAGTGACTAAATTAAAGCTTTTTAGTGTTTCCTGCAATCTCCCAAAGCAGAAATAAAATCAGTTTTAATTTATTTTATTTGCTAACACTGTGGATATAATTATTGCTGCAGAGTCTTTTTAATTGTTTTCAACTAGGTGCTTGTCTTTAAGTTGCAATAGACTTCTAATTCTACATTGTTGATATTCCCTTGTTAATTTTGACAAACCATCATAAATCCAGGTATTTAGGCTTATTGAATTTTGAAATGAGGTGATTAGTTGGAACATGGATGAATGAACTGATGCAAAGCAAAATGAATTTTATGATTTACTGTCATTTACAAGTTCCTTTGGAACCATTATGTGCAAATTGTAAAATGTATTAAGAGGTAAGATATCACAGTTATAATCGACAATGTAAAATTTTCTCAAATAAAAGTATTCAAGCAGTCCTCCAAAAAGAGTAATTGTTGAATAAGTGTTTGTTATACGCAGTTAGTTTTTATTATAGATCATGCTTTTCCACTCTAACATTTCAGTATGCAAGAAGGTATCTTAATAGACTTTGAGTAGCAGTCAGTAATGTTGAAGTTCCAAAGCTGTTACCATTATAATTTGCTTTCAAATATTCATGTACTTTAGAAGAGGCATATTTAAGATTAAATAGCCCATTTATCAGTTTTTACTTAAAGTTTATAATAACATTTATAATAACATTATATGTTTATTATAAAGTTATAATGGTTATTAACTAAAGGTAACAGAAAACTACAATAATGTGTGCCCTTTATATCTGGCCATTGGTATTTCTAGTAGTCTGGTGGGTTTTTTTTTTTATTAGGTTTGAAAGGAAAGTGACTTCAATAATTTTACCTGAGTAGTACAAAATGCTAATTCACATGCAAGTGTGAACTAAAACATGGATGTGTTGGGCTTTTATTTCCAATTAAATAAATTCCTGACTTTAATTATTAGAAAAGAGAGAGATAACCTAGATGTACAGTCAGAAACTGAAGTTTAAAAGTCAGAGAGCTTGAACTTCACAGCTTTGTAGCTGCTTATGTTTTATTTTAATTTCAGGCACAGTCTGAACATAAAGGACTTCTAGAGATAAGAACCCCAAGAGCTGTTTCTCTCCATTTGAATTACAATTCAAAGACCAAAACTTTCCCTGAAATTTGAATGAATTGCTGCAGGCCTTTAGAAAGGCAAATTATGAGAGCCCCATGTAGCGGTTCACCTGTGCTGGTGCAGGAAAACATAAAACCAGGCTCTTCCTGTTCTTCTGATTACCTGCGTTCCTATCTGCCCTAAGGTGGAACGTGCAACAGTTACATGATTTCTTGCTTCCAACATCGAAGTCTGGGTAAATCATTCCAAATTTGCAGCCTGCCTTTTTTTTCCTACAAACCAAATAACTCTAGATGAAATTTTATAGAGTAAAACTACCTTTAATCTAGTTAAACAGTAAAAACCTCAGAATCTTGATGTACAACATTTGCTAATGAGCTTCTCCAGACATTTTACAAGCATTTATAAGAAGTCTTTTATTTTATATTTTAATCATTTTGTTGAAGTCCTATATAACCATTTGACTTTTCACAGTAAATTTAGTGCTTATAGAAAGATATAAAAGTTTCCGTACAACAGTAAAAGTAAAATTTTGTTATTTGATATGCTAGTTTTGATGCCTTATGGAAAAAAAACCTAATTTTGCTCTCTTGCCATATGTAATGTTTTTAATTCTGCATTTGCTTTCTTGTTTTGTTTAGCTCTGTGTAATACTGTCTTGATATATCTGTCATACAACAGTAAATACTGCATGGATGCAGAGCAAACTCTGGATGTAGCAAGTTCGAAGTCCTACATTGTTTTCTGGCATGCAAGTTAATTACAATGTGATCTTCCTACCTAAAAACCATAATACCTACTTTAAGTTCTTTTTTCTGCTACTGAAAGCAATAATTACCAATTCCGAATGGCTCCGTCTTTTATCCTTGAGATTAATGGAAACAAATTCTTCAGTTCTGTCTGGGATGGGACCAGTACTACAGCCTCAGATCTGTAACTTTCACATATGCTATTTAATTAACTCTGCTGTAAATATTATTGCCTTGGAATCTGTGCCACCCATACTCCTCTCCTGGTAATTTGTGGAGACATTACAGACAATGGCAGGGTTGTTCCTCTTTGCAAAGTAGGAGGAATCATGAGGGGATAGTATAATTAAGGTATGTGGGGGTTTTATATTGCAGGGAGTTTTACTTGGTGTACGTTTTTGACTTGATTTTGTCCTGCATTTTATGTGCAATGTGATGAACTTCACTGAACCTGCGGTGTACTGCATATACTTATATTGATTGTGGTAGAACGAACCCATAAGTTTATATGCACCTTTGCAGCAGTGTTCTGTTGGAAATGTCCATTCACATACTTTGTATTCTTACATTTGTGGTGTTACGTCTTCACAGTTCTATATTTAATAAAAATTTGTGGCAGGAGAGTTATTTTGTCAGTTTAAGAAAGGTGATGGAATCTCTGCCTGATGAAATTATCAGACATAATTCCCACAGGGAACGAAGATGCATTAACAGGTGTGAAAGCAATTATGAATACTCTTGAAACTGATTTTTGTTTGTTTTCTTTTTCCTCCAGTCTGTGTTGATGTTTTGTCAGTCAACTGTAACTTCAAGGTCTGATTTCAAGTTTCCATTCTCAGTTTCATTTGGTCACATTTACCTACACTAATGGGTAGCTAATGTGAGTCAATACTCACATTAACAGAGAATGTGTTTAACCCTGCTAGCTATTTACCTTGAAGCTTACCTCACATTTACACAGTTTTGCTACAGGCAGTCTGATGCTAGTTCAGTGACACTAAAGTTACTCTCAAAACTTCAGGGCTTATAATAACACCACGCACCTTTACAGCAAAGTGCAGAACGCTGAGCCACTCTGTTGTTTGGGGATGAAAATGAGATGTACACACTACAGCTACTGAGTAATGATCAAGTGGTCAGTTAGGTACACAGTTCCTTCAAAGCTAGACTCTTTGGCTTATCCAAATTTAGACCCTTAATTACCTATGTGCAAGGAAAACCTACTCTGATAAGAGTTCCAAGATTGTATTTTAAACACCTTGACAGAAAACATGGCATTTTTTGGTGTTTTATTCAACCTTTGTTTCAGAGGTGAAAACTGTATCATTATATTTAATTGGCTACCTGCAGTTCATTAGTGGCAGCATCATTAAGTAATACTGGAACATTTGTAGTGGCTAATCTTTCAAGCATTAAGCATTCACGATGACCTCGTTAAAAGTAACAAAGGTCAGGCTTCAGTTCAACAGAGTCGCCTGTTCACCAAGGAGGCTGGCATGGCAAAGTAATCTCCGTGTGTCACTTTTCATTAATCATGCTACTTTCCTCTTCATGAAATTCCAGCAGATAATTGTTACTAAATGCGATTTGCAACACCCTATGCTGTGGTTGAAGGACCAGAAATAGGCAAACAGATAAAAACATTGTCTAGCTTGCAGGCAGCAAGTGTTTGCTATTCAAAGGTACATCATGCATAAACATTGATTTAGCCATGAGCTGACACTTATAAAGCTTTTGCTGTTTCCAGAAAGCCCTGTGGTCAGGCTAAGTAATAGCCAAGGGCAAGTACTTTTACCTGTGTAGCAAGGTTAGATACTATATAAATTGTCTGATCCTGAAATAAATCAGTTTTCATAATGTTAAACTGCTTCAGCATTGCCATAGGTCACAACAAAGTACACTAAATGAAATGTGTGTGTGGTAGGAAATGTGTTCCCACGTTAAGTTCACCTGTGATGATATTGAATAAATATTTCATTAAGAACATAGTTAAGAAATAATTTACTGGTTTTCCTCTATCTCAGAACTTATTTGCGTGAGTCTTCTCTATGCTGTGAAATTTCTAGCATGAATTTATCTTTGTTTCCATCTGCACTTTGTAAACTTTCATGAAAGCTGAGCAGTTTATAGAAGCACGCCTGTGGAATCCCATAGAAATAGATGCTTACAAGTTTGTCACGTGGCCCAAGGATGCAATTTTATTCAAAACCTGGCCGTATTCTGTCCTGTCACAAAAATGTAGCTGACAGAATTTTTAGACTTTGCTTTGGTGTTCCTCAGCAAAAGGCAGAATTTGATTGCTACTAATGAAATGGAATTGCATTCCTGTATTTGTGCAAAATCCTAATCTTACTGACCTGCCTGTTCACAGAATTAAAGACAACAGCAAAGTAAACTATAGTTTTAGTGTGCATGTTTTAGCTCTATCACCTATATCATGAAACAACTGGCAGTAGAAGTGTTTTTATTCATGGGTTCTTCATATAGGTTTAACTTGTGACTTATAGGAAATTAATGCAAAGCCAAACAAAATTCAGGACTCAAGCCTACTTATAAAGCACATCTCAAATGTGTAGCAAGTAAGAATTTACTGCAGTACAATATCTTCAAGATACGATTTTCAAAGGTGACTGGAAATGCCTGCATTTCTTTTGAAATAAGATAGAAAAACATTGTTATTCTCGGGCTTCTTATGTTTAGATATAAGTTGCAGTAGAGTTTAGTCAATTCTTGGTTATTCAGGGTAATAGTACAGGGTAATTCACATAAAGCAAAAGTATTGACAGTGGAAAAACATTTAAACTAAACTCAAAGAACATGTAATGAGGGGATGGAAAAAATACTTTATGTATGTGAAGAACTTACATGATAAATGATTATGAAAAATCTTCATTTAAATGAGTCAGTATGTACAGTGTGATCATTTGTGGTCATTTCCATTACAAATGGTGAATAATGGTACCAGACTGTACATTCTGCAGGTATATACCACATTTGACTTGAGTCTAATTTAATCTGAGCAATCAGAATCAGCAATAGAATTAAACAAATCTAAAGTCATAGAGCTGTAACACCAAAATACTGCTTGACATTAATAACTGAAACATAAAATAGCTTTCTAGAACTGCACAGAACAGTTTATGCTATATGGCATTTCTAAGCACGATGACAGTATTTTGGTTTGAATGTGCTGGTTTAAAAGTAAACCGGCAGGAGAAATTAACCCAACTCAGAAGAGTTTAGAAATCAGAACTACAATTTAATAAAAATCAAAAGATTACAATAGATACACTGATACAGAGGAAAATTGGTTTTAGCCCACAAGACACAGTTGTACAACTCAGCCCCCCTGGGACACAAACAGAATGGTGTTCGCCAGTCCCTGTGCTGAGCACCATGTGGACCCCCTGAGTCCAAAGCAAAAAGAAAAAGGAAAACCTGTTTTCCTTCCAAAAGGTTGGTGGTCGCAGTCTGGTCGAG
>JAVJGI010000001.1:2962026-3001364 GCA_035590275.1 Ibycter americanus
AAGGGGGGGGGGGGGGGGGGGAGGAAAAACCACAAACCCTCGATTCAAATTATTCAGAGCAAACAGTAAAATAGTTATTACTGTATTACCCAACTGCTGTGTTTCCACATGCCATTTGTGCTTTCCCTCTTTTTCATTATAATCTAAAAAGTAGAAGTCATTATTTTGTTAAGAGGAGCAACCAGAAATAAAACATTTCTTTGTGTAGCTTAATTTTATATAATAATGAAGAGTATCTATCCAAATTTGCATCCCCAAGACTAAGAGAATTCAGTGCCAGGAATGAAATTAGCAGTTTCTGTAGGTCCCTGATTCACATAGTTATGAAGTGTGAGTAGTATTGCACAAACATTTTGCAAATTTTTTGTAATATTTATTCGTATTTGGGTTTATTTGGAATGTAAATGTACTTGCATCTAGATCCAACTCCTGAAATGCAGATGTAGTATTACTTACTCTGCTGAAACTATATATTTGATTATAAAATATTTTTTAAAGCATGTCTTTTTGCTTGTCATCTTGTGTTCCATTTCTTGCATTCCAAAAGATAATTTCAGTGTACTGATTATTTCCAGATATTTTTTTTATTTCTTTTATCCAAGGAGTTTGTTTGTTTACTTCAGTACACAGCAAAACATGAATAATCCCTTTCCATTTCCTTCTTCTACTTGCATCTCTTGCCTTCTCTCAGTATGAGCAGCACTAGAAAAAAAACAGTGCACTAGGGAACAGCTCTTCTTCAGGCTTCAGTTATTTATTATGTTGCTTAAATATATACATAAATGGACATTGCAGCGTTGAGAAGTCCCATGAAAAAAGCTGTTGCTCATGAACTTAAACATACTGTATGTTCTTTGCGAAATTGTTTCTTGACAGTACCCTTTCCCGTAAAGCTCCTGTATATCACCTAGTAAAGTTCTCTGTATTTTTTTTAAAAAAACCACCTATTAGATAAAAGTAGTCCACAAAAGAACTTTCAGGTTCCAAAATCAAGTGATCAAGAGTTACAAATACTAAAATCAAGTTTGTTCATGTAAGGTTTAGCTAGATGCTTTCTGCATATCATACACTACAGTTTTCAGCTACATGATTCCTTGCTATTTTTTCCAGATCTTTCCTTATTTAGACCACAGGAACAGTCTGGGATGACTGAGCAGCTTTCTGATATTTTGTTGGATCATCCTGGCACAAAGAGTGGCCCAAGGCATTTTTGACTTGCAGGGTTCTGAGTCTGTACTCAGTGTAGTTACTACTTTCTGCCAGAGTTTTTGTGTGGTACTTACCACTATTGTATGAATTTCACACATTACTATTAATTTAATTTCAAAACCCACCTATGGAGTAGGAGGTTATTACCCATATTTTTCATAGGAGTCAGCACAGATGGATGGGGCTGGGTGAGACTTGGGGAGGCAAAGAGAAGGATTCACAAGGAATCCTGGTATAGATTCTTCACACTTACTCCAGAAACTGCAGTGCTTAAAAGTCCTCAAGTTCCCTACAGTTTAATGAATAAGGTCATCTCAGTGCCCATGTGGACAAGTATGTGTGCCACAACTTTGATTCTGATGCCATTGCACAGGAAACCGGCCCCATAAGACCCTGACATTTCAGTAGATAGCTCTTGCTCTTCTGATAGCAGCACATATACTCTGTCCTGATCTATAGATCAGTGTTAAGAGTCTGTCTATCCACAGGCAAACTAGTGAAAAGGTAATGCTTCCCTTTTACCTACCTCACAGATAAAAAGTCTCATCTGAGAATTTTAAGCACCTAGCTTGAGGTTAAAAACTTCAGCGAGAGTCAGAAATCCAGGAAGTTATGTTATTACAAGGGTAAACCTAAAATCTACAGTGCCAATCAAGCGTAGGGAATAAAGTAAAAGAATCCACTGATCTGAGTACACAATTTAAGATGCTGACCCCTATTTTGGCAGGAAAAATCAGCATCTTACAGGTCTTTATATGTTCATGATACAGCTTACTATTACAGCCACTTTAATGTTTGAAGTTGCAAATGTTCATCATTCTTCAAATAGATGACGAAGTCTCAAGCCAGCTCCATGGCCCCAGAAACAACGAATACACTACTTGGTACCAGCTCTAAGAAATACATTTTAGGGGATGTGCAGTATCCTCTAGGAAGTCTATGATAGGATCTAGAATCCATTTCTATATAGCAATAGTTTAATTAATTGAAAAAGCCCTTCTGATAACATCCACTTTCTTTATTACACATTTCACAACTTCTGCCAGAAATATGAAAAGGGTCTAATAAGTGACTGCACCCTTCACTAAGTGATCCCTGTTCACGCCCAGAGCACATTACTTGCTCAGCGAGGCAGAAGAGTTGTGGGAAAATGGTATATGGTCATGCAAATATAGAATATATCAAAATGCAGATGCTCAAGAAAGAAAAACCTCATTTCTCAGAGCTTGCTTTTACAACTGCAATAATACTCCTAAAATTTTGATTTAGTTTGGTTTGAGCTTTTCCTGTTCATACAAGAGAGAGAAGTGAGTGGAAATGGTTAGGGGTTGGGAAATATCTTGGGCTTATTTTTTTCCCTGCCCTTATCCTTATTCTGGTGGAAAGGGGCAGCAAGTAAAGAACAGCTTGGTTTCACTTCTCAGAGTTTCAGTAAAAGACACAGGATGACATAATGTCATAGTCATGCTTTATTTCACTCTAGCTGTCAGAAAAATCTCTTTGAAATATTTTGGGATTTGTGCCCTGTTTCAACATGTTAGTGTCCTTTAGGTAGATTAGAAACAGTGACCAGTAAATTACCATTGCCATTTTAAGTCAACAAAAGACTACAGAAAACAAACGTTAAAACAATAGTATTTAATAATAATTACACAAAAGTTAATTTGGTAATGAACTTAGTTTCTGCTGACTTGCTAGCTAACCATATGGTTAACTTCAGAATCAATCAAGAATTTCCTTGGACTTAACTTAATTGGGTGACATACGATTTAAGTACATGAAGTGTGATAAATACAAGCTGTCTTGATGAAGATCGCTCTGTTGACTTAGATAGTGATTGAATAAGGGAGACTGTAATAACAAATACGTGCATAGACATTTTTAAGTAGAAGTCAAGCCAGCCTATTAGAATTAGCAACAGAAAGTTTAATATGGGTATCACTCCTTAGTTATGTACAGCGAGCAGAAGCAGTTTCATGCACACGGAAAGACATTATCACACTTGCTATGAGCCACAGAGTATAGGCAATGAAAGATAAATTTTCCTTACTTCATTATTGCTTTAAGCTTTTAACTGATGCAAATAAAAAGCTGGAGGTTGCATGCGTTTAGTTTATTTTTTATTTTACTCTTCTGATATACAAGGGTGTTTCTGTTGCTTTGTTTTAGTGAGACTGAACACCCTATTAGGCTATTATTATTTTGATTCTCTGGGAAGACAGTTTACAGATTTGACTCCAATGATGAGAAGGAGCAGATACTCTTGCAGATCATTGCTTGGCTAAAAGAACAATTTCACCATCATCGTTCAAATCACTTTGTTTTAAATCTGTAGTGTGACCTAGATGTTCTACTACACTGTCTAGACACAGAGATACAGAAACAGCATACAGAAGAGAAGCATTGACTTTCTAGTGAATATTTTCTGCCCGCATGACTACTTTGCAACAGTGATTGTAGTGATGTGATCCTTAATCACGACTCATAAAGCTGGGGTAGCCTCTGAACCAGAAGTTTGGTACTTGATTGGCAACAACTGAGATACGACTATAAAAATGACTGCTGTGTTCAACTTGAAGACTTTTGCAAGGTTAGGTTGATGACAATTTTTTCTGCTTTTCCAAGCCTTCAGAAAACTCTTTCCCACTAAGCACTGATGCTACAAAGACATACAGTTAACAAGTTCCACTTTTACTTTGGGCTGTGACCAGGTTTATCAACTATAGGAAGTAAACAAAGCATATTTCTGGTTATTGATGTAATGAATAAAAAACACTAAATTTTCTACTAGTTTGTCAATGAGATACTACTGCCAAGCTTTGTGGCATTAATGTGCATGAGTAGAGGACTGTAGCAACAACTTTCCTTAAATGTTTCAGGTTTTACTATTGCTAGGGAAAGGGAATAGGTTGTGGTTCATTGGAGGATACTTCTACAACCAGAGGAGGACACAGTACTGCTGGAAGGCTGTGTACCAATGTATTCAGGCTCCTGCAGTACTCAGCTCAAGCAGATGAGGGGGGGGAAAATCCTAAATTTAATTCTGCTAAAGTATTTCAATTAAGGTATTTTTTAAAATCAAGGGGGATTTAATCAGCATTTCCTAGACTAATCATAAAGGCTGGTAGTAAAAGTGCCATGTACAACTCTGCACATTATGAAAATATAGAATTTTCCCTCAGGTTCAACATTCAGGTGAAAAATTGCTAAAATAAGCATAACTTCTTCATTACTCTGAATTCATTTTTAAAAATGCAACTTTTTTTTTCAAGTTCTGAAAATGAATTTATTGCCATTAATCATTTTTCTGTTTATAGCTCTCCACAAATTGTAATACAGATCTTGTAATGAGCTAGTCCTTCTTAGAGATGTATCAGGTTGCTCAAAAATCCACAGGAATTAGCAAAGGCTTGTCTGGCTTTTAATTCTCCCAGCTGGTATAGACAAGCAACAGTTTAATTTTTCCCAACTGAACATGATTTATAGCACCCATTACAGTTATACATTAATACAACATTTCTAAATCATTAGAGCCTGATACAATCACAGTACTACAGTATCAGTAATATTGCTCCTGTGCCCTGCTCTTTATCACATGGTTTTGCCCCGGTCTGTATTCAATCATGCCACCATCCAGACCTCCTGCTTAACTAGCTTGTCTCTTCGCAGCGGGGCGGGGGGGGGGCAGGACAGTTTCTTCCTGGCTTCCCCCAGTGGGTGGAACAAACCTACTAAAACAAACAAAAAAATAATAGAAGAAAGGGGGCAGAATTTCCATAGATCCCACAAAGGGAATACACGAGGGAGGGATCAGTCACAGAAAGGAAGATAGGTATATGCTCCCAAGGATGCTAAGAGAACTGGAACCCTGAATTACAGCCTACGACTTAGGAAGAAATCTCCTATAGGCAGGTTCATTCTTCAGGCATGGTAAATTAGCTGGCAAGTGTGAGAAAAAGATGCTCGTATCTTCCCCAACACCCCAATGTCCAGAGGGATATCATTACACTGCAGAAAGCAGCTCTACTGCAAAGTCTGAGGTTTTTTTCTTTTGCTCTCTAGAAAGACTCCAAGGGTATTACCCTGCCCTGACTTGTATTTGCTGGTGAAGTGACTTTAACAAGGTCTTTATTTTCCTTCCCTTAATACATCAGCCAGCCAACCCAAGTGGGGAAGTGCTAATTTATTACTGTTTTCTGGCTTACTGTTGTTAAGGCAATGCTTCAACAACAGGTGAAATGATTCAAGGCTGTTAAATAGTAACACAGAAAAGCTGTGGTGGCCTTGCTTAATCTTCTTCTTGATTATAAAGCTAGGAAACATTTCAGGTTTAATGTCTTTGCTCGGTTAAATTGCATCCTTAAATCTAAGGGGTGGATTTATGCTTGAAGACATCATATTTGTTTTGAAGGTTTGCTCATCTGTTAGAAGATCATCTCTGACAAGGTGCTCTTTTTGTCTGTGAGAGCCACTGAAGGTAAGCAGCAGAAAGTCACCTTTATCATGTGAAGCAGAACAGGAAAGGGTAGGCTAAGAATGGCAATTGGTTGCCATGTTATTAAGCTCCATGTGTTGCAGCCCACAAAAATATGGTGTTACAGAGGAAATGTATTCAATGTGCAAGGTTTATTGGGGAAAGAACAGAGAGCCATAGAAAGAGCCACTCTTCTTTGAGTTTAAAGTTGAGGCTGCAGCAACCTTACAACTGTAGACAGAAATGCTGCCACAGGAGCTTTCTGTAGTGAAGCAGAGTTAATATAGAAAACTGGTAACAAGCAGATCTTTCTCAGAGTACCAAATGTGTCCTGTCACTCGTATTCTACATAAACAAAGTTAAAGGGATTTTGAGGCTCTCAGCAGAGTGGTCATAAGGAGTAGGGGGCAGGGTGGAAGGAACTGGATTTAATTCCAGTGCTGGTTTCACTTGCACACACAGTAGACTATCAGTGTAGTACACAGTATGTCTCAAGCTACCTATATGCTTCTCAAAAAAGAAACTTTACCTGTTGTTTCCTTTCCCATTATGACATACAGGGAGCATGCCAAGGGTGCACTATGTTAAGGACTGTACAAAGAGACAGAAGTAGAAAAAGAAATGTAATGATGATTCACATTTCTGAAAAAGTATCTTTAAATAGCTTTTGTGTTCTATAGCAGAAGGAGTTGGATAGAATGAGGCTACATCTCAATCCAGACCTTGTTCTTTCAGTTGTAATTTAGATTTTGTCCCACAGATCATCCCATCAGCTGGATTCACATATATAGTCTGGATTGCAAAGTCTGAGTATGTACCTTGTCAGCAAGGAAGAGGATAGATGATGGGGCTTTTCTTTTTCTTTTTTTTTTGTGAACTTGCTACTTGCAGGGTAGATTATTATTTTTCTTACAATATGACTTGTTGCTATATGGTGATGTAACTAGCCTCTGCTTTAAATAACTTCTGTAAGAAGGAATAAAATATCCAGGCAGTGAACACTGGATCACTGCTTTCAGTACCACACTGCCTCTGCCACAGCTGCTGTATCTAACATTTTGAAATGTCACTTGTTTTTCTTTTTTAATGTTTTGTATCATAACTGATAAGTCAGTAGTACCAAAATACTCTTAATATTCTTCGTACAACTTCTGCCTGAATATTTATTGTGATGCTGCTTTTAATTATAGGACACAAACTATTTCTTACCAAATCAATGTTATTTTAAGCACTCTTTGTAACCTTAAATAAATGTGTAACATCTATTCAGGACAGTATAAAGTACTTGTCCAGATGGCTTGATCATGACAGATAACCTTATTTATTGTTATGACAGTACAGGGGCAAGCTGCACCTGTGGTCTCTTCCCCAGTCTGTCTTGCAGGCTTGTCTTTCAAGCAACAGATCTTACCAACACTCTTGCAGGATTGAATCCAGCAGCTGACCTAACTTTAGACTGTATCTCTGCACTCAAATTCTTGCCCCAGTTTTATGCCAGTCAGTGCCTTATTCATCCTTTACAAGTGTTTCTTCAGATAGAATATGCCACTATTTCCTCTTTTATTTTACTGTTCTTAGTCTTGATCTTAGGACACTGCTCCCTTTTTTGATAAGGTGAACCTTGCGAGCCCAACTGTAAATTTTGATGTTGTCTCAATGACACATTTCTGTAAGGTTTTGTGACAAAGATCAAAGTTACAAAGAGTATTTTCCTATAAAGACATGTGTTATCCATTCCCTGCAGAAATACATCACAAGTACAGAAAAGGTTGAAGATCGTAATAGGTTCTCTTGCCCAGGTCAGTGGAAAATGGCAGTATGACTGTTTACAAGTAAGCACGAGACATTGCTTAAAACATATTATTCTCTCACATTTAGGCAAGCCCATCTACTTCATATATAACCTCAAGTGTTTCTACGTGACCTTGTTGTATTCTCAACATCTCGTATTGTTTTTTCCAGTGCTGGCTTAATCCTTTCCTTTCTACATGATATTTGTTAACATTTTAATACATTTTTGATCATAAAATTCCCAAAAGAAAAAGAAGCCTGTTCTGCCCCTCTGCTTGGCTCTTCTGAGACCCCACCTGGAGTACTGTATTCAGTACTGTGGAGCCCCCAACATAAGAAGGACATGAACCTGTGGGAGCGAGTCCAGAGGAGGGCCACAAAGAAGATCAGAGGGCTGGAGCACCTCTCCTGTGAAGACAGGCTGAGAGAGCTGGGGTTGTTCAGCCTGGAGAAGGGAAGGCTCTGGGGAGACCTTATAGCAGCCTTCCAGTATCTAAACAGAGCCTACAAGAAAGCTGGAGAGGGACTTTTTACAAGGGCATGTAGTGATAGGCCAAGGACCAATGCCTTTAAACTGAAAAAGGGTAGATTTAATTAGATATAAGGAAAAAATTCTTTACTGTGAGTGTGGTGAGACACTGGTACAGGTTGCCCAGAGAATCTGTGGATGCCCCATCCCTGGAAGTGTTCAAGGCCAGGATGGGTGGGGCTTTGAGCAACCTGGTCTAGTGGAGGGTGTCTCTGCCCATGGCAGGGGGCTTGGAACTAAATGCTCTTTAAGGTCCCTTCCAACCCAAACCATTCTGTGATTCTGTGAATCTAGCTAAAATCAGACAGACAGAAATTTCTCAATTAGTAGTTCTTCTAATTTTCTCTTAATAAGTCTTGGTATTGCTATATTATATCTCATTTGTGATAACTGGTTTTGCTAGCAAAACTTTATCCAGCAAGCCAGAATTATCAGTTAGACTGAAGAATATGAAGTATTTATAAAATATTATGAATATCTCCTTTGTCCCACATAATTACAAATTTTATAATAAATGATATATAAGAATAATATCATAATATTCTTAACAATGTAATAATGTAATTAAAAACAAAAAAAAAATCCCAATCTATAATGAAGAAAGTACAAATTTGTGATATAATTTCTTTTGTGATGTTTCTGTGTGATCCTATGAACTAACACAGAACCTGAGATTAGGAAAGTTAAGAAAAAGTTGACAAATATAAAGACTAATTGGGTAGCAAAACAAGGCAGCAAAATGCTGAAACCAAAGTTATCACATACAGGTGCATCCTAATTTAAAACAAACTCTTCTAGTATTCATTAAAGTCAGCAGTGGTGGTTGTCTTGACAGTAGAAAACATTGTGGTACTGCTGTCTGATTAATAACTTCCATTCGCAATCCGGGTGTTGCTGACTACAATAGAATCATTTTCAAAGTGACTCCAATGCTATATGATAAATGGATGGATATCAGGAAGAGGGCTTGATCCATAGACAATGCTGGCCATGGGGAAATAGCTGTGTTCTGTTTTGCTATTGCTAAATTTTGTTAAAATTTACATTCATTTTTCTTTATACTTTTATACTTTCCAGTGTTGTCTTATACACTTTTGTACAGTTCTTGCATAAATTTTTATCTGACATCACTAACATTTCAGCAGGAACTGCTGAAGATTACAAGTGTTAATAGGGGTTAAAAGCTACATTTATATTTATTGGCTTATCTCCACCCCTTGTGTGAGCATATTGATATTTAGCTTTAATTTTATATTCTTACAGTGCTTTTAAAGAGTAATCAGTTCGATGTTTCATCAGTTTACAAAGAATGGACTATGGTCCTCAAATTCCAAATACATAGTCTGTTTCTTGATTGAATGGCAAGCATGTATGTCATAGGCTCCTCAGGTCTGACCACACACCAAAGTTTACTTCTTATAGGAAATTCTCAGAAATTTTATTGAACTGCTAGTTTATCTTTAAACAGAGAAAATAACACATGGATGGTGGGAAATGGATCAAAATTTTATCATTGCTATGGTCTCTTTTTGAGGAAAGCAATAAAAAAAAAAAAAAAGGAAGGAGGATAAAATTAACCCAAATAGAGTAATTATTTTTTTCCCCAAAAGAGTAAAGTGTTAACTATATGAAAGACTATAAATACACTGAAGTATAAATAGGAAAACATTTGTAGTTTTTTATGTCACAAATTTTGCATTTGGGAACACGAAAGACACTGATCAATAGCAATAGGAATCAGGAGCTCCTCACAATACTGTCCATCAATGTTTGGCTAGTGTTAGAAAAGCTGGGAAATCCCTGCCCATATCTCCTGTTCAACATTTGTCTGCAAATTTAGATGTTAATGTTACACTGAAATTTAATTACTAGGTACCTCTGAAAATCAGACTGTAGGATGTAGATTAATTGCAAGTAAATACTAAGTACTCGCCAACGTGCCCAAGTTAGGAGCCTTGGTGCTCAATGCTCCCCCTATAACAAGTAGAAAGACAGAAGCTCTTGTAAGCCTGGATTGATCTCTGGAGATGCCTTTCCATTCCTCTATTGACCACAGATGAAATCTGGGACAAGACTTTAAACTTTCAACCTTCAATAAAGAGTTCAAAGCTGGCCAGGAGAGTGCCTGCAGTAATTTTAGTCTTGTTTCTCTTTCTGATTGTCTGTGCAATATAATTTAATTGCTATATCATGCTTTTCATTGTTAAGAAACATTTGGAATAGCTATTTTTTATTACCCTTTTCATGTGAATTCATCTAGCCTTAAAAGTTATTTTAATGATAATACACGATGCCATGTGGTTCTCAGCAAGTTTTGTGTCAAATATTTAGTACAACTGTGTTGAAGTTCTGCCAGGCTCTTGGTGAGAGCTGCTTGTAAAAGTCTTGTTGTTGAATCTGATTCAGTTTAAGGTAGGTCACAAATCTCAGTCACAGTTCAGTAGATCATCCAGATTTTATTGTCTGAGTTAGCCTCTTTTATGGCTGGCTTCCAAAGCAGCATGCTGGAGTGTGAGTTCAGAAGAGGCAAGCTAGGAAACATGAACTAAAGGACTGAGAAGGCACCATGCTGCTAACATGCAATCCATACTTTGCTAGCAGTCCTCTGGTTCAGTTCTTGATATTGTCCCTTGTGAATAACAGCAAATTAAACTGTAATAAAATTCATATCATTGTTTAGGGGAACAAAGATTCTCCATCTGTTCTGGAGTTGAGTGTGTCTATTATCTCTGCCATCCTCTTAATCAAGAGAAGCAGCTGACAAGAAATGTGCTAAATATGACTAGCAGGAGACTGCAGATAACACGAGTCAGTACTTTGCTTCAGGTCAGAGAATACAAGTGACAAACTTTGGATAAATTCCTTTCCCTTTCCATTTAAAAATACCTACCCATGGTACCAGCCAATATTAAACATGACCTTTCCTGATATCTATCATCATGTGAAAAATAACTTAGGTCTACAGAGTAGATAGCAGATTTAGTAATATGCATATATCCATAGCAGTAGGTTATATTCTATTTTGCACTATAATACCTCAGTAACAATTAACAGAATAAAAGTTGAACTTTTAAAAAGCAAGTTTCAGTACTAGCATTCTCAAGGGCATATTGGTGTGTACCATATTTGATGGTCTGAATTTACTCACTGAAATCTTCTAGTAAAGACAGTAATACACCTAGTCAGTAAATTCTGTAGAGTGCTTCTATATCTATTGTATAGCAAAAAGTTCCTGGCTGGAAAAATTGGTGAGAAAGCATTTTGGCAAGAATTATTAGAAATATTTATTAATGACATTAACATGAATTTTCTGAATTACATTAACATAAATTATTGTCCACATTTTTCTGATTGTTTTTAAAAGATTGATTGCACCCTTGCTATAGTATTAGTTTCATCACACACTGTTATTCAGAAGAAAACAGTTTAAACAATCTACTGGCAAGAGCTACAGCTTTTTTTGTTGTATTTGCTGCTGGATTTCATTACCCCTCAGGTATATTGATTAGGTGGGAAATTTATAGTATGTGTTTCTCAAACAAGTGTTGAGAAAAATATCTGCCTCTTAAAGGTATTTACAAATACCTTAGTAAAAGACAATGGAATGTAATAGCAATTAAGAAGGTCATAACACTGCTATTATAAGATGCATAGTAAATCTTTTCCTTTTGGCATGCCTCCCCATTCTGCTGTTTTTCTGTGCAATAACCTTTATAAATACTATTAATTATGTCATATAATGTATATGTAAGCTTCAGTCCTTCACTAAACTACACTATTTGTAACACTGAAATCCCATTTTTATGAGTACTTTTTCTTCTCTATTTCCATATTGGAGCTTCATTATTTTTTTCTTTCCCTTGTCTAATCCTTCCTAGATCACTCTGTTGTTTTGGGGCTTTTATTAGTTCATTATATTTCTTATTTCAGCCATTGACAGAGAAGTTGTTTCTTGTTCTCTAGAATATTAACTTATTTCTTCTCTAAATTTTACCCCTTTTCACAGCTGAGTTGTTAGCTGACATGTTTATTTTCCAGACCAGCTTTTAAAATTTGTTTTCCTTCCTTTAATTTATAAATGATATAATCAATTATTTATACATTATTTCCCTAGTGAGTCCTAGGCAGAATATTTGATTGTCCTCAGATAAGTCATGCCACAAGCAAAGCACTCTTGGGCAGCTGACACCGGTTAGCCCAGCTAGTTTTTAACCTCTCCTGAGCCTTGACATGTCTAAGGCCAGCCAACAACTGCCTACACACTGTATCACCCAGTGAATGAAAATGATGCATTGTATGAGCCCCTTCACCCCCCTTTTTCTTACCTGGCATTGTTTTGCCTGTTGCATATGCAGTCGGAAGATAGCCTGGATAAAACAACTGTCTGTAAGAGAGAAATACAATCTAACTTCAGCTGTGTAACAGCCTTCCCTCAACATCACCTCAGCATCAATAATTCGATGTGGGTCTAATAATCACATCGGCATTCGCACAACCTGGCTGAGATTTGAGTAGTATCCACACAGTATTACAGAACTTGTCCAGTTTTTCCAGGCAGACCTACATACACAAAAATACATTTGTATTCTGAAGTTAAGTACAAGCAAAAGATTTGTGCTCTTTGCATTGTTACTAATAATGTCCCATAGCTGTTCATTTTTTAAGTAAAGAACTAGTTTTATAAGTAGATGACACACTGTCTTCTACACTCTAATTAAAACTTATCTTTGGTCCTTAGGTGTAATGACTGCTCTTCTGAGATGAGCTCGTAATTAATGCACAGAGATCCTGAAAGTCCCACCTCTCAACAGTAATGATTGACATCCAAGGATACATAAATTACACTAATTGAGCTTTCCATTTATACATTTTTGTGCAGCCAACTCATCAGAAAAGGTAGGAGAACAGACCAGCATAACAACAGTTATTTTGTTGTCATCTGTTTTTCCCTGAGGGGGAAAATCTTGCAGAACTATTGAACATTTATTACCGTGGGTGTCAACTCTCTCTTCAGGTTTTAGATGTAACAATTACTTTACTATGAAAATGAGCGGTTTTAATTCAGTGATACGGTTGCATAATGAATGACAGTATTCACTATTCAAAAACAAGAATGGCTTACAAGTCAGTGGGCAATGCTTTGGATTGCAGATAATGTTGCATAGCACTACGTACTCTCTGAACAGAAGTTATTTGGTATTAAAACAAGATATTTCACTGTATGAGTGGTGTTTGATCTGTAAATGTTCTCTTAATTTTGACCTACAGTCAGAAGGAGAGATTTTATAGTATTTGTTACGCAATCAATTATTTCTAGGATTCAATTTAGTACTTCAATAATAAACTTTACTTTGCATTTAACTGTCTTATTCTGGAGTCAGTTAAGCTGAAGTCATTGAATAAAGTTCAGCATTCTCATCTGAGCTGAAGTCCTTTGAAAGAAAAAAATACTGATAAGAACATGGTGGATAGAAAGGAACAAAAGGCACTGGGGTGTATCAGAGAGATATTTGGCAGAGGAATCACATTACAAATAGTATATAGGAAGTACTAGAAGCAGGCAAGGAAAAAAAAAACTGGAAATGAGGCCAAACATATGCCTGCATAAAGATTTATCTACATTTTAAACAGTAATCCAGGGTACAACAATAACTTACTTGATCTCAGAAATCAGCTTTTGTGTGACTGTGGTTTTGACTGTCTAGATAACTTAGGACACTTTAAGATGAACTTATTTGTTCCTTATTTATACCTTTAATTTCTGGTGACTTATAACAAATTTCAGTGAAAACGGATCTCTTGAAATAGGCATCAGACTTTCATTAAAGAAATCTGTTCAATTTCAGTGTTTGTATTTTACGGTTACCTGCTATCTATACTCTTTTCTAGAAATGGGAAGCATTCAAGCTATGGGGAAAAAAACAAATTGAACATGATTCAGAGATGATATTTGAGGATTCTAAAAATAAGCCAATGGTTTAATTGGCAGTGCTAAGCTTGAGGGCTAGAGGAATTACACTTCCTTGGGGAATATTCATACTGGGGAAGATTAAAATATGAATACTTATTGACTTATCCTTAAATCTGGAACAGAAACAGATCTAGCTGTTTGTACCTAGATGAAAAGTGAACTGATCTATGGAAAAAAATGTAAACATATATATATGTGTATGTGTGTGGACTGGGGACTGTTCAAAGTCTGAGATGTTTTACTCCGCAACTGCAGCATAAAGGCTATAGAGAAAGGGATTAAAAGCAAAACTAAAACCAGGATTGCATAAGGCAGGTGCTGGACAGAGAGAGGTCTCATCAAAGCAGTACACTGTCTTTGCAATATCCCCTTTGTGTACACAAGGTTATAAAAATGTGTATTTCCTGTGCAAGACTACAGAAGAAAGCAGGCTGGGAGTAGGGGAGCAGAATGAAAGTCATTCTAACTCTAAGAGAGACTCTAAGAGAGTCCAGCCTTTGTATTTCTTCCAATAAAAATACGAGGACAAAATGAAACAAAACTTTAAATTTAGAGTTAAGAGTACAGAGGTAGCATAGATGACTGGGGGGGGGGGGGGGAAATGGGGAATAAAGTATAACAAAAATGGCTATTCCAAATACCCTTCATATCTAGAACAACTTAATACTCTTAGGATTAGGGCGAAAGTATTAGTAGATCTTTTCTGAGAATGTAATGTCATCTTCTTTGTGATATAACTCTTTGTCCAAAGTAACCCATCGCAAATTTTTATATTTACCTATAACTTGTAATATTACTGTGATTTTCATATTGCATGTATGAAGACATAACATCTAGGTATTAAATAAATTTTTCTCTTTATTGCTGGGCACATGGAAAGAATATGCACTCCAACTTAGCTACTTTGAGAAAACTGAATTGTTTAAAACCGAACCAGTTTGTTAGAACCAAAATGTTTTAACTTGTTAAGGAGAACAAAGATGCTTTTGCATAACATAATACAGCCACTAGTCTGTCAAGGTCTAACTTTATTATCACACCTTCAGAATATGTGTATTTTTGTACTTATGAAATGGTAGATGCTCAGTGTAAGTTTCACTAGACTGAATATACGTGGAAATATCTATTAACAGGAAACATATGCATACATTCAGTGTTGACAGCTGTTTTAAACTGTAGTTAAAATGTATTTTGTGCTAATTCAAAGTAATAGTTCTAGCTATAGCACTAGCTTTAAAGATCTTAGCAAATGTCAGATCAACTGAGACCAATATATGCCTCTTGCTTATGATAATCAATTAGCCATTAATAATAGGTGTTTCATTTTGAATAGCTGCAACAATAAATTATTCTCAGGGCGAAATGGTGGAGCCTAGTTTCCTTTGGCTTTTGGAACCAGTAAAATAACAGAATATCAGTCAAGTTAGTAAAGTGTACCCTTATTACACATTCTGCATCAGTACATAAGCTGCCAGCATATGATCAAAGACTGCAGCTGTTTCAGTTATATCACAGTCACATCATACACATTTCATAGTTACAGCAGAGACATAGTTCCAGGGACAACCCAGTCACCTTGCAGACATACAGAGTTCAGTGGAACCTCATTGAATTGTACCTCGATATTATATGAAACTGGTAGCACATCTATTAGGTATGAGAGATATATAATTTCCTTCTTAAAATTCTTTTATATGAATTTCCTGTATGTCTTCTCAAGAAATTGAGGCTTTTGTTCACACAAAACTTCAGTGCCATGTTTGCATATTTTAATTTTAAATTGGTAGTTGCCAAAAGTAAAGAATTATTAATATTCAAATGGCTGTGTTGTATTGCACACATTCAGGCCATGTGAAGGCATTAATAAAATATCTAAAGTTAATTAAAATAATTATAATGTAAGCTGGAATATTAAATTGTGTTTTCATAGCTGTTGACACATTTTTCCATTTCACTTCATGGACGAATGTTTCACTTAATTCAATGAGGTTTGCCATTGACTTTTACAAAAGTAGAATTTCACCTAGTCAATTTTTAGTAATAATCATATGTGTTTTAATAACAACTGATTACCTGTTCTATATTATCAGGTTCCATTGTGAGAAACATCAGCAAGGGAGAGGTCTTAATAAGAAAGTGATTCAAGGAGTTATTTCTGAAAATGTTTTAAGAATTACTTAAAGTTGAACACAGAATAGCTAACTGCTATATTGCAGCAAAATTAAACTGGCAACATCTTTGTCTGGAATTTTAAAGACACTATAACCTCAGCCTTGTTGTTGGTTTAGTTCCACATTAGAATTCACCAAAATAGTATAAATTTACCTTTTATGTAGCCAAGCAATACAACAAAATAGAGGCAGCCAGCTAATCCAGTATATCTTAGTATTTTTGCAGGAATAAATTGCTGAAGCAAAGTGAAACAAAAAAGCTCAAGTTTATTTAAGGAATAGCTATAACAAAAAATACAACCTTCTGTTCTTAGCCATGTTTCCTAAACCTATTTTTCACACTTTACAGTTAAAGAAACATATGTGTATTTGTTCTGATAACTTTCAGTGCATATACAAAAAAGAATAGGTTGTAAAACTAAAATATGTTAGGTGGGATAATAATCTATTATGGTAACAGTCAAATTGCTTGTCATGTCATGAAGGGTTATGCTTTAATTAAGCAATAAGGCATGACAGGGTGTGAATTACAGTGTAATAATTCTTGTCTAGTGTATTGTTAGGCAAGAGGCCAAAGGCCTAGTGCCACTGAATGCTGCAGGAATGAATTACTAGGCTGTAATTTAAACAATGCAATAGCAGATTGCAATAATTGTAAAATATTACATTTTAAATGAAAAGATACAAATTATAATTTTGCTATACCTAATTACTCCCTCAATAAACTCTTTTGCTGCCAAGGCTATAATAGAAGAGAGACATTTTCTATTTAATATTATATTTAGATGGCAATTAAACTTTAAAGAGAATTGTTTCTGGGAGATATGAAGGATGCTATTTTGATACCATTTTTCCTGAAATAAACAGCAGATATACAGCTCTGAGGAAAAATGTTCCCTAAATTCTTTCTTTTCATTGGGCAGAACCAGTGTACAACTATTAAAGTCAGAGTTTTGTGAAACTCCTCTTACCTAGAAACCTTGCATTTAGTGGAGACTTTGTTATTACCTTTACCTTTTGAAAGCACAATTTTTCTTCTTCCCATTCTTCCTTATTGACACCTTTTCAGAAGAAACCTCATTTATAAAACCCTTCAAATTCACCTTTCAGATTTTTTTTAAACTATTTTCTATGACTTTTTTTTCTGATAATCAAAGGAGAAGTCAATAGGAGGAATGCAAAAACACAGGATTGTAAGAGCTCCTATTATATTTCTGTGCTACAAAGCATAAAATCAAAGATACTGTAAATAGTTAGAAATGTTGAAAAAAGTGACGAGCTTTGATGGTTTTCTGCATTTCCATCTGTTGTATGATATAGATAGCAAAACCCACATAGTTAAGTCTTACAATGAATGATGTTTACCACTACTAAGAAATCATACCTTATGGTCCATTTTGTAAAGTTATTTCACTGTTTACATGTCTGACTGGAAAAGGTTCAGCAGGTTCCATGTAAATGAGATGCGTGCAGTTTCCTTCTTGAGAGAAATTGGAAGCCTCGTCCATTGATACATTTATTTGTAGCTGAGCAACATCAGTCAGGTTAGTGGTCTCAAAAAAAAATAAAACAAACCACCAAACCAACCTATTTCTTCTCAGTCATGAGATTCAATAGAACTGGACTAAAATGCAGAGGTTTTCTATTATTTCACATTGCTTTTGTGCCAGTGATGTAAATCAATACAGCTTCTAGAAGTTACAGGTCTGCTGTACAGTATCACTCCAATCTAAATCTCTGTCTGTCTTTCACATATATTTCAGTTAAATTTTTGTGTTCAATATGAGCCTGGCTATTTTCTGATGCACTACTAAAAGTCAGATACAGGACCAATTTGCAAGTTGCTGTTTGGCTCCTTAGTTTGTTGTCCTCAAGTAAAACCATAAATTGCCAGTTGACTTATTCATATTACAATTAATATACTTCCTTTCAGTGTTTCAATAATTCCTATGGTAATACCATTACTAGGTAATACTCTTTTGTATCATCACTTCTGTACTGTAGTGTAGCTGTAATAGTAAAAACAGTAAGAAGAGAGTTAGTGTTTAGGTCAGTATATGAACAAAGAGACAATTTTTTTTCCACAACACTTGAATTACAATCAGATTTGCCTTCAAAGGTTTCTTTGTATGCTAAGAAAATCTGTCACTATGACAGAGTTCACAGGAGGAAACAATTGGTTTAATTTTCACAACAGTTGAGTAGCTTCCTCTTCTTCCTAAGCACAGTTCATCAGAAATAAAATATATTGCACTTCTGATAGGGTTTCCCACAGCCAGTTGACAAATTTGCTTTTGGTTTCACAGTGATTAGGAGGGCATTTCTACCTGTTAGCTTTCAGAAAACAGTTGTCTTTAATCTAAGACTGCAGTCTAGATAAAGGTTCATGGTGATTATTCATCACTAAAACATTTTTAATGCCTGTAACTCCTATAAACTGATGTTTTGACTGACTTTTTCCATTTTTATAATACACAAATTTGTATAAACACTCCGTAACTTTAGCAGAAAAGTAAAACGGCAACAGAAAATGTTCAGGGCAAAGGATAATAAACTGCCAGTTGAAGCTTCTGTTTTTCAAAATAGTAATGCTTTTGAGATTTGATTAGCAATGACATATTATATGACAAAAGAAGAAAAAGGATTTAGAAATGGAAACTAAAAATAGTCATGTGGTAATTTAATAACCTGGCAGATTTTATTCCATCTGCTAGGAAGAGTTTGAAAGCCATTTCCTGCTGCCACTCACACCACAGAAGCTTCAGAGTTCAGAGATGGAATCAAATACCTGATGTGAAAATCTGCTATTATGATTCATATCCAAAGATTCATATCAATATCCTTGCCTAGAATATTGTGTAGGGTTATTTAAAAAAGAAAAAATGAATCTAAAAGTTTAGGATTATTATTTAGCTCATTGTTAATACCACACCTTGTGGCAGAAAAAGGACAAAAAATATTCATCCTTTTCAGTTTATGAAAATTGTTGAAACTATTATGTGTGACTGGACAACTCAGGAAACCAGATTTCTCAGATATGTGGTCCAGTATTCAAATTTCATGAACTTACTTTCAGAGTGACAATACAGTATTGCATTGATCTGTCGTTTATTGCCATCCAGAATTGATAAGCAAACTGGGGGAAGAGAACATCATGTCAAATTATGTGGACAGAAGGTATGAAGGAGAACATGTGTAGTGTAAACCTGTAGCTGATGAACTGGCCTTCCAAGCCACCACAAATAAGTACTGGCATGCACTGCGTGCTGGTGATGGGTTAGCTGCAGCAACCCACATGTATCTGTATACAGCTGATTAGGTACTATAATTGGTTATTTCTAGATGATACTTCACAGGTGTTTGATTGATATAAGAAAACATAAATTACCTTTTGTCTGTCATGACAGAAAATCTGTAACACTCCTGTTAATGTTAATCTTGTCACTGGGGAAGTAAGAACATAAGTTAGAACTGAACATGGGCGAGTGGTACAAGCCACTGTAAGCACTATTTTACTTTTTATACAGAAAAGTGTCTTTTACATTTGGTTGCTCAGGAAAAGAATTTACGGGAGCATTGAAACTTCACTGGCAACTTGACCTTTTCTTTTTCTTTCCTAAGGTGGCCAGAAGAAACAGATAAGTGTGTTTATATCAGAAAATGTAAAAATAATCTACTTTCCTGTTAGATAAAGTTTTCATGAAAAATTAAAACCCTTATGTAATGCACTTTCTACCCATTCACACATTCTCATGCTTTTTGCAAGTCTTAAAATGCTCTAGCCCAAGATTATGTTTTATTTCACCTGAAATCACTTGTTAGAAAAGAAAATGAAATAATCGCAATACAAAGGAATATTGACAATTGTAGCTGTGGGGATTTTTTTATTAGTCTTTGAAAAAAATTTCATTCCTAATTTGTAGGAATCTTTTCAGGTGTATGATGGAAGTGGCATGATTACTTACTAAGTTCTGAGCCGTATATGAGAGGCCAGTTAGTGTCATATTGAGTTCTACAGGATGGGCATTTGCTTAGATACTTCTAGAACTGGGCTAGAACACGGATATAAGGATATAAATCCTTGTGCTACATTATTGATCCACCAAGCCATCAGCTCTGTCAGGATATACTACTTTCCTGCCTGGTTCATGCAAAACAAATGTGATATTTACAAATACAGATCAATTGAAATAACACTGGCGTTAATGATTTTCACAAGCATAAAAAAATATCTCATTGCAAATGGTTTCATGCGCACAGCTTTCATCAGGCCTAAGATTAGCCTGTTGGAGTAATTAAAACATCATAATAGGAGATTACGTTGCTAAAGCTAAACTCACAGTTTATTATTACTTGGGTTAATATGTTTCCATATGATTTTGAAAAAGATTTTTTTTGTCCCAGCGAGTAGACCTTGGATGTAATACAACCAGCTCAAGCAAAGAGATTTGTTAATGTGCAAAATGTGATTTGTCTGTGTTATCTGGGCTTCTGGAGAAGGATGCATAACGAGCTGTAAGCAAAAGGACTGGAAGAACTGGCCTGTGTGCCCTTCAGACTTTAAGTAGAATACAGACTGCAGTCTCAAAAAGTGCATTCTTAAAACTAGCATGAAGATGCAGTTTTCCATATGGAACAGCAAAGTTCATACAGTTTCATTATATAGATCAGGCATATATGAAGTTTTAATTAATTGGATCTGATTTATAAGTGGAAGGCTTAAGTTTAACCTTTCCTTTGTACAAAGCTTATTCTAAGCATTCCTCCCCTCACCCTTTGACTCAGCATTAACATTTGGACAGGTATACCATGGGATATAATATTTACCTTTGTCACTTTATTTTGGCATAAACAAATGGATCCCAAATGTGACTCTTTCTCATACATGTCCACATTATAACAGTGACTGCTAGAAAGAAGTAACAAGAAATTCAGAATCTGAATATGTATTTACCTGAAATTCATAAAAAAGTAATCTTGAAGAAAAATAAATAATTAAATATTGCTAATGATGTAAAAGATATGACAATTAAAAAATTATCTCAGGCATTACGTTAATATTATTTATCTAATCTTTCTAGCTCCTTTCAGCTGTGTATTAGATGATTGATTGGCTCAAACCAGATTTTTGCCTTTTCGTTTATAAAGCAAGGATTTTTCAGATCTATAACTGTGTGCTGTGCACCCCAAGGTGGCTTGAACAGCCAATAGGAGTAATAGGGGTGATTAAACCTTGTCACAGGAGGTTAGATGTGGTGCTTTCTTCCTACATGACAGGCTGTGACAGTCAAACAGCACTGAAGCAGAACAAACGACAGTGGCAGTTTGCTGCAAGCAGTGCTACTGTCACAGCTCCCACTAGAAAGCTAAATGCTAGGTATTCAGCTCAGAGAAGTTTCAAATAGACCATGCAAATTCTGGTTTCAAAAATTTCCCTGCAAATAAGTAGTGACATGCATTAACTGCAGAGTGATTCTGTTGTTACATGAGTGATTGTCCACTGTCTGATGCTGGCCATGATCATAGTTTATGAGCGACACTGTTGATCTGTTTACATTTGTGCATAGCTGTTCCTGTTATGGGAAATCTGCCTTTGTTTGAGAGAGCTGGCCTACTCATGTAATTAGAATGAAAGTTATCATTGTCTTTAATGACTGCATGTGTTTGTCACTGAATAATTATGTACAGGATGCTACAAAAACTGTGTACCTGACTGAGCCCATAAAAACACATATATTCAGACATACCAGCTTTCATTCCTGAGTAAAACAGACTGACTTCATGAAAACAGTGGAAGGCTGACCTTTGAATTTTTAACAGATTCTTCAAAAGGCAAAAGCTAACCAAGAAATGCGCCCCCAAATTCAGTCTTTTCAAGTGCAGCGTTCCAGGCTTTTGTAACACAACAGGGGAGACAGATTTAACAGGAAAGCAAAATTAAGCATCTTACTAGTCTGCATAAGGGAGTGGCATACTATGAATATTTTGTTTTCTCATTTTAATCTTAATTTAGACAGTGTTCCAACCGCAAAAGAAAAGCAGTACTGTGAACCTACATATGTATGTATTTAAATCTATAAAGATGGGTAGAAGGGATTTGGAAAAAATTCAAGAGAGCCTCTACAAAGTCAATAGTGAGTCAATATAGATAAGAATGTTTTCATTATTTCAATGTACACTAACTACAGAGATCTTTTCTAGCTAAAGAAGTGTTATGCCTAGATTTTCTTACTGCTTTCACATAAACTTAAGTAATTCTGAATAAATTCTGGCTTGACACTTTCAAGTTGCTGTTTGTTGCTGTTAGCAATAAGATTAGCTGAAATTGTCTCACTTAGCTATGGACGGTTAAGGAATCGAAGGTTACAGGAGTGTAGTTGAGCTTGCACTGAAAAATGCCCCTTCTAGAAGGACTAAACACCTCCTTTTGTACCTCCTTAAAATTAATCCCAAATTTTACCATTTCTTTTCAGAGGATATTTTAATCTCGGAAGATGTGTTTTTCTAATTCTACTAGTCTTTTCTAACAAGATGGTTAGCAATTAGTTTTTAAACATTAATTTTTCAGCACATTTTATTTTGTTTATTTCTGCTAGCTGTAGATATTAAATGTGTAAAGCTTTACATGTGTTATCCCATTTTCACATGTATTCACATCATGACTGCACAAACAAGAGCCTTTTTTTCAATTTTAAAATCAATTAAGAAAAATCCTATCTTATTAGGGTGAGAATCACCAAAGCTTATCTTAGATCTGGTCATGTGCATCCATTCTTCAGTGTGCTTCCCTTGCACTGCTGGGCTTGCTGCCTTCTGGCAACTCCTGAACTCTGCTTCTCCATTATACCCAAAGCAGTAACAGCTGTGATAACATTTACTGGTTGAAATACTGATATGACACTCCACTCTTTCAATACAGGGCATCTTTTTCACTCTGTTCTCTTTCTGGCAAATTAGATAAGGTTTTTCACAAAAGAGATCCATGCTGAAGTATGAGTTCAGTTTCTCGGACATACCTGTCCTTTCATCAGCTCTTTGATGCCCTTGTTCCTGATAGGAATTGAGACGTGCTGGGAGGGAAGGATTTGTAGGCAAAAATGCCTGAGAAACTATATAGGGAGCATTGTTTCCATCTGGTGAACATTGTGTGGTTCGCCAGAGAAAAACTCAGATCCATCTGTCTTTTCTGGGTATGTCAGAAGAGGTTGCTCTCTAATAAATATTATCAGTGTTGTGGACAGCATTGGGAGTGGTTATGAGATGAAGCAGGACTTTCACCAAGCAGTAGTGAATTAGAAGTCTCCTTTCAGAACACCTTTTCAGCTGCCAGTGTGTTTTCTTCTCAGTTCTCTTCCCAGATTTTTGCAGACCCTCAAAGAGTTGGCTAGGGGTTGTCATAATCCAGTTAGTATATGTCACTGAGCTAGGACTTTGTGCTTGTTCATTAGAACGGGGGCTTACAAGACAGGAGGAAGTGTGTTGTTGCCTCAAAAACAACATTCAAAGCTTTTAAAAAAGTATTAATACCAACCTCAACAAGATTAATTTGTCTGCTTTATCACTTCTGTCCATGAAATTATTACCTAAAATGTGAGATTAGGCATTTGAGAGACATTCTGAAAAAAGATGTAAGCATTCTGTTGGAGTAAAAGAAGCCTCTTCTACTCAAATAACAATCAAGAGTATTTTCACAGATCACTATAATTTCTTTAAAATGCTGCAGTTTTTAAGCAAAAAGGCTGAGGAGGTTATGTCAATATCAATATTAAATGGGTTTTAATTACTAAAATTAAGTTAATAAAATTGAAAGCAGTTGAGTACAGAGTAATCATGTTTAGAAAGCTACTCAGCAGTTTGTTTAAAATAAGTCATTAAAGTCATGATTTAGATGTTCTATCTTGCTTACCACCACACAAGTAGTTAATACAAAACATTCCATTTTACAGTTATGAAAGAAAAAAATATTTTTTTAAAAGAGCTGTAAATTGGGTTGTGCTGGAAGCATCCATTTTCTTGCCTCCATCACTGCCAACTCCCACTGTTTTCTTTGATATATGATTTGCAGACTACTATTATTATTTATGTGTTTTACAATTACTGCGAATGACACCTCCCCTTCCTCAGCCCTAAACCACAAATCTGAAATGAATAAATGCTGTTTATTGTGACAGTCTGCCTTTTGTCTGTGGAACAATGACAAACTACACCAATGACAGCCAGTTGCTGTTTTTAGCTACTGCTCTCGAGCTCAGTCTTCAAGTGTTCTTCAGAACACGACAACAGAGAGTCTGGAATAAAATAAGTGAAAATGTATTGCATTTGTTTAGCATGCCGTGACACCATTGTCCAATACATTGAGTAAACAAGAAGAATAAATTACATAAGCATGATAGGTTTTAGTTCTCTACATTTCATTGAGATTTGTACAACTGTGGTCATATCAAAATTAATATATTAATGTGGTTTAGTATTAACATTTTTATATTCATCTAGAGAATTGCCTTCTGACTAGAATGAAGTGAGGGAGGAGAAATAAAGAGAGCACTTTTAATTATTTGTGAAATCTAAGAACATTTTTATTCACTCTGCCTGAGCTCTTCAACAGAGCTAAGGCACCATGGAATGACTTTATCTCTATGAATTTTGTGAATGTCTTCTGACCTGCAGCTAGTCAGTTTTTAAGAAATACTAAAACGACCTGTTTAATATCTAATTGTACCTAGCAGCAGAGTTAGTAAGTAAATCAGTTTTTATATTTTGACTTGACCCTGGCTTCTATTTAAATGCAGACTTGTAAATATGCCTAGGTATTTATTTGATGTCATTTTCTTTACATCAGCATTTGTGTGTAAATGTAGCATTTCGACTTGAAACTAGATGTTATCCTTTGTTTATGCTTCTTCCTCCCCTTACCACGCGTGGTGCTTATGTGTGCATGTGCACATGCATACATGCAAGCATATGACAATGGTAGTGTATAATCCTTTAATGTATTTATGTATGTTCGTATATATACATGAGTACTGCACAGGTTTTTGTTTGCTTAAATGTCTGAACACATCATAATCATAAAGGATTTTCTGGCATTAGTATTATTGTCATAGAATGCTGTGACACTTAATAATGGAAAAGCAATGCCTAGTGTTTAACTTAAATCTTTATTCAGTGCATAACGTTACATGTGTCTAGTATCTCATGAGAAAGGACTTTTTTCTGAATTACATATAGTATACTGATCAACATAGGTATCTTAAAATTCCTCAGTTTGTGGTGTTTAATTTTTTTTTTTCCTTTTCTCAAATCAAAGATAATGGAGAGAATATAAGCAAATTCCAAGCTTGCATAGGTACTGCCAGCTTGTAGAAAATATATTTCTAATTAAAAAGGACATAATCTATAGTCTTGCTTGGAGCTTCCTATAATTTCATACATTAAAATCTGCACTTAATTTTTTAATGCATATCTCAGATGAATAATTTGCCTTCTCTTCTTCAACTATCTGTATCTCCTTCCTTATTTTTTTATTTTGATTTTTCCCTTTGATGTCCCCTGTACCTGTTTTATTTCTTAGACTTCCTATCTTCTGCCTTGCAGAAACACCTGGA
Source organism: Ibycter americanus (assembly GCA_035590275.1). Taxonomy (NCBI): domain Eukaryota; kingdom Metazoa; phylum Chordata; class Aves; order Falconiformes; family Falconidae; genus Ibycter; species Ibycter americanus. The sequence goes on from JAVJGI010000001.1 coordinate 2,987,777, forward strand.
TATATTCACAATATAGTTCTTTGTTAAACAGAGGGATTTATTATTTTCTTTTTTATTTTTAAATACAAACAAAAACCACGAAGTAGGAAGCAGGGTAACTTAAGAGTGCACAGACTCTTTTCCTTGCAACAGTCATTCCTCCAGGACTGCATTTTTTTTACTAATACCCAGAGAAAATCCTTGAAGAAAATCTATGAAGTAATATAGAGAGTTATATATCTTTGTATACTGATTAATAGATGATATAAATTGATATTCAGTTCATCTATGGTTCCAGCAAAGAGAAATAATATTCTTGTATGGTTGAAGGAACTGTTTTGTGAAAACTTTCTTGAGGGTAAAATATGTTAAAGTACCTTAAAATATAGTGTAGCAATATAAGCATGAAAATATTCAACTGGTAGAAATAAGGCCTTGTATGTGTTTTGTATAGACAAGAAGTCAGAGCTGCAAATAGGTTCCCTTCCCAAAGTGTCAATCCACACTAAACTCAAAAGAAAAATTCTTCTGTTTCCAGTCTATCTTAGTATTTTTTTATGGTGTTGGACAGCATGAAATTAATGAGTAAATAACACAGCATAACAATACATGAGATAAAGAACAGACATATATACATTTAGTAAAGAAAGCTGTTTTGACATTCTTTGCTGGGTATTCTAATCCCATGGAGAACACTTTATCCTCTTGTGTTGCCTCCTGGCTGCCAAACACATTCCCATTTGAATAAACAACGTTGTGCTCCTTCATATAGCTTAAGTATCCTTCCTAAAGACATAAAGTGTGGTTTAGTTATTTCGGATAATATCTAGGTTATGGCCATTATCTAGCTATAATAAGCTACTTGCCATCAGTAGAGCTGTCCAGACATTAATGAGTTCCTTTCGATTCTGGAGATTAGTTAGGCTTACATGTCAGTTTTTCACAGCTGTATATTGATTTATTTATTGTTTACTTTCACTTCAAATTTTACTAAGATGGTTTAAGAAAGTCTTCTCATTAGTCATTTCCTGTGTATTATAATTGAAACAGTTATTGATAGTTTAAAAACACCAGAAAAAATGTTTACACAAGGACAATGGATTATCTCTCAAAACCTCAACACAAAGATATAGTAACCACAGCTTGTGATATTTAAGACGAAAATCTGACAAACACATGTTCAAAATTAAATCGGTGTTTACTGCTGTTTGAATGTATGCAGAGAAAGGGATAAATACTAATAGAAAGGTCAATAAAGCATATGCAGCAGGTACTTTACTGATTTAACACAGAGATGAGGCTTCTTGCTTGCTGGCTACTTCTGTTATCAATTAAAAAAACTCTAGAAATGAAGTAGTTTGGCCTGCAAGATAAACTGCCCAAATTTAATCTTTTGTCAGGAGTGTAACAATGAATTCTAATTATGAGGCTTTAGATTCCTAATGTGATTTTACACATTACAAGCTATGTAGAAGTGATAGTTTCACAAATCTACTTGAGTAATAGTGATCTGATTATCTTTGCTATTTTTCACCTATAGAGAACGCGCAGTTTCACATATATGGAATAGCTGTAAAGTAGCTTGAAACAAGCTACAATAGTGAAGCTACTATTCAACAGAAATCTTTCTCAGGCTTGTGAAACTGTTTATTCAGGGTAGATGTAGTCACTTGCAGAGTAACAGACCAAGGGGATCTTTCTTTAAAAGCAGAAATGTTGAGGTCCCCTCGTTATAAAAGAGCCATGTCTCTTCCCCAGTACTCTTGCCCAATCATTCCAGCTACAAAAGCCAGAGCTATTTGTATTCAGCCCTCCTCAGCTTTTCCTTTCCCCTCTCTAGTTTAATTCATTGCAGAACTGGACAGCATGGGATCAATGAATGAATCCTATTTCAAGTGACAATATATTAATTTAAAAATAGGAATATACAGCCATTTTGACAATCTAGATTTGGTATTCTAATCTAATAGAAAAGCTCTCATGCACTTACATTGCCTCTTGGCAGCCTAAACAAATCTCCATCTGTGTGAATAGTGCTATGTCGATCATATGACTATGCTGTTTACACTTCAATTTAATATATAAAGCAAGTTTTCAATTATAAATGTATTTCGCTTCCTTGGGCCCTGGGGTCACTAGAGATACAAAACAGGAGCAGTAGCAAGGAAACTGTGAGATGACCAAAAAAAGAGACCATTAATTCAGACCCCTTTTGGCAGCAGACCAATAATCAAAATCATTTTCCTAAGCCAGTCACTTGAAACACCCATACAGGTGGACTACATTGGTATTTGCCATTACAATTTTTACTCAGCATTTTTTTACCCATCTCTTTTTTTTCATCTGCTACTATGAGTATTCTGTGAATGCTACTCTATGCCTCACATTCAGAGTTTATTGGATCTTTAGCATGCAAATCAACAATCAACAACAACAAGAAATGCAGACATAGCATTTGACTTGTGACTTCCAGAAAGTCTAATTTTGCTGCAAAGTTGCCTTAGGTAACACATCAAGAGCTTGCAAAATGTTGTAGAAAACACCTTCTGAACTGAATGTGACTATAATTAATACAGTCACCAAAATGGCATAAAAAGAGAGATCTCTCAGACCACTTCCAGTTTCAGTTTAATTCCTGATCTTAATCTGCAAAGAACCTACTACGTCAAGTCCAAACTAACACAGCAAAACAAACCTGAGACAAGCTGCCAATTTATAGACTGAAAGCAAAATGAAATGAAAATCTCAGAAGCCTTACAAAGTTTGCCAGAGACTTCTTGTTAACCTTCCATACAGAATATCAGAAACCATTGTGCAAAGGCATCCATTCTTCTGGTTAAATTCATGAATTGTCTAATTTGATAATACATTGAGTGTATGCAATCTGCATTAACTTCAATTGTAATGGGGCACTATAGTTTGTTATGTTTCTCAAAAGGATGTCATACAGCTAAACACCTGAATTCTACTGATGTCAGTGGAAATTACTCTACTAAATATTCCTAAAGGCTTGCAGATGCTTTTTCTGTGTGGTCAAGTCAGTGCTTCCTGTGCTTTCACTCGTAAGGAAAATTACAAAACCTAGGTCCATGTGTGGTCAATAAAAAAGTGCACGTCAAAAAATACCATATAAGGAAATGTAATAAGAAATAAAAGGTTTATCTAAAGATATTCTTTGATTAGTTTTTCATCAGCACAAGAAGCCACAAAATATGTAAAACTTGGTTTTGCATTCCAATGCTGTCTTCAGAACGCTGGGGTGTTCTCCAAGCACCAGAGCAGTGTAGAATTCCCAATGCAAAGAGATTTACAGATAGAAAATGAGGGATAAGAAGATTAGAACTAAAATATGTGCCATTTTTGTAGAATATATAATTAAATCCCTGTTAATATGTAGCCTTGAATATGAAGTTTCAGCATGGATCTCAGACTTTGCAGAGGATCTTTTTGGAGTAATTACATAAATATGCAAAGGAAATCTCTTGATTTGCTCATGTTATCTGCCAGAAACTTACTGAAAATAGCAAAAGAAATAAAACTCTGGAAGAAAGCTAACAATTGCTTTTCTCCAGAATATGCATTGCAACTGCTGCTGCTCAAAACCTAGAGGAGAGAGTAGTTCAGTGAGGAGGAAGTATTTGCCAGTGATGAAAGTTTATATGGATTATTGAAGACTAAGGAGAATTGTGAGGAACACCAAAAGAACCTGAAGCACCCAGAGAAAATAAGTTCAATGGTGGCTGGTGAAATTCATCCTCCCTAAGTGGGAAACTGCACACTGCAGTGAGCAAATTACAGTATCCTTCATGTACTGAGGGACTCTGAATTAGACGTAGCCTCTCAGGAAAAAGATCTAGGCATCACTGTAGCAGCTCAATGAAGACATCTGCTTAAAATGTATCAGAGGTCAAAAAAGTGAATAATATTTAGGCTGTGTAGGGAATATTATGGAAAATATCACAATGTTACATAAATTGATGTACATCCCTACCTTGACTGTTAAATTCCAATTTGGTCAACTTTTTTTTTGAAAATTATATGGAGAGGAACAGTGAAGGTTATACAAGGGCATATATACTTTCCTCCTGCTTAGAAGAGAGAAAAGTAAAAAGAAATATAAAATTCTGAATAGTAAGCAAAATCTCAATTGAATGTTTCCCTTCGTTCAATCTTAATAAAGAGATCAACTAGAGACATGTGCTTTTATAAATGTATGGTTGGTCTTTAGTACTTAACATCTTTTATTTCTTTTAATTTAAGATTTGTGATAGAGTGTTTAATTAAATGCTACTTGTCTGGGAATAAGAATTGAGTGTTTAGTACTGGCAGAAAAATACTGATAAAAAAACCTGAGAAAATTCATGTTTTAAAACATGTTGCCATCATGTATTGTGTCCTAGAATTGCATTGTTTCTGTGTGGTTTTAGCCAGAGAGTTAGGCGTTTTTCCTAAATAACCACCATTATTTTCCACTTCTAAGCTCAGATATCTTGTCTGTTGTTTCCTCTCTTCCCAAATTCATGACATCATGCAGGTTTCATTGGTGGGGGAGTGGGGGTAATGACACACACTAAACCACAACAGTTATTAAATATCCCACTGTACTTTGTTAAGAAAGTACCCGTGTAGTGGAAAACTTTTCCTCAAATAAAGCTTGGATATGTTTTTACTGTTCACAACCGAAGTTTTTCAAGAACTGGAAGATTGAGGAGATGAACTGTTCAGGATACTTACCTAGACTTCAGTCTGTATGCTGTGCCAGAATGCTTTTCAGATTGTGATGGCAAAGCCTTGTCAATTCTGAATGAACTAAAAGACAAAACCAGTAGTCAAATGCTCCTGTAGAGCACTTTCCCAAGTATTATTTCAAAGCACTGTAATACCATTAGCTGACAGCAATTTGAGTTGTTTAGGACAGTGTGCACACATCTCACTTGCGTAGAATGAAGACTTTGAGATGGCTAGAGACATAGATTAGTTACTGTAACGGCTGTTTGCACAAAAGACAGTTATCAAATGGTTTATTATGATGTGACAGAAGGCAAGAAGATATTTATAGAGGAAGATACAGTCACAATTATCTGGGCAATTAAATATCAGAACATGAAGGAGTAAAAAGAGGAAAAGGCCCAGGACCCATCTTTCCACCTTCCTTAGTTTTCTGTGTTTCCATTTTTCTCTTTTTCTCCCTCCATGTTTCTCCCTCCAATTTTCTTGAGTTAGGAATGTTATTAATCTACTAAAATGAAGACTTCTTGATTCATTCTGGGTTTTACACTGTTAGTTTAGTACTTCTATGTATAATGCTCATTATTTTTTTTAGTTTTTTCTTATTTTCTTGTTCTTTGTTACTAGAGGGTTTGGTAGAGTTACTTCAGTGAAAACTACTACAACTCAGCCTTAAAGCTATATTAAAAAAGAATAAAATCTTAATGTGATGTCACTTATGTTTACATTACAAATTTATAACAAAAATATTATTTACCACATCCAAATGCTAATAAGAAAGGTAAATGAAAGTGGGTGCTCCTGAACTCTATCCATTTTTACAATATAAAATAAAAATATTTTGCCAGATTTCTTCCTTATGATACTATTATGCTCTGAGTTAGCTAAGTTCTATCGAACTTCAAAAAAATGTTGAAAGAGCCAAATGAAGGAATGAGCTCTCTGCTAAGTATGGGCAGAAAACAGACAGTCACAGGTTTCAGGGCATAAGAAGTATCAGAAAAATGTTGGAGAACTAAGGTGTGCTCTCTGTTGCCTGACAAACTTTCATCTGATAGATAATGAATTAAGTTAAAATGTTGTAGGTTGATTATTAAGATAGTTTTTAATTACTGCACTTGCAGTAGTTCTTAATTATCAAGAAGTACTAGTACAATTCTGGTGAGAGCAGAAGACTATAAACAATTGCAGTCTCATTTCTAAAGTTTTTTAGAGCTATTGTATAAAAATTGGTCAAGAATTATTAGATCAGTCACATAACCTTATTGATATTTGAATCCATCTCTTTTTCCATTGTACACTTCTACAAAAGAATAAATGTAGATAAGGGGGAAAGTAGAAGTTTAGAAACCATCTGCATGGTAATGACCCTCTTTCTCTCCTTCTAAGATCTATTATTTAACCAATACTTCCACCGTTAAATATGTGTGAAAATGATTGTACGTGGTCTTAATTTGACTAAGCAAGATTCTCTGCATAATCAAGTTATATGCCTCACTGAAGTCAAAAACTCTCACATTCACAGTAAAATTCTTATCATCCAAACATCTAAGGAGATGAAAAACTGATGGCTTTGTTTTGATAAAACCTATTCTTTATAAACCCATCTTGACTAACACCAGCTACATTATCTTCCTTCTTGTCTTTGATAACCCCTGTAAAATTTTAGTGTTTTACCTGACACTGTTGACAGGTAACAGGCCCACACTTGTAAGGACTCTCCACCTGATTCTTTCACATATTGACATGATACCTCTTTCACTGTGGTGAAAAAGTTCAGCCCAATCAGCTCCAACACATATTGGAAAAAAATGTTATTTTCATCCAGAGAACTCATCATGTAATTCTTTCAAAACTCTTCTACTTTATCTGACATTCTGATTTTAAAATGACAGGTTTAAAAACTGTGTTAAACATTATCTCTAGTTACTGTTGACAGGGAAGAGATTTCATTACCATCATCACGTATATCATGAGCTTTCTGCCTAAATACAGAATGAAACTATTTATTGAATAATTCTGACATTTTTATTCATTATGTTTAACTCTGACAGCCATAGTTTTTTTTCCTTTGTCTATATTCTTCTTATCTTTCTTGTAACCTGTGTTTCTGTTAATTATCATTTTTTCCTAGTTATTGCTGACAGTTTCAGTTTAATTTTGATTCCCTAACCTATTCTTCTTGTAACTGGTTTCGATTTCATGAAGTGTTTATTCTTAAGGAATTAACATATGTATATTTCTCTTTTGGACTTCACTTTTAGCACGTGAAAATTATACAGTCTAGCAATCTGTAGTAATGCAGTCTGTGCTTTATGACTTATATGGCATGGTGAATAATCATCTATCTACCTATGAGGTCGTTTTTAGGAGACTAATTTATACTTAGAACTTTTATTGTTTTAGAAAGAATTTCACAGAGTGCAGGCAAGCAGAGAAATATCTTCAAAGTAACCAAGATTTTCCTCAAAGGAGTGGAGTAGAGTTTATTGAAGATCAAAAAAATTCAAATCTATTAAAAGTGACTCTATGTGATAGAAATCTACTAGAGAATTACATGAAAGTGGCAGGAGAAACTTCTGAAATGTGTAAGATAAAGCTGGAAAATAAGCTGAACCTCAAGCTCCCATTTATTTTCCAGCTCAGTGATGTCACTGTGCCTGTCACAAGCTGTGTTGCCTTGCACATGGGGCTGGAAGCCTCATACAGTAAATCCTTGTTCCCCCTTTGATTCCTCTATGCCTTATCAGAAAAGAAATGCACACATACAACTCTGCATAATACGAGGCAGTAATATTTAACAGTGTTCCTGTGACATACACAAACCACTCATTTCTTGTTAATATGGCAACAGCAGAAAGTCTCCAGAGGGTTGTTCAACCTTATAATGAGAGGCCTGTGTTATGCGCAGTTCTGTAGCCTCAGAAGTGGCCATGGATTCATCCCCTGCTGTGAAATTTGGCTGCTGCCTGAGGCCCTGTGGAAATCATGTTTCTTGCTATGCCCGACCACATGCAAGCCTCCCCGCTGAGAAAAGCAAAGAAATTTGCTGAACTACGTTCATCTATTTCTTTACCTCACCATCTGAGACAGAGAGAAAAGGATCTGCAGGGCAGTATTTCCTTCCTAATTTTTTCTTGTGAAGAAAGGGAAGTAGGAGTGTTGTCAATATATTCCTGAGGATGAGCTGATTGCAAAAGTCAGTAATGAACTCTATTGCAGGACGGTCATACACTAGCAGATGGAGCAGAAACTACAAACTCAGCGACCACCAACACATTGAAAAGAGGAAGCCTTGGATAATCTCTTATCCTCAAGAAGTTCCAAGACCAGTGTAGGAGAAAAAAGGAAAGGTGTAATGTGAACCATCCCTGTTCTAGTTATGATGTGCTGAAATCAATGAACCAGTATAGTCACGTCTTTTTTGTATTTTACGCATCTAATCTCATCTATTGATGTCTAGCCCCCTATTTTTCACCTTGGAGATGAGTTCCAAGAGCCAGTGAACTGTATGGGACCAAACTGTGAAGAACAGGCTGTCAAGTTATGTGTTTAAAAACACAAAATAATTACACACAAAAAAACCTGTGCAGCAAATGGTATTTTATATGCTGCAGCGCTGAAGTGTTTAGAAAACAACTAGTAAATAACAAAACTTACTAGCTTCCTCCAAAGTGTATAATTAAAGGGCTTCATCTCAAACACAAGGCATGTTCAGTATTTCATGGGGTCAGGGTCCAAAACAACAGCAAACCTGGAATGAAAGAAACAGGATGGTGGACAAGTCTAAATGGAAAATGCTCTTCAGAATACAGTTGATGGTGGCAAGAAAAGGCAGTTTTATTTGCTCTGTGTTCTTTTTCTTAGCTCTAATGTTTCCTATTAAAAACCTGGGAAGAGCTTGTCTGGCATAAATAATAAGCGTACTGAAATTAATAGATCTGTCATAGTACATAATTATTTGAACTGGTCAAAAGAAAGGTAAAACATTGTTGATAATGCTAATAGCAATGTTTTAATAAGCTAAGGGAAGGTAACTTGCACACAGGCAAAAATGTGCTTTTTTTGTTTATTCAGTGGTGCTGCAGAAGTAGGGAAAAGCAAGCACCAAGGCAAGACTGGGGACAGCGTTACAGGGGTCTATAGCTGGAGAGAGATTCTTCACAAATGAGAAAACTTAGCTTGTTATGGTGGGAGAAAAGAAGGCACTAAGCAAATACACATTAAAGTGCTGTGAGCCGAGAACAATTTCAAATGGGCTGAAGGGAGATGATTGCAAGAAGCCAATGCAGAAGTCAAGGATTCCTTTCTCAGTGATTCAGAAAGGAAGAGTGTCTTAGGACTGTTATAAAGAAACAGATTCAAGCAGAAAGAAATTTGAGTTGTAGCTCCTACCAGAAAGTAGAAGAGAGTAATGTAATAGGGAGAACCAAGGAAGGGAAAGATTTCAGTGTTATAAAGTGTTTAAAAATTATTTTTTGTATGTATTTAGCCATGTGTTTAACACAAAGAAATATCTAGTACACTCTCTCTCTCTCTCTCTCTTTCTCCCTCTCTCTCTCTCTGTATATACACACACTCACAAGCAGGTGCAGTATAGGTGTTTTCAGTGTAAATGCTTTGTTTCTTTTGAGGAATAATGATGAAGCATAGCAGGTTTTGTAAGCCATAAAATATTACATTTGCAGATTGGTCTGTTACAGTATGTATATACACATACATATACTATTATGGATCTTTTAAGATATTATTATGTTCTCAACGTATTTTGCAAATATAGCTTATGACCTAGTTCCAGGCTGTTGAGTGATAACATTTGTGGGAATCCTGTAGGATTCTGTATTATGCTTTTTTGCAATAAGGAATTACTAGAAATTGTTTTGCTCCTGCCAGACTGCTGCGTGCGCAAAATAAAAAGCTAGGTGCAATTCGTTTCACGTTATGCGCATAATAGTTTGAGTAGAATGATAAGTATACATAATCAAGCCATATTTGAAAACCATATTTCCTGTTTCATGTGACATGATAAAATTTTGGGGGGGTTAATTTTTTATTGTTATTTTTTTCAAATCAAATGATGATGTGAAATCATTATTTAAGGTCAAGAAATTGTCAATAATCAGATTAGCTTTTGTTCTGAGGTAGAAAAGGAAATGTACAGTAAATAAATTGAAAGGTTTTATATGGTGATTCTGAATTAGTGAGGCAAACAGTAGGTAGATACAGACAGTGCAACTAATGAAGAATAGTCAAGTGCCTCAAAATTTAACTTAAAGTATAAAGAGGGAAAAACGTTACTCTGGTTGGCAATTGCATGAAAGTAGAAAAAACCACTTCAAATATTGCTGGAATCCAGTAATTCTACAGTATATTTATACAGTTAATATGCAGTATTCTGATTTTTTTTACTTCCCTAGAGTCTACTTCATTTAGACCACATGAACAAAAAAACCAAAACCTTCTTCATTAGCACTTAAAACAGCACATTTAATCACACCAATTGTCAGCTTGGCTGCAATATCTGGATTATATTTTCCTTTTTTTTAATTAAGTGTTATAGATGAATATGGACTTACAGATACTACTATAGCATTTCCAAATACAGGAAGATTTTTTTCCTTATTATTTAATATATATTATTATAATGCTTGCTATTTTTTGGCTATTTTTAAACTGCTGTATGAAATAACTTAATGCAGTCTTCCTTAGCGAATTTTTGCTATCTCAGGTGAATGGTTTGCAGGGAGGTTCAGTTCAACTGCATAACGCAACAGGTGAAGGGCACCATGTCATTGTGAACCCCACATTTTCACAGTGTTTCACCTCAAATTTTAGAGAGAAATAAAGAACATTCCAGGTAACAGTATAGTCTGATATTATGGTTGTTATTTGTGGCTTTGGGAATAAATTGCAGTGTGGGAAAAGCAGCTGAAAACATGGATGAAAGTCGAATGCAGGATTACTGTAGACCCTGTCAAAATAAATGGGAGAATATTTTTTAGTATGTAATTAAATGTCAAGATTTTTGAGTTAATGGAATTTCTGTAGTCACATCAAGGTCAAACAAGCAATTACTGTTTATGAATTATCTGAAATCTTGTATAGCCTCTTCTAGCTAGTCTTATAGCATCTATTTATGAGACATCTTTGCCATTTCTGATGTTTCTCCCCCATAGTTTCTGTTAACAGCAATATGGTGCATTTTGTCAATTCTGTAGTTGTTTGCAAAACCTTCCTTTATTTCACTGAAGAGCTTGCAATTAGCCCACTTCTCCCTATTGAGAAGCATCTTTGTAATAACAGCTTTCCTGGCAGAGCTTTTGTTAGGCAGATTTTAAAATCAAGAGTCTACAAAGGTTGGGAAAAATCCAATCATACAAAAGTTCAGCAAATCCCTTTCAAGGTCATATCAGTTAAGATTACATAGACTTTCCACTTCAGCAAACATTAGTTTAGCATTTTTAGGGAGGAATTCAGAGTGATAGAATTAATAAAATAAAACAATTCTAAATGAAATTGTTTGCTAAGCTCAAAGAAAAGCCTGGGTTCTTGCCCCCCTCCCCCTCCTCCGTCTTTAGTGGGGTTACCTTTCTCCCCCATGTAGCCTCTTGTATCACTTTCTTTGAAGTCGTTCACAGCATTTGCTTTGACAGCCACTGGGTGTGGGAAGTATAAGGCTATTCCCTTATATCTCCATAGCATAATCCACCCAGTCACTGTTGGTCACTGATCCAGCTGCATGCAGCAGCTTAATAGTCAAAGGGCATGGTAATTCCCTCCTTCTGCCTTTTCTTTCTTCCAAGGCAAAATCTTCACCTGGTGTTTTTGATTCATGCATTCTAATTATGATGGCTGCCATCATCAGCCCTGTGGGTGACACTAGAAATTCTCTGAGCCAACAGCTAATACCACAGCTTGTTAAGCGACCATGTCAGCCTGATTTTAGGGCCCATTTTGCAGTTCACCGCAGGCCTATCTAAAAGCATCAGGAGTCTCCGTCTAGCAGGACAGGCTCATTGTCTTTCTAAATGTCTCCTTCTGATAAGCAGATCCAAATATGGTTCATTCACTGTGGATTTGAAGGCACAGTGGGGAACTTGGCTCACATAGTGGATACAACAAAATGCTTAATATTTTCACTTGGTATAGAGCTAAAGAACCCAATTTCCAATTTCAGGATAAAAACATTTACTCCCTGACTATGATCAAGAGTTTGAAATTTAAATCAGAAGTCTTCGAAAGCTATTCTAACTCTCAAAGGAGCAGGCTTTCCCATACTTAGTACAAAGAAGAAAATCCTGGGTTTGTATCAGAGTTTCAGTCACACAGAATTCACACGATGACCAGAAATGTCCTTTGTTGCCTAAAGATATAGAAATTTTTTCTCTGAATAATTTTGTGTGAAGTATGCAATTCTAGTGGCTGTATGGTTACTAACAGCTCTATGAATACTGCAGTCTGATCTGCCTTGCAAACTTTATTTGTTTTTAAGTAAGTGCTACAAATGCTTTACTGCTGTATATATTTCTTTTTAATGTTTTGGCTGACCCAAGCTTTGGCAATAGAAGGCAATGAATATCTTTCAGTTGCAGGAAATGAGAATTTTACAGAAAGGATACTAATGTAGCTCTCTATGCTTAACTGCCTCTCTGATCTGTAAACTATTGTTTTTCTACATAGAAATGAGGCTAGGTTTTCTTTGACTGCACAGGCATTTTGTCATCAGAATTAATAGAAATTATAAACTTGTATTAAGGATACAGTGAGTTTTCCATTTTGTGCTAATAATTATATTTGAGATTGTATTAAAACACGGCTGCATCAAAACACTGCAGCTTAGTTCATCTAAGAATCAGTAAAGACAGATAGAAAACAAATAGCTGGCCTCTCCTGTAGCATAAATCCACAGCTATAATGTTAACTCAAAACAGTTTTTGTTCTCTAAGAACAAAATCAGTTACTTGCCAATGAGGTATGTAAAAGTGCTTATCTTGCAGAACTATCAGTTTGAACCAGTATGCATATGGGATGAGCTAATTTAAGAACTCCACAGGAAATTAGAGTGGCTCTTTTATTATCAACATCCATTTCCTAAATACTGTGTTGCTTTTAGCTTATATTCCATTGACCTATAATAATGATGATGCAGACTTATTTCATCTCTTTTTAAGTTGGCAAACTGGCAGACATGCCTATCTCTAAGCTTGCTTGTAGAGATAACTAAGAAGCCCATTTTGTTGCAGAAAAATCCAGTATTTTGTAGCCTATGTTCCCTTTAGTGATTGTGCTTTCATGTGTAACATGCTATTGGAAAACTTTTTCCCCTTATAAATTCTCCAAAGATTTATAGGAAGAGGGATTTCCAATATACGTGATAATTGTGCTTTGGCTAATGCATATATTTTTCCATTTTCAAAGTGTAGATTCCCTACCGTAACCAAGAAACTCTGGCAAACCTTTGTTTGTGGCAGCCCAAGACAAAAAAACCAAAGATACAGACTTGACTGTGATACATAGGGGTTACACCTCACAAAATTTACGTATCTCCCTAAATATTAAATTTAACTGAACAGACAGAATTTCCATGCTCCTTGTTTTCCATCCACTTTTTCTTTAATATGTCTGGGTGACTTTGTAAACTTAGTGTAAAAACCCGAGTATAGGATGGGGCAAAAGCTGTGCAAATTACAGTGTGGAACTACAAGAGGAAAAATAGCAGGCTATGTGGACTTAGAAAAAAAGTAGAGGTATGGCTAAATGTCTAAAATTAACCAAATGGTACATGATCATTCAGAAAGAATGTATGAGTGCCATCACGTGGCACATACAGGACAACCAGGTGATCAGGCGCAATCAGCATGGGTTTTGGAAGGCCGGGTCT
>JAVJGI010000001.1:3004975-3019060 GCA_035590275.1 Ibycter americanus
TGTCCAGATCCCTGTGCAGAGCCTTCCTACCCTCAAGCAGATCAACGCTCCTCCTGCAACTTGGTGTTGTCTGCAAATTTACTGAGGGTGCACTAGATCCTCTGTCCAGATTGTGGATTAAGACATAAACAGAACTGGACCCAATACTGAGCCTTGGGGAACACCACTTATGACCAGTCACCAGCCAGATGCAACTCCATTTACTACCACTCATTGGGCTCGGCCACCCAGCCAGCTTTTAACACAGCATAGACTACACCCATCCAAGCCATGAGCAGCCCGTTTCTCCAGGAGAATGCTGTGGGGATGGTGTTAAAGGCTTTACTAAGATCCAGGTAGAAAACATCCACAGCCTTTCCCTCATCCACTAGATGGGGCATCTTGTCTTGAAGGAGCTCAGGTCTGTCAAGCAGGACCTGCCTTTCTTAAACCCATGTTGGCTGGGACTGATCCCCTAGTTGTCCTGCATATGCCATGTGATGGCGTTCAGAATGATCTGCTCCATAACCTTCCCTGACATCAGGCTGACAGGCCTGTAGTTTCTCAGATCCTCATTCCTGCTCTCCTTGTAGTTGGGCATCACATTAGCTAACCTCCAGTCTTCTGGGACCTCTCCAGTTTTCCAGGACTGTTGATAAATAATGGAAGTGGCTTGGCAAGCTCTTCCACCAGCTCCTTCAGTACCCTCGGGTGGATCCCATCTGGCCCCTTAGATCTGTACACATCTAAGTGGAGCAGCAGGTTACTAACCATTTCCTCCTGGACTGTGGGGACTTCATTCTGCTCCTCCTCGTCCCTGTCTTCCAGCTCAGGGGGCTGAGTACCCAGAGGGAAGCTGGTCTTGCTATTAAAGACTGAGGCAAAGAAATCATTAAGTACCTCAGCCTTTTCCTCATCCTTTGTGCAAATGTTCCCTGCCACATCCAATAAAGGATGCAGATGATCCTTGGCTCTCCTATTGTTTCTAATGTATTTGTAAAAACATTTTTTGTTATTTTTTACAGCAGCAGCCAGCCTGAGTTCTAGCTGGGCTTTCACCTCTCTAATCTTCACCCTGTAGAACTTCGCGACATCCTCATAGTCCTCCGGAGGTTGTATACCTTTTGGTTACAACAAAATGTGAAGATGTGCTTCTAGCAGTATATCTAATCTGCTCCAATCCCTAGACATTTAGTCTGTGGGTCCATAGCACAGTCTGAAATGTGTAATGTGGATAATGGGGTCTCAGTACCCACAGCTGAGCTTTACAAATCTACTCTTACGGGATCACACTAGTATGAAGTCATAACCATAGTTTCTTTTGTTTCATGTAATTTTATTTACTCATATTGGTAACTTAGTAACTGTCTTTATGATTATAAATTTTGGGGAATCTGGGAGAAACTAGAAGTGCCCTTGATGGGTCTCTCAGCACCCAACGGTAATGGAAAAAAAAGTCAGAACAATCAAATCTCGGCTTTTCTCTTTTTTATCCTTTTGTGTTGGTAAACACTCCTTCCAAATGAGAAGAAATTGTAGCTCTTATTTTTAAGTCAGAGATACTTTAGTGACTTTCCTGAACTTTTTTAGCCAATGAATGTTTTGTCCTTAATTCCTAAAACTGATATTTCATTTTTGCACTTAGTATGTATGTAGCAACTAACATTTCAAAAATATTTAGAATAGTGTAAGATATATTATATGCAGTGAGAAAGAACAGAAAAAAAAATATCTGTTCTTTCCAAACACAATGAAGCCTGTAAAAAAACAGCTCATCAAAGATGTAAATGTAACTGCATTACTAAGTTCTCATTTTCTGAGTAGCAGCAATTAAATAAATTCGAAACTGGTGGCTAGAATCCTCAAGGTTGGATCTGATTAATAAAGCAAGTGATAGCCTGCTGATTCTAAAGTAAAAAGCTGAATAAATACATGTTGCCATTTTCAGCAATAAAGTAATAAGCAGTTTAGAGTAAATGTGATTGGCATAAAATAGTGTTAGAAACAATGTCAAATACACTCATGAAACAGCTATTGATGTCAAATTTGCAAAATAGGATGGCTTTGCAACAAATATATCCACAGTTTAAATCAGAGTTAGGATGACAGATATGGTAACAAATTATTCATGGCAAATTTAAATTATGTCCTAACTAGTGCTGCAATGGCAATATTTATTTAATCAAACCATGATCATTGTTTGACAATTACTTTTTTAAAATTCTGTAAAATCAAATAGATAATATTTGTACAATTGTAATAGCTGAACTATGAAAGCAATTGGAAAGCTTACGCAGCTGTCCAAGGGAGTAAAGAACCTAGAAGAATGTGGCATATCAAATCATTGCAGCATGGTAGCTAACTAAATAAAACACTATTAAATGGAACTACTTGCATATTAAAGAAAGTAGAGATTGATATTTAATATCTCAAACATGAGAACCAGCTTACAAGGAACAATGAAGCTGGTAGCCATTGGGGATGATTAAAACAGGTAGTTTCCTTTCCAGTATGGCATGTTTCTGGGAGTGCTTTAACTCTTAAGAATATAACAGTGGCCACAGCAGATCAGGCAATAGTTCCATCTAGCCTATGAGTCTGTCACTAGGAGTGGCTGTGCATGGATACACAAGGAAGAAGAGCTACGCAGGCATGTGATTCTTCCCCTAATATTCTCCCAGTTCAGCTGTTTTACGCTTAGAATCATATAGAGGCAGATATGCTTGTATGCATTTAGTTATTCATTGGTCTCTTTTCTGTCTCTCTTTTTCAGTGCTCTTTTGAGCCCAGGTAGACCTTGCATATATGTAGCTTTCCCTAGCAAGCACTTCCATGAGAATCCTCTCCTTTTGTTTGTAATGTATCTTCTCGTTTCATTACTAGTCCTCAGTTCTTGTGTTGTGAGAGGTGACCAGTTTCAATGCTCTTTTGATGTTCTAGACCTCTGAAATCCTCACAAATACATCTTTTAACAGATGGATGGACCCTAGCCCATGCTGTTCTTCCTCTTAAAGCAGTGCTTCCATAATTTTGATAGTTATTGAACTCCCTTCTGAACTTTTCTGAGATTTCTGAGATGGGCGATACACATGGTATTCAAGGTGTGGCAGAGTAATAACTTTGGGGTATAATGAAAATACTATTGTGATGTTCATTGTGTTGCATTGTGATCTATTCCTAACACCTGAATTACTTTTGGACTGATGCTAACCTTCATTTGCCCTTTGGTAATGGATTTTTGTCAAAAGTCATTTGGAGATTAATGTTATCTCAATTAGACCACTCTGTACCTTCAAATGGATCATACACATGCTTCATGATTCTTCCAAAGAGCTTCAGGATTTGCCTTTGCAACAGCTATGCTTCCCAAGTAGAAGATATCTATTCATGTGACCATTAATCAGAATATATATTTACCTGGCACAGACATCAGGTTTACACATAGGTATGCAGTTCCTCAGATTTCCCTTCCCCTCCCTCATGTCCTCTGCTATCAAGGCAGTTTTAAGGAAGAGATTTTATACCATCACAAACAGTACAGGCATTTCACCTCTGGGTTCTCCTAGAAACCTTGAGTGAATACCATCTGGCCACAGGTGTTTATTGCCTTTCATTTTTGTCAGTGTTTTCTGTAATAAATTCTACAATCTCTGTAGTGTCAGATCCTCTGATGATTCTCTGTCAGACAGGGGTTAACAAGGGATTGTTCCTAGTTTCTTCCACAATGAAGACAGGGAATTAATTTAGTTCCCCTGGAACGGCCTTAGCTGGTCTGACACTCCTTTTGTACCCTCCTTATCAACTGGCACTACAGAATCTATGGCATATGTTTTTCTCCTGATACTTTTGAAGGAAGTTTTATTATTATTATTATTTATTTCTTCTACTAGTTGTTCCTCAAGCTCCCTTTTTAGACTTTGGTTATGCTTTTACATTTAATCTGACAGAGTTCATTATTCTATTTTCTTCATTTTAATATGATCTCAAGTATTTGAAGGGTATGTCCTTCTTCGTCATAACCTCCTTAACCCTTTTTTGATTGGTAATATGCACCTGTTTGGGTTTTTTTCTAATATGGTATCTTTAAATAATTTCCATACTATAATTTCCATACTGTCTATAAAGATTTACTTCTCTTAGTTGCCCTCTGTATCTTCTTTTCAATAAGTGTCTTCATATTTATTCTTGAAAAGCCTGGCAAACATGGTTCCTGAAATCTTCAAGATTAAGAAGGATACTGTTTCACAGTGGGAAGCATATATTGGACATATTGCAGCATCATTTTCCATAATTTATGCTGACTGGGGTTATAATGACAATGTTATTTTTATTTTTCAATTCTCTAACAGGAGAAAAATATCAGCATGTACCAGAAGGAAATTATTAAACATTTCCTACAAAAAAAATATTCCCTGTTTTCTGACCTTCATTACAAAGTTTTAAAGTTTGATCTTGTGTTTCAATAAAAGATCCCTCATAACAGGGAAATATCAGAGTTGTTAGTGTAGCCTGTTGTCTAACAAAGAAAGCATTTTAGTTTTCCAGGTCAGATGTTTTAGTTTTAATAGTGTATACATGCTGCCTTGACACCAGGGCAGCCATTCCTTCCTTGGTTTTTAAATTATGGCACAAACATTTCTTATCGATTGCAATTTTACAGCCATTTCAAAGCTCAGCTTTGGCCCCATGGTTTCACTGTGCCTGTACAATTGAAGAGAATAGCTTCTGTGATGGGTACTATTATGGTCATTGTGTTCCTGTGAGGTGGACCTAAGTCTCTGCCGAAGCTGGACAAGATGTACAAATGTCTGTAGTCCTCTAACTATTTCTGAGGGATTTCTGTGAACTCCCAAGATGTAAAGAATGTGCTGTTTTCCCTGCTCCATGCAGGCTATGAAAACATACCGTTTTTTAAAAGATTGCCTATTTGCACCACTACTTTATGGTTAATACTTAATTTCAAGAAGGAGGCTATGTAAAAAGAGGCTTTGCATCAGACTTCATGAGTTTATGCCATTAAATAATCATGCTCTGATTGTTTGAAATCAAGAACTAAGTGCCTTTTTCCACTGTTACAATTTCTTAGGTATCCTTCTTCAACTGGGTGCTTTTTGCCTGAAAAAATGAAATTCATGAAGTGTATTCTTGTGGCTACAGGATACCTATTTTGTGTGATTTATCACCTTATGTATATAACATATCTTACGCACTTAAACTGTGTATTGATACACAGAATTTTTGGGAACTGAAAGTTTCAGAAACCTGTTTCAAAGCAACCACTTCTGGTTCTGCTGCTCCAAGCAGTATTAGTACTACAGTATAAAAATCATATTTACTAATATCTCTTTCAGTATGATTTTACAAACTATAGACAGTTCTTTTCCTGAATTTTTCTTTTTTGTTGTCAGTTGTTATCTGCTTAGAGGTGTTCTACACAAACATGAAGTGTGGTTTGTCATGAAAACTGCAGCCCTTGTTAGTGATCCACAATATAGATCATGAAAAGACAGGTCTCTTAATAGACCTGTTCTTATATTGTTACACCTGCATGTGCTTTGGGCCACTGCCAAAGACAAAATAATTGCCTAGAAGTACTTGTGTGGCCTCGTTTGTGAAACTTTAGGAAAATAGTAAAATTTATGAATACAAAAATCTAGCAGCTGAATGCTTAAATCAGTTGTCTAAACTGATGGCCTGGATTTTTATGTTTCCAAGCACTTCAGGCATGAATTCCTCCTTGGCCAAGAAGGGAATCTTTGTTACAGAAGCTTGAAAATATCTGGAAAGTACTTTTTGTTGTGCTGTCTAGATGTTTCATTTTTAATTCCCCATTCCTATGTAGTAGATTATAAGCCCATGCAGTCATAAACACTCTCAATTCCTTCTTCCAGAGCTGGTTATATACTGTGCCTATTTTAGCTTTGTTTAATCCTGTTTGGAAAGTGCAGAATTTAATTCTGGTCTAAATAGGAAATAGTTAACCTCTAGCAGACGTACTCCTGTTGGAGACGAAGCTAGTTGTTAGTCTTTGTGTGTCTTTAGTGAACTGAATGGAGCTAAAATCCTGCTTAAAATTCCAGTTTTGAACTTGTTGGGATCTACTGCTTGCTTTCCTAACTCTAACAAGGGATCTTCCACTTCCTTTCTAGGCAATTTAGTAAAGCTCTCTATCTCCAAATTCTCCTTTATCCTCCAAATTAAACTCATCTGTGCCTGCAAAAACAGGTGGGGAAATGAAGATTCTGAACTATAATTATTCTATATAAGCTCCCCCAAAAAATTGCTTTTTATAGGTTACCTGTTCTATTAGGTAGAAACAGTAAGACGTCTGTGGTGTTCACTTTTCATTTTTTTTTTATATTTACTTTGTTCTGAGCAATCAGTTTTATTTAATAATGTTGCTTTCTTACCCTCACTACTGTCCCACACGTTACAAAATCTGCCTTTTACCCACTCCTTCAAGATCTGAATGTTGTGATCAAATTCTCTATCAAGGAAATAATTAAACTATTTTTTTATTTAGCCTATTCATGTATGATGGCTGATTTAATGAAACAATGTGTGTATTTCCAGGTTATTTTATGTATTGTTTTTCTCCAAATATTACTTTACTAAAAATAATTATGTCAGCCTAAAAAGTCAAGGAAATCCAGTAGCTAATAATTAACTTCTCAAAGGCAGACATTAAAGGATAATGGTGCTTTATCTGCACTCTAAATTCAGATATTTTTTTTCCAACTGTTAGGCAATTTGTTTGCAGTTTTCTTCTTAACCAAGTCACTATTTACATAAACTAAACTACATGATCTAGATGTGTAGTTCTGAGATACTCACTGGTGATAATCCAGAAAAATAAATGAAAAAAATCATGTGATTTCTCATTTGGGGATGCTAAACCATTTTCTATTTGAACTGCATTAATAGAAAAATGGGTGTAGCTAAAAAGAAATTCTAGAACTTCTAAAAAGTAATCTCAGTTGATCTTATAAGATCAGAGCTTTGCACTACATTACTACAGAGTTTCTCAGAGTTTTCTCACATCTAGCCACCTTGATCTTTAGGCCATGTACACCCAAGGTCTGTCTACAGGCATGTGTGCAGATATGCTTTCAGCTTGTCTCTTTCCTCCATCTTTTACTATCCTTCTTTCCCTCTCTTTGAAGATCAGACTATACGCTTTTTTTTTTTAAATGAAGCATGAAATTCTCGCTTAATCACTTTAGAAAGGGTACTGGGAATTTACAAATATAATAACTGTTGTGAGGCTCATTTTTTCACTTTGCTTTCCTAATTCCTATCAACTCTGTTAATGTTAATTGAAGGAGCAGGTATTCCATTCTTTCACACACACAAATACATCCATACTTATCTTTCTGTGAAGACAGTTATTTGCTACGCTGTGAACAGACCTCACTGTTTCAAGCTGCTTTCCATACACTGCATTTTCTAGGTCACTGAGACCTCATTAGATATTTCAGAGCTGTGTTTGCGGATTCCTAATACTTGTAAGCCTGAAGAAAGTATTCTAACCAAATGCTGGGAAACAATCTTTAAGCTTCATTCAAATGGCATGTAGTTTGTTGTCTTTTTTTCATAACATGTCAATTTATCTGTAAATCTGGAGGGGGAAAAAAAATGTCTAACCAGAATGTTTATGGCTTTAATAAAAAATAAAATCCTCAGATTATGACATTTTTAGAAAGATTCAGACCAAAGTGCTGCAACTCAAAGTGAGTATGCTCTTACATTGCGCATTAAAGTTTTCCTTTGAGTTATTTTATTAATTTATAATGTGCTTTCTAAGGTTAGATTCAGTAAATTGTGTTAATACTGAGTGCACATTTGGAAGTCAACTTTCAGTCAAACGCATTAGATTATAAATCCAAGCTATAAAAACATTTCAGGATACATACCAATTTTATAGTTCTCTGGTCACCAAAAATACACTGTTATGAATATGATGTAATTTATGGGGAGATTTCCTCCATAGCTGCGTCTGCTGAACATTAAATTGAGTATATAGATTATCTTCTGGATTGATACAGTCCCTATAGACTTGGAACTACATCATGTAAAAAAAATCTGTATTCAGACTTTAATCAAAGATGAAAAGGATGAAACAAGCAGTCCCCATAGCCATTCAATAGAACTGGCTATTGTATGTTCAAGAATGGCACCAGGAACCCCCATGGGGAAGTGACAGGATGAGTCTAGGAAATATTTGTGACTAACAGGATACAAAAGAGTTCTTTCACTTTCTAATGTAAACAGGTTCAAATCAGCCATAGTATAGCATTTCCCCTGGGATCCACCTAAATATTTTAACAAGGGAGTTTTAGAAAGAGGACAGAAAATCTACCATGAATTCTAGTGTCCAACCACAGGTAAAAAATTGATTACTGTTCTGTTGGTTTCAAAGGTTTGTAGATAACAATTTATACTTCTAAGTCTCAGCATGACACTGAAAATGTAAGCTGTTGCAACAGGCACTTAGAACTTAGGGGCAGTTCATAGTAAAGTTTGTATCTCTCCATAGCACTGACTTTCATATAGTTAAATGTAGAACAGATTACATTTACTTATAATACCTCTTATCTCTGAAGAACATAATTTTAATATGTCATTGCCAATTGTTCTCTATCCATTTTCATGCATAATTGTTTTTCTGATTGTATAACATCATGGTGTTTTGAAAAGCATACAGTGCTAATTCACAGCGGTATTTAGATTATAGTGCAGAATTACCAACTGTAATTGAACTCATCAGAACCAACGTCATTCAAAAGTTCACATACAAATTATATGAATGAAAATAAATATAAACATATTTATAGATAATATTTAAGTTCTAAATATGGACAAGGGAAAGTCTGTGTTTCAGGAATTCTTTTATACAAACTTGTGTTTGGAAATATATTGACTGTTAAAAGCATAGGATCACCCAGTGTCAATTTGTAGAAAAGTACTTTGTGGTAAGTACTTGGTATTTCTTGTAAATTCATTTATGTCATCAGAAGGAGTGCTGGATGTGGTGGGAGGTAGCCATAGCTCTGAATGCACACTTAGGAGAAGCTGGCATCAGATCCAAGCTCTGAGTCTGTGGGTCTTATATGAATATTAAAAGCACAGATTGTATAGTAAAAAAACAATGCTCTTGTAAACACAAACAGAAATCTCTATGAATCTCATCTTGGTTACACACAAGGGGGGTGTATTCTCCACTGAAGTCTGATGGGATGTGCATCGAGGGGAGAATAATATGCACTCTTGCCTTGTTTGCTAACAGGTGAAGGGTAATATAGATGAAATTGGAGAACTAATGGGCAAGGCAGTTCCCATTAGCATATACAAGGCAATTCCACATTTTGCAGCAAAGTAAAGGCAAAGTAGTGGCATAAACCAAGGAAAGATTAAGTCTAAGACCTGCTGTCGATGTGATGAAAACAACTTGACATTTGAGTCTTTCAAGTGCTGGTTTATCACATGAGTGGCTCAAATGATTACTTTCTCTGCAGAATCTAACAATGAGAGAACCTGAAGGACCTGCACACCATATCAGATACGGTGCAAAAGAAACATTGAACTGTATGAATTTGGAGACAGCATGAAGTTGTCATTGTTTTGCACATTTCTAAAAAATGACTGAAAGAAGCCACCTGCCTAAAGTAGTAGGAGTGTAATTTTTTGCCAAAAGATGGATAGATCAATCAATTGATCAACTGATCAATCTTTAAAACCCCAATCAATTCAAGACTTAGGTCAATGATTTTTTGCTGCTGTGAGTTCCAAAGGTTGACAGTGCATACAGACATGCTTCCTTTTCTTCCAGGTCACATATAAAGCATTTTTTCATTCCTCCATAGACATCTAAGGGTAAATTGCTCTTAAATGTGGCAATTCAAATACATACCATATGATGTTTTAAATGTGTTTCTGAAACTTTTTAATATTGTGAATGGATCTTTGATATCTGCCATCTGGAGAAACACATATTTTTATCTGTGTTCTCTTTAAAAAAAACGTTGCTTTTTTCCAAAAGGTCTTGCAAAACTGCTGGTCAAAGATAATTATGCTCCAAAATCAAAACATCTCAAAAGATATTTGTAGCAATATTAAGAAAATATTATATACTGCTCTAAATATGAAACAAACATATAAGACCAATTTTATTACTTCTAGTGAATAGCTCCAGAAGACAGAAGACCTTTAATTTAGTTCTAATTGGTTCACAATGAGGCCATGGGAAGTCAGGTATCTTTACATTGTTCATTAGAAATAACAGAATACCTGCATCGGGATTTTAGTATTCACTGATATCAATTAAATGCTTTGAAGCCTTTCCTCCTACAAGAGAATATACACATAATCATCTGTTTAAAATTTGTCTTCTAATAATTCATCATATTTTCTAAAGATCTTTTCTAGAGGTAACAAGAAGAAATGAAAAGTTCCGTGGTTGGAGAAAAATGTTTATTGCAGTCACTTACTGTACTATGTCATTGTAGCAGTACTCAATCTCTATGGAAATGTGTGACAGCCGGATACATTATCTAAAATATCTGTCTGTATGCTGGCAAGACCTGTATATTACATAATCATAATTAACACAATTCCTTGAAACGGAGTAGTCAACATAATACAAGGTATATAGACCTCTAAGACTGAATCTTTGGACTATAGGAGATCATTTCTATAACTGCACCTCTGCATACATTGACAGAATGATAGAGTAAATTCTTCTATATAGTGAGTTTTCAAAAAAATGTACTGATTTAAACTGGATTTTGTGTAAGTAGATCTTACTAGATTGCTATAAAAATACTTTTCATTTAAATATAAAGGATATTTTAAAAAAGAATCAAATCTCAATCCTGATTTAAACGAACATGAATTTCATTAGATTTTGTAGCAATCCAACTGACTTTGGAAATCCACTGGTGCTTAAGCTGTAGTAAACAAATTCTTGAAACAAAAACTCACTAAAGCATTCATTTTATCTTTTAATATTTTAATTACTATTCCTGTTATTAATTTCTTAGCTAGAAAAATACTTTTTTTGCTGTTTGCACAAAGTTTTATGGGGATGTTTTAATTATTTGGGGTTATTTCTGTGCTGTATTGACATTTTAGGCAGTAAAAGATATGTGTATTAGATTTAGGTTAGCAGCAAGGACTGTAATCCATATTCTATGCTCTTGTTAGCAGCCAAAAATATTGCTGGGAAATAATGCTGAAGAGGAAAGCCTAAACAATTGCTTTGCTCTGTAGTATAGAGCTCCAGAGCTCTATACTACTAGATATACTCGATAATATATATCTACAAGATTCTCCAGAGCTGGAAGAGATGGGAGATAAAAAAATCAGTGTTCCAGGATAAGCTTTCAGAGGCACAGAAACTCCCAAACTATATTTCATTTTTTGCTAAGCATTGTGGCAATCCAGTTATTGCTGTGCATTTGGAGGACAATATATTCATAGGTGCGTGCACCTTTCCTTTTGCTCTCTGCTCGTATAGGTGAACTGCTTTCTTCACAGAACCTAAAGAAGGGGCAAGCATGATATTTCCTCATTATCACTTCATGCTGAGAAGGAATAGTAGATCTTTTAGACCTATTTGATTTTGACTCCCAGTTTGCAGCCCCTGTCTACCTTTGCTAGTAGTAGTACTAATACTAGTAGGCCTGTTGTGTCTAAAGGCAAATTCAACTTGCACAAAGCAGGAACAGGTTTTTATCACCATGCGTCATGAAGGCTGTATTGCAGAGGACCCATTTAACCTTGAATGAAGTTTTTTCTTATATTGCTGGGCTGACACCACTACTAAGCTAGCTGCAGTATACAAATTGTCCGCTATTTCCATGCTCTTTTAACGGTAGTAGAAACAGTGGGCGTGGCCAGGGTGAGCAGAGTGGGGCTGCTGATGGTGGGCACTGAGCAGGTGCAACTGGTGGGAGCCACTCGGGCACGTCCCTCAGCGCTGGAACAACTGGGGAGCCAGTGAGGAGTGAGGTGCAGGGCAAGGTCCATTCCTGAGGTGGAAGTATTTCCTCTCAGCCGTGTGACCATGTGC
This sequence comes from Ibycter americanus, assembly GCA_035590275.1. Taxonomy (NCBI): domain Eukaryota; kingdom Metazoa; phylum Chordata; class Aves; order Falconiformes; family Falconidae; genus Ibycter; species Ibycter americanus. Next base: position 3,017,025 of record JAVJGI010000001.1, read on the forward strand.
TCCCCTCTCAGCATAATCTGCCTCTAAAGGTAGTTTGCTTCCCATATTGTGCTGTTCCAGAACTGGAAGTACCTTTTTTGTCAAAGAAAATACAACAATGCAAGGAAGAAATTAAGAAAATGTACATGTATTTATTAATAGCAATAGCGTTTTCAATTTCTATATGAGGTTTTCCAGGCTGCAAAATTGTATCAAAAGTAATTGTGTTTGCTGGGCTCCTATTCCAGTGGCACTATGAACAAATTTGACCTGGTGATCCATATTTTCTTGAATTTTTGGTTTCTTAAAACCATTCTTGATGCCTTGCATGTATGCACAGCAGGCTATATAATCCTATCTGCAGTCACAGAAGTTGTATCCAGAGATAAATTAGACCACACGTTTTCACAGTATGTTATTAAAGGAGCACAAATCTTCTTTAACAAAGGTAAATACAGCCCATTTATAGTGAAAATGCATATTAAGATGCTTTATTTTAAAATAATTTTTAAAAGACCTCCAAAACAGCACTGTCAGAATTTTCCAAACTTAGGCTTGGGTTCTGAAGTGCCATTGGTAAAGACAGCTTTCAATGGGCAAAAGTTGTTCTGAGACCTGTCTCAATGCATAATGTTGTAGGACAGCAGCTACAGTAATTTTTAAATTGTCTAATACTGTGCTTATACAAAGTTTTTTCACAGGTTTTCTTTAGACAGCCTCTTTTGTTGTTTAAAGACAGACAGGCACAGGCCCCATTGGGTGGCTGGATTTTTAGGTTCCTGCCATTAAGCCCAGTCCCCTGTTATCATGAGCATCCATGTCACATAATCCCTTCCATCAGGACAGAAAGCTAGTCACAGATCCCTAATTCTGAGGTCAGTCCTGCTCCAGCACCATCCTGGATTAGAACAGCCAGGGGTAGAAGTGCTCTAATTTGTACCTTCTTATCCAGGCTCTAGAGAGGTTAGGCAGTGCAGCCCACTGCGGCCACCCCCTGTGGAAGCACTTCCAGCAACCCAACACATGCTACCACGCGTATTATAATGTGCTTCATAAAAGACAACTTTCTCTTTGCTCTGCCCACTTACCCAGTTTTCCCGTAAAAGGCAAACTTTAATTCTAGTGAAGGGAAAGTAAGATAATCTATGAAAACACTTGTGCTATTCATTACTGGCATATCTCAAGTAAATATGAAACGGATAGACCTCCCCATCAGTTCAGAAGGTGTAAAAATCACCTGCAAGTCATTTGGAGGAAGTCAGTTGGTTTTGGTGCGTATTTATGTGTGTTCCCTGCAATATGGCGCTTTTTTTTTCTTTTATAATTTTTAAAAATGTGTTACGTACACCTATTATATGAAATTAAGCTTATGGAAATATTTGTCAGACAGAATTAGAACTGTCTGCATGCTGTCAGCCCCCTTCCTCTGCAACCAAGGGGCTCATCTTTCACTGCCTTTCGCTGCCGGTGGTCATCCACACATACAGCGTGAAGAGCTGAGTGCACTCCATTTAAGAATTTGACATATCTGATTTGGTAAAATGCACCCTGTTTTCATTTGCTTTGTGCAAAGTTGAATGATTAAGGAATATCAAAGATACTGGAGGCTTGCACTTTGTATTTCCCAACATGAATTTCTGTTGGGAATTTCTGAGCACGTAGTGTGGAACCATCTAAATCTGTGAAGTGGTGATATCAAACTGGAAGGGATTTCTTGACATCAGCATATACTCCATAAATAGAATTTAGCATATTTGTGTCTGACAGATTTTTTTTCAAATGGCTGTTTGAAAATTTCTTGCACTTGATGTTCCTGAAAAAGTGGCATTTAAAAAAAAAATTTACATGAGACAGTAACAGAATACCTATTTTATGCAGATAGTCACATACAAAATATTACTTATTATAAAATCACAGAATCATAGAATCATTTAGGTTGGAAAAGACCTTTAAGAACATCAAGTCCAACCGTCAACCTAACACTGTCAAGTCCACCACTCAACCACGTCCCTAACCACCACATCTATATCTTTTAAGTACCTCCAGGGACGGTGACT
>JAVJGI010000001.1:3020133-3031096 GCA_035590275.1 Ibycter americanus
AGACCCGGCCTTCCAAAACCCATGCTGATTGCGCCTGATCACCTGGTTGTCCTGTATGTGCCACGTGATGGCACTCAAGTTGATCTGCTTCATAACCTTCCCTAGCACCAAGGTCAGGCTGACAGGTCTGTAGTTCCCCAGATCCTCTTTGTAGATGTGCATCACATTTGCCAGCCTCCAGTCAACCAGCACCTCCCCAGTTAGCCAGGACTGCTGATAAATGATTCAAAGTAGCTGGGTGAGCACTTCTGCCAACTCCCTTAGTACCCTTGGATGGACCCGAATCAAGCCCCATAGACTTGTGTACGTCTAAGTGGTGTAGCAGGTTGCTGTCCATTTCCCCTTGGATTATGGAGGCTTCATTCTGGTCCCTGTCCCTGTCTTCCAGCTCAGGGGGCTGGGTGCTCAGAGAACAACTGGTCTTACTGTTAAAGACTGAGGCAAAGAAGGCATTAAGTACCTCAGCCTTTTCCTCATCCTTTGACACTGTTTCCCTGCACATCCAGTAAAGGATGGAGATTCTCCTTAGCCCTCCTTCTGTTGCTAATGTATTTGTAGAAACATGTTTAATTGTCTTTTAAGGCAGTAGCCAGATTAACTTCTAGTTGGGCTTTGGCCCTTCTAATTTTCTCCCTGCATAACCTCACAACATCCTTGTAGTCCTCCTGAGTTGCCTGCACCTTCTTCCAAAAGTCATAAACTCTCCTTTTTTCCTGAGTTCCAACTAAAGCTCAGTGAGGCCGATATTCTTCTCCACAAGCTTGCTTTTCAGCACATGGGGACGGCCTGCTCCTGTGCCTTTCAGATCTCCTTCTTGAAAATGTCCAGTATTTCTGGACCCCTTGGCCATTCAGGACTGCCTCCCAAGGGACTCTGTCCACCAGTTTCCTAAATAGGCCAAAGACTGCCCTCCGGAAGTCCAAGGTGGCAGTTCTGCTGACCACTCTCCTTCCTTCTCTGAGAATTGAATACTCTATCATTTCATGACTGTTATGCCCAAGACAGCCTCCAACCATTGCATCACCCACAAGTCCTTCTTTGTTCATAAACAACAGGTCCAGCAGAGTGCCTTCCCTAGTTGGCTCACTCACCAGCTGTGTCAGGAAGTTATCTCCCACACACTCCAGGAACCTCCTAGGCTGTTCCCTGTCTGCTGTGTTGCATTTCCAGCAGACACCTGATAAGCTGAAGTCCCCCATGAGAACAAGGGCTAGTGATTGTGCGACTTCTCCCAGCTGCTTATAGAACATTCTGTCTGCCTCTTCATCCTGGTTGGGTGCTCCGTAACAGACTCCCACCCTGATATCTGTTTTGTTAGCCTTCCCCCTGATTCTTACCCATAAACACGCTATCATCACCATCATCAAACTGTAGACAGTCAAAACACTCCTGAACATAAAGAGCTACCACACTGCCACTCCTTCCTTGCCTATCCCTTCTGAAGAGGGATAAAATATATATAACATATATATACACATATAAGGAGACACTGAACACAAACAAGAAGTGCATTATATTCTTTAGTTGTGTTAAACTCATGCCACTGTGAATTTTTGTGAGAGCAAAGAACAGAAACTTTCTTTGCTAGACTGAAAATCTGTTCTAAGGAGGTATATGTTCTTTCATATATATTAGTCTTTTCAAATCCTACATCTTCATTTTTTCCATCTTTGCCATTTCAGTGTAGGAGATAGAATAAGCTTTCACAGTGCAATGAAAACTCCAAACTGTTAGAAAAGACATATAATCTTCACAAAGCAAATTCTATAGGACTCTGTATAAAAGTATTGTATGTTATTATTATGTAGTTATGTATATAATATATGAGTATGTTATGCCAGTTAGCTACTCTCTGATCTTTTTTTTAATGTATTTTAAGATTCCAGAATTTCCGTATTGAGAACTGGAAAATTGGTAAAATCTTATTTGGGTCAGTTTTTAAAATTTAGTTAATGAGAACACTTATCTGAAAAGGGTATCTTCAGCTACATAGCTTCAATAAATATTAAGGGAAGTATTTTTATTTGCAAAATATATAAAGGGCATGTGTTTTTTCTCCCCGCCCCCCCCAAAAAAAATTTTTTTTTGAGGACATTAAGAGTGCTTATACTGAATGAAAAGCAATGACAACTAAAATAGCTGCATCATTGAAAGCATTATTTACATGTTAAGATCAGAACACAAAGTGGGAAATCAACTTTATCAAATAGTCATACAATGCAGTAAAAATCAGGTAGCGTTCTATTTTTCCATTTCTTACCCTTAAATTCTGATTTAATTAAATAGTTTAAAATAAATGTTTTCATACCGAGCCAACCTAGAGTATGATTTCTTTAAAATGTTAAGAACCTAGAAAAAGTTATGTCTTCATTATACAGAATTCTTCTCATCAAAGCTTGTTTGCCAGATAATAAAAGGACCCAGCCATCAGCTCTTTGTTATTTTATTAATCCTTTGGCAAGTAAAGTCAATATTTTCATTTTTTACATTAATTAGTAAAAGGAGATGTTCCAAAAGAAGGAGCTGATTGTAAATCATCACTAAAATAGAATATAATGGAAAATGGGAAATGGAAGAGAAAGAATATGCAAATTCTAAATAACCTTCTTTAAATTATTACACAATGTGTTTTTCTTCAATCAATGTAAATGTTAAACAATATTGTATAATGACACTGTGCAAAATGATAACAGCAATAACAGAATCAGAGAGATTAATGTTTTGAATGTGTGAAACCCTTAGGAAAGCTGATAAATAGAAAAAGAGAAAACAGTTATCACAAATTAAAAATACAAGACAGAAACTTGAACAAGATTCAAAGGTCAATTTAAAGCATATTTTTAAGGAGCTCTTTATCATATTCCTCATCCCACACAAAAAGAATTCACTTACAGGTTCTTTTTCTAATGCTTCACACATATTTCTGAATCCTAGTAGAAATGTCATAGTCTGGTTATGCTTTTATAAGCAGGGGAAATAATAGCAAGGGCAAAAGAAGAATGAGAAAGACATGCTATAGGCAAAGCAAAGCTTTAATGTAGTATTTACCAAGGTCCAGAAGGAGGCAATAATCCAGATAGGGAAATTACTAAGCCTGCTCATATGGAAGTACTTGGATACGTGTATTAGCTTCCCACTTCTATCTCATCCTTCTTCATAACATTAGTGACACCCATATGGCATCTGCTACATTTTCAACTAATTGTTGGTCACATGGTAATGTTATATGATTCTGAGAAGTTATTGCTTTATTATATAATACCACTGCTCATTATGAAAGACTTGAAAGTCGTGGGTTTGGCTTGTACACTTTCTCTTTTCTACAGTCATAAATGTCTGACCTTTTGAGACACAGCAAGTTCTCCCACCCTCCCTACCCTCACCCATACAGAACTACATTTGGAGCAACAGCTTTCTTCCTTTGTAACAATTGTACAGCAATGTGGTTGAAAACAATAGAATTAAATTGGTACTGAAGTGCCTAATGAGTATAACTATCCTTACTCTCAGTAATACTTTTTGGGTATTTTTTATCTGCTCTTCCCATTTTGTAAGATTTCCTTCTGCTGTAACACTCACCAGCACAAGAGTGTTCAATGGAATGAAAAGCTCACCTGCAGCTGAGTGTCTGTTTACATCCTAGCAGGCCATAGTCCAGCCGTGGTAGGGCCACACAGCCCTAATCATCAGAAACCTTTTTTTTTTTTTATCCCCTCAAACATGTCAGAAAATATTTTTTTCTGTGAAAAACTTCACATCAGAAAACAAATGGCATTTTTTTCCTAAGTGTCCATTCCTAGACCTTTACTACAGCACATGGATAATGTCCTAGTAAACCATATTAAAGGTAGGGAAGAGAGTGGTGCCTGGTGAAATGGGAATCCAGCACTATTAATGCTGCGTAGATGTGCTAACACCAAGAACATAGACCAGTGATTTGGCATAGCCACTGGTATTCAAAGTTGAGACAGCAAGTATTTTAGTCAGATGAATAATAATCCCAGCAAGATGGAGTTTGGGCAAAGCTCATAAATTCTTTCATCCTTTACTGTCTTTTTATTGCCATGAAATCTAACAGTGACTTTTCTTTAAACATACTGCTAATTCAAGAGCTTTGTAGAGCATAGAATCACGAAGTTGTGCCCCTCCATCCCTCGCTACGTGGTATACTCTACAGTGTGCTGGTGAAGTTCCCAACAGCATTTGTGCTGCATAAAATACATCTGTGGAGGGGAATATATACCTTGAGGTTCCAACATTCCATCTGCCTGAAGGATTCTTATAAATAATGCAGTGATTTTGAAAGGACAATTTAAATAGTTTGTCTTAAATTTCCTTAATCTGGGGTGTCATTCTTCTCTACGCTTCTTGATCATCATAATGAGCACATCATATTTTTCACTTTACATCTTGCATCTCGGGATATGCGTGCTAGGTCTCCTTTTTTTGTTGTCCAGAGGGTCATTGTTGAAGGACAGAAGGCTTTCAGGGTGAAGGAAAAAAACTTGATTTTAATTTTAGGTACAGGTCCAATTTCAGGCTTCTCAACCGTGACTGTCTCCTTTTAATGGGAGTTATATGCACATATCAAAGAAAATAGCTACTTAAATATCTGTTTTGATTGGCTGAATCTCTTTAAATAATTTATATACAACTGTGATCACAATATTTCTTGTCTGATGAGCTTATATGCTTGATTCAATGATGGGGAAAAAAACCAATAGGCCAAGTTGTTGATAGTAACTCCCAGGGAAAATATTCTGTACTAAAGTATTGCTACTATAAGTATTGAAAATCTTGAAATGTTACAAAAATTGAAATTATAAAACCACTGAAGGAAACTATTGTATGTAATCACCATAGTCTTTTTCTCACAGCTTGACTTTATGACAGTTTGATGGGTTTATTGCAGTTGGCATGGATTGCTTTGGCTGAACTAAATGGCAGCTATCTCACATGCCCTTGATTGTGTTCAGATTAATCAGAGGCTTTTGAAGTGATGGCTTTTGTTTGGTTTTGAAGAACGATGCATTTTAAAAACTGATATATCAAGACATTTTAAAATAAAGGTATTTCAACAAGACCTGTTTTGCCTCAATAAAATCCTACTGGGAACTATCTACTTCTCTCTTCAGCAATACGAAGCAAAGATTAGGTTAGTTCTTTGTTATGACAGTATGAGCCTTTCCGTTTTTAACAAGTGTATACATTGCTTAAAATGACCATCTTATTCTAACCAAATTAGTTCTCATTCAGATCTGGAGATCCTCAGCACAAAATCTGTTATGGTGACTAAAATATAATTGGCTTAGATGACAGTTACATAGAGACTGGGGCTCTATTTAACAACTCACAAATTATACAGGGAGAATCTATATTATAAAAGAAGTTTAATGTTAAAGTATTTAATAAAATATTTGTTCTTCACTTTGTTTTGATCAAAGCTTCTTCGTATAGACAGAAAGAAGACAGATAAAGAGAACGCAGGCAGTACATAGCCTATGTTAGCTACAACATAAACTATCTAAGAAAAGATGGGGTTCCTCTCAGCTACTTTTTGTGAGTCAAATTTATTCAACTCCTTTTCGCCTGATGGGCGACATATGTAGTCCCTCAAAAAACAAGGGCAATATGATTAGCCATCATTTAGATTAATTCCTCTCCATAAATCTATCAGCTTGAGCTGCTAATATTTACATGTAATGCACTTAGCATCTAAAGCTTTGCATTATGCATAGTAAATCATGATGGAAAATTTTTATTACGTTGTCTTCTTTCTGCTATAGCAAAATTCCATAATGACATGCCTTAAATGTTTAGTCTAGTCTAGTTATTAAATGTCTCAGGTGATGTAACATAATTGCATTGGTAAAAACTCCTTTTCCTCACTGTAGCATAATACCTTACCCTGTGACCAGCCTCCTTGATTCTAGTGGAGCTAGGATGATGTGCTACTGTTCACTCAAGCAACAGTCACAGAATGTCATTAACATTATTTTCCTTTTCGTTGTCTATAGGATTTAGTCAATTCCACCTCATAGCCTTTTGCTGTATCCCCTCTAAAACACCTTCAATTTAAACATGTCTGTTTCTCTTCAGGGAATTCATGTAGGGAGAGTAAGAAAACGAATCATCATGAGAAGTGTCTCACTTCTCTTTTTCCTAAACTTCCCTTCTTTTTGGAGCCCTGAAGGTGTTATGGCCTATACAACACACAACCCACTTTCGTATGCTCCCCTCATACTAGCCCCTTGCCTCTAATTTGTGCAGTAGTTGGAGAAAGTCACAGCCTTGCTGGCTTCTTCTTCAGCCATTCCTCAGTCCACATAGAGATATCAAGGCTGTAGTGTTTCCTGTTCTTTTTCTTATATATCCTTATCTGTCAGAGTCTTTGTTGAAGATATGTATCATGGAAGACTGGACTAACACTCCCCTGGGTAGCTGCATTAAGTTCCCATTAGTCTTCAGCTGAAATACTCAATTTTATAGAATATGCTATCAGATTTTGATCTCCCCAGTGCTTGAATATTTTTTCCTTCTCTGAAATCCCTCTAATTTTCAAAAAACTTAACCTACAACTGACCTAATCTCTCTGCTCATGTCGCTAGAATAATTCCAAATCTCTGAAGGTAAGTCAAAATGCAGTGTCCATTCTAGTACTGCTGAACACTTCACCAGAGTCCATCTTCCCTGCTACTGAGGAGAATTGGTTACATTCTCCCTCACTAGAGGTCAGATCAAAGTGAATTTTGCTAATTAGTGCTCAGCATCTGAGCTGACAGTGGTAAAAATTAAACTGCCAGACAGAAAAAGAAATGAGTAGTGAGCAACTGACAATGGCAATTATTTCTTGGTTACAGCATCCATTTTATTAACGGTAATGGAGAAACCAGGGAAAGTGTTTAAGAGTTCCAAGATAATAATTAGGGGTTTTGTCCCTACCCTCAACAGATTTGACTTATTTTACCTTCCTTTTCACCTTCTTCTAAATTTTTTCCAGCTCTCAGTGAATCCTCTCTAAAATCCACTGAGAGCATTGATGGGTCCTGTGCTATGTCTTTCTTACGTTTGAAATTAAAGCAGAAAGTTTCTTCTATATTGTAGGTTGAAGCACATCATCACAACCCTCTTTGCCTCAGTTGAGTGCCTTTAAAGATGTGTGTTCATGTATAATCAAGTGAACTGGAATCCCTCCAGGAGGAGGTTTCAGCACCAACCTACTTAAGTGCAGGGTTTGTATCCATAGTGGAATTCGTAGTGGTGTGACAACAGCGAGGCTGAACTAGAAACAGAGGTGTCACCTACTGCAGTATCAGCAGACACTTTCCTTTAAAAAAAAAAAATAATTAAAAAAATCAGATTCTATTGTTCCAGACAAATGAGTTATTTACTTCAGTAAATTATAGTAAGGGTGACACAGTAAGAAAGATACATAAGCATGCAAGCAAAAGTTATTGTAAGGCTCGTATCCAGCTCTCCAGTATGACTTCCATTTGCATCAGTTACTTTTCTTGAGATTTTCTCAAGGGTATTTTTCTCTTGGGTTTTTTCCTCAATTGCAACAATGAAAACTGATATTTTTTTTCTCTTTTCTTTCTTTTTTTCAACAATAAACCCTGAGATTTGTGTCATCAGATGATACCAGGAGCAAAGGTCCTAGGCACAAGCTTTTAGTACCGCTGTCTGAAACTCGTTATATTTCCCTGGTATTTGGGATAGTCCTCACTTAGATTTTTAGAAATCTCACTGTGAGAAATCAAAGAAACAGAATACAAAAGAGAAATGCAACCACAAGGTAAAGTAAATTGCTTTTTCATGGATGAAGAAGAAATACATGCAGGCTTGTGTAATAGCTCTTCTATAGAATGCAAAGAACACATCTTAATATTTATTTGATTTTGTCAGGAGTGAAGAAGGCTTGGCTTACTAGGAAAATAAATGAAATACACTTTTTTTTTTTTTTACTGTTGAATTCTGAATGATAGAGAATGATTGCTTTTACAGCATTATTTTTCATTGTACATTGTTACAATGTTTTTGTCATCTGGCTCAAAATCTTCCAATCTAAGAGATCATAATTTCCTTCAGTAAACTGATTTGCATTGCAGTGTATTTCAGTGTAGGAGACATACTTTCTTTCAGTTCACCCTATTGAATGATTAGCCATTGCCATTGGATGGTGGCCTGCAGGAGTATTTATTTTGCCCTCAAACTCACAGATTATTTGCTTAAATGTGAATGATTGTAAAAAAAAAATTCAACCTGAACTTCAGCATTTGTACACTTTTTCCGGTGTATATATTTTTAATAAGAAAATATGAATTCAGCACTCATTCTTTATAAGCTTAGTAACATATTCTAGGTGGTACTTAAATATTTAAAAATTCCTTCAGATCACCCCCTCCAATCTGCCCATAACATTGCTTCTGTCAGTAGTTTCTCGTGCTTTTCCCTATCACCTTTTTCCTTTGTATGCTTCACTACCTTCTTACTTGTTTATATTTATGTTTAGTCATCTTATCTTTGACATTGAAGTTCAGTCAATTCCCAGTTATTTATCTGAGTGCCAGACTGACCATATCAGAGGCACAAAGTTGTTTCCTTGCACAGCTGGTTCAGGATCAGCAGAGCTTTTTAAGTGCAGACACAGCATCACAGAGACATAAATGCATTACTCCCAAGACCAGCACAGGTGGATTTGGTTCTGACAGCAATGTACAGAGACTTCCAACTATTGCAGAAATAAGCTTGGGTCTTGCCACGTTCATAAAACCCAATACAGTGCTGTTCATGCCGAACCTTGGCTGACTACAATAACCTTTGTTTACCTTGTCTCTGCCATTCCCATTATTTTCTAGATTTTTCTATTACTCATAATATTTCATCCCTTATTAATGAAAACTGCTTCCTTTCTCCTCTGATTCCTTGCTGTCCTACATCTGAGCGTTGCGTCTACCTATATTCATATTGCATTTGTATTCTGACAGGGTTTCTGCTGTAGGTCTTTCTCTTTTTTCAGACTTCGTCAAGAGGTTCTCACCAACATCTCCTTAAGTCATATTTAAGCTCCTCAATATGACATCTTTGACTAATAGGATTGTAAGTGTCATGGTCGGGAGGAACTAGTCATTTATACTTGTAAAGCACATTCTGACTTCTGGTATTTTACATTTAATAAAATATATTCTGTATCTATTGCCCTGTCTCTTCTGAAGGAAGGGAAGACTAAAATGGTAAAACAAAAACACGTCAGGCATTCTCTGTAGATTTATACCTACTCCTGAAAGTTACGTCATGCTTGGAAAGCTATTTCTTTTTCTCCTGTATTGTATTTTATTCTTCTTTGTACTTTCTGGCTTTATTTGGAATCAAATGCAAAATTGCATCCAATGCAGATCAACACTTTCAAACTAAAACTCTGCCCCACTACCTTCAGAGTTTACATTTTTCAATTTGGAAGTGCTGACATTTTAATGAAATATCCTGTTCTGATTGTGTATGAGGATCCAAGTGGATTAACTTTACATATAAACATATATGCACTTGTCATACCGGATTGACTTACCAAATTGTTTTTATTTCACCATTCCTTACAAGAGTAAATTAGCTCAGTAGTTTCAACTGCAAGTGAAAACTGGTGTGGGTTTTTTGCTATGGTATAATAACTTGAGACCTAGAGAATATTTGGTATGACACTTTATTATGATCATTCATTCTTCATGAAATCACCAATGAAATCAGTATTACAGACACAATACAAATCTTCCAAACACGTATCATCTGAATACAATGTCCTCGCTAGGTTTCTATGAATTGAGTTCTAGATAGACCTTTCATTGACTTCATTGCTGGACATATTTACAGTTGTTAGTGGCTTAATTTCACACATTTAGGTTTCAGCATAATCATTATTGTCATGATGATTACAGTAGTTATGGTAATAATGTGGCTCCAGCGTACCATTGAAAAACTACTCTAAGGATGGTCAAAGTCAGCTACTTCTAATAACCAAAACGATCAGTTTCAGGTTGCTTGTTACAAGTTTAAAGTTATTATGTGATTATTATTGTGTAGTGAACTGGTTAATTCACTTCCTATTTGACAGGTTGTTATATCCACAAAAACTAATGCCACTGTGGACACTCTAGTTTGCACTATAGAGAGAAACACTGAGTGCTGAATGGGGTATACAGACCACGCTGTTGTCTTAAACATCACAAACAGTAGTTCAGTGGAAGCAATTATATACACCGGTGGGAAATCGGGCTACCTTTTTTCTAATGTGAACACAACAAGGCTCAGGATTTGAGGGCTGTCCATTTGGTGCCTTTCATAGGAACTAAATAGGCTGCAAAAAGAAGAAAATAATCTATTAGCACTATGATTTGTCATACTTAATCACCATATGTTTGAGTGTACCAAGTAGATATACTCAAAGTTCTCAGACAGATAATGTTTTTATCCATCCATATGTTCTTCAGAGCTTTCCCAGTGGTCAAGGGGGCTTCTGAGTATAAAATAATATAGCATATATTTATTGTAGTTACATATATTAATATGTGAAATAAAAGACATACTACTTGTACTACTCTCTCTATATACACTGCAACTACAGTAGAACATCTTGTATACTAAAATGTGATGCCAGTTTGGGGATCCCTCTTTTATTAAGCAGGGGATTATATCACCATATCAGTAGGCTTATATAGCACCATTACAAAGTGAATTAAAAAAGCAGATACACGAGACTGAGATTTTTCATATACTAGCAATTCTTTTCATTGGCAGACCCTGACAAGTTTGATTAAAACCAGAAGGGAAGGGACCGAGATAAACAGAAAGAAAGAAGGAAGGCACTCCTTCACACTTAAAAAATGCTTTAGGATTCATAGACTCATAGAATCATTTAGGTTGGAGAAGACCTTGGAGATCATCAAGTCCAACCATTAACACAGGACAGCCA
>JAVJGI010000001.1:3031793-3076217 GCA_035590275.1 Ibycter americanus
TGTCCAGATCCCTGTGCAGAGCCTTCCTACCCTCAAGCAGATCAACGCTCCTCCTGCAACTTGGTGTTGTCTGCAAACTTACTGAGGGTGCACTCAATCCCCTCATCCAGATCATCAATAAAGATATTAAACATAAATGGTCCCAATATTGAGCCGTGGGGGAAGGTTCCTATCCTCCCTAAACAAAAAATTGAGTTCTATACTTAGATTTAAATTTTTTTCATAGGTTCTTTTTACTACCTTACTTGCCAGATTTATTCCATTATCAGATATTCAGATCTACCCCAAATCAGTAACTATTGATGACTCATGTCTTCACCATGAAAACACACTGCAAGTAGAGCAAAGCAAAATATTAATTAGAGATGACTAAGTAGCAAGATTTGGTATTTAGTCACTGGTATTGGATATTTTCAGTGGGTCGTGAAGTTGTACTAAAATATACAGAAAATGCAAAGGAATGTGTACATGACCTTACTGTGCCTCTTGGTGTTTAGCTCTTATTCTAAGGCTAAAAGGAGCTAGAGATACAGGTCTTCCAGTTTTCTATTGCTTTGCTATTGCAGATATTCTGGATTACAGTACAGGGTCTAGAAAGCATGCTCTTCCCATGAAATCATTCCTTTCTCTCACAACTGAGCTACTGAGAATGCAGACTTTTGTAGCAGACAGAAAATTGTTGGATCAGTTTTATTTTTACTCAGCTCTCGGAAGTGAATAATTAATGATTTTTAAATGCTCTTGAGGAACTGAATGAATTCCTGTGCACTTCTTCTGAAGACAAGCCATAGTCCTTGTTTAGGCATATTTTCATTTGCAATTTAAGAAAAACTATTTCCAACATTTTGTGTCTTAAAGTTGGTCTAATAATATAACTATTGATTACCACTTACAAGGTTTGTGGGAGGGAGTGGCAATGAATTGGAATATCTTAACTTAGCCTGCCTCATTCATATTTTAAGTAAGTCAGAATCAAAGAAGAATATTCAAAAAGCAGATATACAGCAGCAGTCCTAAATACCAATGCTTGCAACACTGGTCCAGTCTGAGCACAGATTCTCAATACTCCCTGAACATTGAAGATATCCACACCCTATCACACTCCCTATGGTGGTGGCTTCAGCAGTGCTTCTGGAGGGTCCACACACTTTCTGAGTAAAACAGCTAAGTCAAACCACATTCTGAGCCCTCCTGGTCGTCACTTTACTTTTCCTTCCAATGGATTAAAAGGGAGGAGGACAGCAGCGGCCATGTCAGGTTGCTGCTAACTCACTCCTCTGTCCACTGTCCTTTACTTAGTGGTGACAAGCAGGATTGTCTAGGGTAAAACAATACCTTATGTGCCAGGACTACTCCAGTTTCTTCCCTCCCAGTATCATCCCATGCAACGAACCATGCATCATCCTGGATCCCCCATATCACTTCAGCTCCTCAATATCTAATTCCAGTATATCAGTCCCCTCAAGCCAGCATCATCCCACTTCCTTTCACTTTCCAATTGCTACATTCCAGTCTCTGTCAGCTTTCTCATTTTTATGTATGTATTTATTTGATGAGAGGAGTAGGGAATACATTATTTTTCATAGGTCTAGGGGGAGTTTCTTTTCATTCAAATATCATTAACTAAGGTGCCAATTTCTGATGTAGCCTTTTCTGAAAATGTTAGCATCCTTATTACGCTTGTATTATTGTGCAGTATGATAGGAAGTTCATCCCAGAGGATGAACAGCTGAATACTAGCATCAGAGAAGAATGTTATGGAAAAGAGGTACTTTTCATCAATTCATAGTTGTTTGATGCAAAAGCTAGGAGACAAGGAAATTGTGAAATTGTGCTTTGCTGACACCCAGGCAGAAAATGAACTGTTTAAAAAAAAAAAAAAAAAAAGGCAGCTTAGGTTGTGAAAAGAATTGGATCAGCTAAAAATAAGAATCAGGCAGGTTTAAAAAAAATAACCTTATTGTTGCTGAGTAGATTAATAGCTATCTGACAGTACAGTTCTGATATTGTGCAGCTTGAGAAGCATGAATGCCGCTTACAGGTAGACTATAAAAAATCAGTTTATTTTGACTGGTAGAGAGGTCACAGCTGAACAAAACAAAATCTAAACTTGTATAATACCTATGTTTAATTATTACCACACTTTTTGATGTATAGGTTGTTTAGGTGTGTTATCTGTATTTCATGCCCAAAAAAGTAAGTTGCACATCCTATATCTCATTTTGGCAATACCAGCTGTACAGAGAAACACCTTTACCTGAATTACTGTGATGAGAAATTTTTTATGAATTGGAGCCTATGTCTTTAACAGGGATATATATCGCTATAATGTTGTAATTCTCCATTTGCTTCCCTGAAGTCACAAGATACTTGTTGAGTTGTATTATAAAACTTTAATACACTAAATTTGCAGTGGGGTACCTCTAGGAAATTCAGAAGAGTATCCATATAAATTTGGGACTGTTACTTCCAGGTAGTACTTTGGATATGGCATTTTCAGCTTCAAGAGCAGTCAAAGAATATCCCATGGCAATGATCCTGCATTCCCTCAGTCATCCCACCTTAAAACATCAGTGGGCACCCTGGGATGATGAAATTTCTATTGCACAGTTTTGTCTTTGCTACATTTTTAAACAATCCCTCAGATCTCAACAGATGCAACCTACAATATTGTTTGCACGGTGAACACGTGAACTGATGCTCTTTGGCAACCTACTTGCTATTGAATTGTGACTTTAGGTTATTAGCTATATGACTGGGCATAAGTAGTAGCAATCTATCCACAAAACTTTAGTAATACAAAAAGCCCACACCAATACTTCAATACTTTACATTTTAACAAACAAAAGACCCACCTTCCCATTTTACACATACATAGTTTTTCTGCAGATTTTTTCAGAGATTCAATAAGACATTTATGGTAATAAGGCCAGAGTTTGGGCCTACACAACAACAGAGTGTAAAATAACAGCATAAAATAAACATGTTAAGTTGAAATCAGTTGGGGAAAAAAAAAGTCACACTCATCAAGGAAAATGTTGGCTGCTTAAAACATAAAAGGAAAGTGAACAGTTACCATATTACAATTAAAATACCTTTTAAAAGAGGAAAATATTTTTCACATGCAATCTCATAAGATTTTCGCATTTTTCTTTTCAGTTCTTAATTTTAGCGTACTTAAAATACATCAGATCTTATGGCACCACTAAATTATATAAATTGTGAAGTTATATTGAATGGCAACATAGAATTTAACATTTCATTGAGAAAATTCTGCTAAAAGAAAAAAATTAATATAATATTAGTTATAAATTTCCCTGTGAATGTTCACAAATGTGAGAACATTTCCTATCAGTGCATTTGATACCAATTATATTAAACCTAAGTTTTTTCATGTAGGTGGCCTTGAGAAAATAGAAGATCATCTAGCACAGCCTGGTTTTGAAAGCTATTTGTATTTTGTGTTTGTAGCTTTAAATATTTGTAACTCCCAAGAATTTTAGGAAGTAGAACTCATTATATATGGCCTGTCTTTCAGTGGAACCTGCAGGACTGTCATAACCATTGAATTCAATAATACCAGTTTCAGGTATTAGTTCCACATGCCTAGTATTTTTACCTCTTCTGGTTTAAGTTCGTAACCATAACCTCATGTGTAATTTAAATCAGTCTTTTCTGGAAGTTCATAAATATGTATTTGATGCAAGGGATAGACCAGAACTCACTCCCAAGATGCTGTTCGTGCTAAGTGGAATCTCCTTAGGAACCGCTTCAAAGATCAATTCCTCTTGTCCATAAAAAATAAGTTTAAATTGTCTTCTATGAGCCTGCTGTTAGCAATTGTACTGTTACATTATGTATGATTCTTTGACTGCTCATTGCTTCAACAAACTGCACAGTGCTCCATTAGTGATTTTCAATTTCATGCTAAGCTTTGCAATTTATTAGTGTTGTTTAGGCTAATGTTCTATTATTTTGCATATTTTATATCATATTTCATTTGCTATTCATATGACCTAACAGTTAAGTATTGGGGATCAATAAGCCCTCTAAATGTTTTCATATTCGTATTAGGAAAAAGAGGGAAATCATGCAGGCAGCCCAATACATAGTCAATCAGTATGAAGTTAAATTTTTTAGCAATTTTCAGTTTTCCCTCCAATTTGCAGATTTGACTGCAGATCTCCAAACAATGACATAATGGTCAGATGCACTTATACATGAAAATAATTTGGTTTAGTAATGATCCACTAATTATAGATACCTGGACCACATCTGTGTGGATTCTTTGCTAGTGTGCTCTCCGTATACAAATACCAAGATTAAGTTCAGCTTAAACATCACCTACTTCCAAGAAGGAGGTGCAGTTCCACATTTGTTTTGGTTTTGGTTTTTTCTTTTGCAGAGCTCTGCACCATTTCAGAAAGGGAAATATTTACTATTAGTCTGAGGAAAGTGTAATCCTTCTCCCTTAGAAGGTTGTATAAACTCAACATTTTTGTGTGCTCAGTTGCTGTATCTGGTAGAAAAGCACAAAAAAATTAACAAGCACCAATTCACGTTTTTAAATTGACTTCACACCTTTTGGATTCCCTTTTTTTAAAAAAACAGAGGTTTAGAAACCAGCAGTGCCACAAAAATGAAATTTTAAGAGCATTAATAAATGGTTTGAAGTGTTCATGGAAAATATGTATGTAAACATATGTTAGAATTGCTAAAACATTCATGCAAGCAAGGAACGAAATGTCAGCTATCTTACTGGTACATTGCAAATAGGGAGTGGGACTGAAATTTTGAATGCTCCTGAGCATGTGGATCAAGACACTAGAGACCACTCAGTAAAGACTACAGTAGAGTTAGTATTTAAGAGTTAGAAAGCATTGATACTCCTGTTTTCTTTTTGAGCATTTGTCTTTTGTATAAAATTTAGCACATGTAGTTTTTCAACACAGAACCAACGATACAAGAAATTTTGAAAAGGCAAGATAGGTATTAGTTAATAAGCACTAGATGACCTCACAAGGTTCTACTACTTTCCATGATTTAGATATTACATCTCAACTGCTAAAAATTCATCAGAGGATTTTCATTCATGTTCAGCTAAGAAAAAAGTAAAGGCCTAGCTTCAACTAGAAACTTTGCATTTTCCCCATGATTTCATCAGCAACATAACCTGTATGTGATTTTTGGATAAAATTTTTTTAATAATGAAAACTGACTTTAATGTTTTCGTGTTTGAAATCTCTACATTGATAATGGAAATCAAAAATACCTACCTTCAACCTAAGCAAATAGTTTTCCAAAATCAGTTCTGTTCATTGACTTCCAAAAGACACATTGTGAGGAAAACCTTCAGCTGGTCTGAAGGCCCAGGATTTCCAGGATGCAGATATAGCTGCATTTTAGAGTCACCAGGTGCCTGATTCTCCTGCCTGGGGTCTTTGGGGTCCTTCATGTCCCCAGCTGTGAGCAACCAACTCAGCCAGAGAGCTCCAGGAGGAAGATCTGCAAAATCACAGGTATCAAACAAATCTCCATGTAGCTGGTAGGAAATAAGGCCTTTTCCTCAAAGCTGCGTGTATGCACAAAGTATTTCTGGTTTGGCACTTCACCATAGTCAAATGAAATTGCATCTAATTGTTTGAAGCCAGCCATGTGTACGCACACAGACACAGAGTTATAGATTTATAAGCCCAGTATCTTCAAAGCTGTAATTTGAAAGTTCACTAGTTGTTATATCTATACGCATTTTACTAGTAAACTTTCCAGCTCCATACGTTTCCCATACTTGTATACAGGAATGCAATAGGCATATGATGACATCAATAGTAAAATCTCTGACTACCTTCCTTTATATCCCTGTCTTCCTCATTTAGACAGCTACTCGGAGCTTCTTGGCATGCCAGTGGCTTCTTTCTCTCTCAGCATATGGAGAAGAGAGAGCTCCTTTCCACATACTCTGTGACACATGCAGCCCTCATTTTACCCATCTGGATTTGCCATGAATCCTCATAAACGCCCAGCACATTTCCTTCCCAGGGCCAACGCAGGGAGAGTAGTCATGTAACGCCAAGTGCTAAAACACTCTCAAGATACTGGATGAGAGCAAAAGATTCCTTCACAAAGGCATTTTTTTCATGGCATTGCCCAAACTGGAGATAGTCTGAACATGTCAGAACAGCATAAAGAGAGATTAAGTTCCTATTTAAAAAAGGAAGTATTTTCTCAAAATCTGTGAATAGCAGCAAGAGCTGTGGCTTTGTCAGACTACAGAAAGCGTTACAAGTGGTACAGCTATCACAATAATTGTATTTGCAGTAAATTCTTGGTCTAGACAGGGCATAGTTAAACTTACGTAAATATTTGGAGATCTGTACATATCTGCAGTGATTAAAGATCTGCTTCAAAGGATTATTTTGGGGGTTTGCTTTCTCTTTTGCTGAAAAATATACACGTATGTATAACAGTGGGTCAAGCAGATATAGACTATTAAGAATAAAAAAGTAAAGCAGGCGTCTGTGCTGAGAGATAAATGGTTGTGGTTCACAGCACTAACAATCTCTGCTGATGCAGCTGGTAGAGATCGTAAACCCCATGATGAAAATATCTGCATATCCATATTATGATGCTCTAAAGCACTGCAGGCACAGATGGCATAACTTGTAAGTTCTCTCAGAAACATAGTTATGGTTCACAACATTTTCAGATTCTTCTGAAAGAGCAAGTATAGCTTGTAAGCCCTGAGGAGAAGTTGATGGCACTTACAAACTATGCCAGTTCAGGTGGCAGACCTCGTAGACATTGAGAGAAAAAATAACTGTGATTCACGATGCCTGTCAGAGAAGTGCTAGCGTTTGCAAGCTCTGATGACGCAGTCAGCAAAGCAGAGTTTTGGCATGTTTATTTCAGGATGGCATCTGAAAAAAGGGGGGAAAAAACCCCACCATGCAGTAAAGTGCGTTATATTTCCGTTTAGCCATCTCAGGTAGATAAAAGACTATATCAGTCTTCCTAGAACTTCCCCTGTCAGTCCTAGGTAGTCTCATTAGTTCTTGTAGCTTTAACAACAGATTGAATACAAAGCTATACAGAAAAGCTTTATTATGTTATGCAAAACAGCAAGTTACATAAGACATAAATGAAAGAGCAGCACCCTGTAGTTGTGTTCTCTTCTAAATACCTTGTTTAGAGAGAAACACATGGATATTTGAATACCTTTGAAAAAAAGTGTCCATATCAAAGGCCATTCATTTATTTGAGAATTTATTCAGGAGAATTCTATTGACTTCATTGTGAATTGAATAGCATCTGTAATGAGACGACCTATGAATTTAAGAACTCTTATTTTTTCTTTCTTCATGTAGCCATTTCATTTTTGGGAACAGTTCTAAAATCATTTAATTATTGAGGTAATATTTTTGATGTGAATAGACATTTAAAACTCTGGTGATTAAAATAAGTAATTGAGTCACCAGTAATTGCTGGTTTGTAAAGCAAGTTCAGAAGACTATTGAAGACAGGAATAAGTGAAAAGCTTTGGAAAAATAGGGGAAAGCCTCCGAGACAGGCAGTATTGCTTTGCCAACCAGACTTTACCACTTGAGTGTTACCCAAGAGCAGATGCTTACCAGTTGGAAGCACTGAGGCAGGAACAGTTGTATGTGCTGTGAGGAGAGTAATTTTAATCATTTGGTGTTCTAGAGTACCTAGAGAGATGTGAAAATTAGGTAGCTGTGACTTAACAAGTGTGAGATTGTTATTTGCCATACTAAAAGAAATATATGTAAGTTTTAATGAGACTATTTGCAATATATACATAATACATTTTATGTCTCTCTACCATTATTTAAAATCTACATAAATGCCTGATGGACCAGCATTGTTGAACATTGCCCTTCAACTAATAGGGTTACACAAATGGATATTATGAAATTTTTCTGGTTTTCTTTTGTGTTTGAAGAACAACATCTGAGTGATCCAAATCCTTTCTTGTGACTAAAAATAGATTGAAACTAATAAAACCAATTTAGACCACTTTTAAAAAGTTAAACAAACAGAATGGCCACTTGCCATAATTATTTAACATTTTAAATTTTTTTTAAAAAGAAAACAAACAAACAAAAAAAAAACCCCAAAAAACCAAAAGACACACCCCCAAAAAAAACCAAAACAAAACAGTAAATAAATAAATACATACATACATACATACGTAAACCAAAAAATTTAAAATATATTCTCTGGGGCTAGAAAAGAGTAAAGCAGGAAATAGTAGGACATAAGTAATATGGGAAGTATTGGACAATACCAAAAGGAATTGTTTAACAGTTAAAAATTAATTTCTAAACTATAAATCACATCCCGTTGTCAGGCAAATAGAAAGTTTTGAAAGATGAATGTGAAAAACTTACTGGTATGTAGAAAACAATTTATTTTCAAATTTCTAAAAGAGATTATTTTGTATCTTAGACGGAAATGTCATTTTTCTATTTACTCAGCACTGACCCAACCTTCATTATTATTATACAGTTTACATATTATTAGAAAAAGATTGTGAAAGTTAGGATGTATTTTATTAGTCCATCTTCAGTTTCGCTGACTTATTTACAAAAATTTAAGTGATAACATAACAGAATGCTTGGCAGATACAACCTTCCATATTTACACTCTGGAGATAAAATTCTGACTGTGTTCACAAGTACAGATGTATAGAACGCATACTGGTCTTCATTTATGTATATCATAAAGCATGACACAAAGATAAACTCCTTTCCCCTTCGAGTAGACATCTATTTTTAGAGTCTATCCAAATCTAAAAGCAGTGCCTTTTGGGGCTTGAAAGAAAGGTGTTCAGAGCAACAGTATTGGATTTTTGTATAACATATCCAAAACCAAGTCTAAGATAGATTTCTTAGTCCTTTTCCCTGTGACTATAAAACTCAAATGCAGCACAGAACATACTGAAACAATTTTGGAAGGAATTAACTAGGAGAAATAGTTTAATCTCTGTTGTTATTTTAACTAATAATGTATAACCTAAATGAACTGATAGCAGACTAAATGCATTAGTAGCATTTAAATATACTACTTGTCCTACGCACGTACTACAGTTTTTGCTGTCAGATAAACATGGCTTTTCATTCATTCTCTGAAAGATACTTTTATGCTTTAATTTCTGCTCTCCCATAAAATTTCTTCATATATTATTCTCATATAAATCTGTTACTAAGAGCTGGAGAAAAATAAAAAGCTGGTTTAATTCCCCTCTCCACAGTAAAATATCTTCACATATTGTTTTCATATGAATATGCTATTTTATTAAGGGCCAATGAAAGAAAAAAATGTTATTATTTCCCAAGGCAACGTTCAGGACTTCATGGAAATTTCAGTTAAGATACTACATAATACTTCTCAAGTATAGCTCAGATACTAATTAATATATTTCTGCAAAAGCTATGTAATCATATTGAATAAATATTATTTTATTTTTCTCATATATGTGGAAAGTGAGGTGCAACAATGTTAAATGACATGCATAATGCATAGTCAAAAGATTTAAGTCTCATTGTTGCAACATATTTCCAAACATTCCTTTGATGTTCCAGAGGAAATATTTGTTAAATGGAAATGGCTCTTGTTGCTGAGTCCTCTTCCTATGATAGTCACTACTCTCAACTCTAAAAGATCTCCAGGGGAAAAGATTAATCAGATTTCAATTATGCTACAGAAATATGTACTTTACATACTTACGTTCTGAAAAGCATTGTGGTGTTTCTCTAATGTGTTTAAAAATTCAAAAATATTTTTAAAAGCCACTTAAAAAGTCAAGCCAAACTCAGGCTAATGGAACATAGTGTCATCCTTGCAAGTGATGCATTCTCTATTCTTCCAAGCCTTGCTGTATGACATTACACACATATTGTCTGAATTTTCTGTGAATCATTATTGAAATTTTTCTAGGAGATTAGTCAAACCATTTGATAGATGTAGAAGATTATTTCTGCAGTTTTGCATGGCTTTTAAAAAGGAAAAGAAACTTCCAAACCTAAAACATTAGGAAAGTACACTCAATTGCTTTTGGTTCTATATACAAAAGTCTTTGTTTGTCTCTACATTTTATTATCACTTACATTTTCTCACAAACTTCTGATATTTCAGTCTTTTTCTCAGGAGAAAATTGGACTTCTAGGCTTCTCAAATATATATTGTTGGCTAGTACAATATAATTTTATGACATTAAAACAAAGTTACAGAAAGGTTTTTATGGTGGGGTTTCAGTTTATTGGTGTCATTTAAAAAAAAATAAAAATATTTGGAGATTAGTTTGACAGACATTCTCTTAAGTCTCTGAAGTAAAACCATATGTGAAATATGAGCAAACAGAATTGTAAAGATTAGCTTAAAGAAAAGTTGACTATTCTAGTTGAGTAATATAACATTGTGATTACATTTGTGTAGAGATTTATTCTATTTATCGCTGAAGAATGCACCCAGAGTTTACAAGACTGAATTAGCATCTATATTTTAATCTGGTCTTTTTCAAACTTCTGCACTGGGCCTGGCTGATCTGTGTATAAAAGTGTTTATCCCAGAAAACTGATTGTTCCCAGTTCCCCTTTATTTATCTGTTCTTGTTGTAGCTTGAAGCTTTTCTAGCTTTTCTCCTTCAACAATTTTGTTTTTGTGTTATTCACCTTACCCAAGGGCTCGCATCAAGCTTTTCCTGTTTATCTTTTATGCCTGACATTATTAGAATCTTAAATTATTGTTCAAGTGACGGTGCTGAAGTTCAAAACCTTTCAGTCTCTTAGAGGGGTCAACACACTGGTATGTAAAACCAGTGTGCAGACATTGAGTGTTTTTGATTTGTTTTAAGTAGGTCTCTAATCTCTGCAGATAATGAGTGTGCATTTGTCACAGAAATTTGTTTCCAGCCTAGATCACAAGATGTTAGACAAGAATTTTGTTCTGTCATAAAGAAGAGAAAGACATTTATTACGCCTTTATTAAATCATAAGCTTGTTTACTTTAATAGTCAGCAGTAAATGTCTGGTTCATTTCCAAGCAGTACAAAATTGTAGACAGAGCAACTTTAATCATTAATAGAAACAATACATTCCCTTTTTTTTTTTTTAAAGGATGTGTTAATTTCATTATCAATAACTTCATCCCAAAGGAGGCTGAGTAATGTAAAGGCCAACAGAAACAAGTAAGTAAAAGACTACAGGAACAGCTGTTTGAAACAAAACACTCCCCAAATGAGAGATGCGTTGCTGTGGACGTTTGGGACCTTTTGGTTATGCAGGTCATTACCTGGAGCTCTAGTACAGAGCTCAACCGGTTTAAATTGAGCTTTATGAAGGCTCTCAAAGATCTTAAAAAAATGAGGTACACTAAAACTCCTGGAATTAATATACTGCACAGTGTTCAGTGAAATACACTTCACCAGTGGCAGCACTAAAGACTCATTGCAGCTCCTCCAATTTTACAAGGAGATGAGGCAATAAAACAGAATGAAGTAGAATAGAATGGAATATTTCAATTGGAAGTGATCTACAGTGATCATCTTGTCCAGCTGCCTGGCCACTTCAGGCATATGTGAATGCCTTCATTTGCACTTTTTCATAAAAATGCCCCCCACCCTCTCCAGTAAAAAATCCATCTAAGATTGATGCTATTCTAAACAGTACTGGACAGCTCCGTGTCCTTACCACAGAGCACTATTTATTTTTTTTACAGCAATTTGGAAATTTCCTATTAATTGCTGGGAGAGTTCACCTTTGTATTCTTGTTAAACTCTGTAATGCTTCCCCCGCCAGGAAATGTAGTTGACCCCTTCTGCCCTCTGTCACCCCGAGTGTACAATCCATCACTGCCAGAATGCCTTCCAAATGACAAATCCCCAAACTGCATGGTGGCTGGTTCACTTTTTTAACTGTTGGAAAGTTTTCTGGATTCTCTGTAAAATTTTAGCATGTATGAATCCTATGTAAAATTAAGATGATAGAAAGCATTCTTTTATGCAGTTACATTCCATTACTGGAATCAAGTTGTCACAGGCTGGCTGCATGCACTCCTGGACGTGAAGGTCAGCCTCGGTAGCCAGCACGCTGGCTCTGCCTCCCTGCACTTCACCGACGGGGTTACCCACCTGCTTCTGAAAAAGCCAGGAACTGAAAACAGTTCTGCCTTTTGTTATCTGGCGACAGGGAAAACAAAGTACCACAACTTTTTATGTTAAAGCCATTGTGTCTATACTTACTATGTCCTCTCCCTTCCAAATGCCCAGTTTCCTTTTCTTATCATCCAGGCTACTTAAGGCACTTGTACAAGTGAGCCAGCAAAACATAATTGAACTTATACAGTAAGAAAAAGACCTGACAATAGGATAGGATGTATTGCGAGTCTGGTTTTATACAGTTATTGTACATTTATTATCTATTATTGCAGGGAATTTTAAAAATTAACTTATTAGTTGTAAATCTAAATACTTGTTTAGAACCTTGAAGCTCTGAAGTAAAATCCTAGAGAAGTTTTGCTCTTGTTTTAGCCAGAAAACATGCAAGAAAATTGCTTTGTAGTCTCTGTCTGTTTTCCTGTTGCTTTAGGGCCAGAAGAAGTGTTTGTTTCTCTGTAATTTAGATTTTATGCCAAAGTTTTTGGAATAATGCATTGGAATTGAGCCCACAGAATGGTATATATTTTGTGGAAACAGGACAGCTCAGAAACTAGAGTTCAAAGGAAGATGTTCTCATCTTCAATATGAACCTGCCATTTGGAAATTGAAAATGAGAAAGAGGGAGAGAGAATTCTGGGGATGAGCTCAGCTATATCAAGTTATTGTTACAATATTTTTAATACTTCATTCAGGTCAGCAGAATCATCTCCTATTGCAAAAGACCTTCCTCAAAGCCAAATGCTATAAAAATTCTGTGGAAAACAAAGACAGGTGTTCATTCCATCTGCTTTAGGTATCCAATTTAAGGTGTATGTGTAAGTTAGTTTCACTAAGCTCGCTCCGTAGTCGGTGGGGAGAGGGAGGCTGCTCTAGAAGCCAATTCAAGCACTCCTGCTCTATGCTGTACGGTGGCACAGCCTGTCTCTTTCCACTGGCTGCCTGCAGAACTTGGCTCCTGATTTAGAAACCCAAAGTTAAATGCATAAATTAGATGTTGCGAATACCAAAAAGAGTACTTCATGACTTAGTTCATATCCATGTTGTATATGTATATGTTTTAGCCTTTTACTTATGCCTGACATAAAGGTAACTGTGGCAATTTAGAGTTCATTTTGTCATTAATGTTTTGTGTATAGAAAAAGGCATGTCATTATAGAGCATTTTTCAAATACTAGATGCTTTTATATATGGTGTCTTTCTACTGTACTAACAAAATTAGAAGCAAACCAAAAATCAGTGAGCTATGGTTGATATTTAATAACACAGAAAGAGGAAATACACATATTTTTAAAGGGTCTAGTAGAGTTAATATGAGTTTCTTTGACAGATTGCTTTACCCAGCAAGTTATTTTGTTCCAGAGCATACTGGCAAATTATGCTGAACCATCTGATAAGAAAATTTTCATTTAAATGTTCCAAGGATAAAATTCTCACCTTTTTCTAGGGAAAATTTTTATCAAAAGTACTGTATTACAGTCCTGGCAGATCTTTGTTTGCTTAGAGCATCGTATAGATTATTATACTGTTGGAAATATTTTTAAATATTCTTAGAAATACATTTTAAAATCACAGCTTGTGTTTCTGTCCCTCAGTTACCCAGGCTGTGTGACATCAGGGACACTACCTTGATAAATTACTGATGGCATGATGATTATGGAAATGGTCATTGACTGATCATCAGTCACAATTTATTTCAAATCAATGTCCACAGTTTGCAGCATTAATCAAAGTTTTATCAAAAGATCTTTAGTATGGCATAGCTTTTCCTAGAAAACTGCTTCTGAAGAGCATTACAGCCTTGTTGGGCATCATCCGCTGTGCATGAATGGAAACACTGAAAGACCACATGGCCTCAGGCAGTCCAGAGTAGTTAGAAGATCACTGGGCTACCACATACTCACAGGAAAACTATTGGCAAAACGCAGTAATTCAAGAACTAGCAAATGTGCCAAATGCAAAATCTCTCTCTGGACACAGAGGATCTATTTTTATTTCTTTCCTATCCAACTGGCAATAAATGATAGCGTATGAATCTAATTTGCTATTAAATTGCAAGTAAATTGTTGCTGAATCATGACATAATGGTCTTTCATATCTCTCAAACAATTTCTGTAGCAGGAAATATAATTTGTACATTTTTGCAGAGACGATGTACTGTTTCATTATTTCTTTCCAACACATTTAATAATTGTAGTAATTTTAGGTAAGTGAAGCCCAAGTAAATGACTCTCAGTGGTATTATTGCTTACTATTTTCCTAATTTCTAGTTCTTTACCATTTGCAAAGGATTATCTACATATGAAACAGTGAATAAATACCCCATGTAAAGATTTTCTTTTAAACAGGGAGGAGGGGGGCTCAAGGCTTCATTTTCTTCTTACTTGTCACTTGAATTCAGCTGTTGTGGACCCTCTCCAGCTGATCAGAATTAGCTTTGAAGAAAAACATTTTTTTTTATTTTAAGGAAGAAGATGCTATTTCACTTTAACAGGTATCAAACTTCCTTTTGCTTTAGCATTTTGTACTAATAAAAAGGTACAAAAGATGTCCAGAACGTGCACAAGAGATAAGGTTGCTACTCTGTTAGGAACTTCTCCAGCTGCGCAGCAAGACATGACATCTCTTCTATGTATTTACCGTAAGATAGATCTGGCAGACAACGGATGGTCAAAAGAAAGAACTAAGAGAAACATATATATAATGGAATCAAGTAGCAAAGAAATTTTTTAAATTATCACAATTTCATTAGTGGAAATATGGATAGTTAATAGTTTTCCTGAATATCAGTTGTATTAACAAACAATTTCCCAGTCAGTGTAAAGCACTTCATTTGCTTTGTGTTTATTATAAATGAAAAATGATATCAATGATTTATTTAAATTTTGCTTAATAATACTAGTTACTTCAAACCTATTACAAATGAGGAATAAAATTTCTTTATCACAATTTTTTGAATACAAGGAAAGAAGAAATATAATCAAGCATATACAATTTTCTTAGAGCAAAGATCTATAAGGAGCTTATCCACCCTCTTTCCCCACAAAAAATATTGGTGTTTTGTCTTAAGTAACAAATTTTCTTTTCATACACAACATCAGTTTCAGTCTGTATAGCTAACACGTTTACACAGATGATAGGAAAATTTTGGAATTATGACTTCCTTATTTAAATGAATTTGTCTTCAGATTTCCCTAAATGTAAGTGAAGTACAAATTTTAATTGAAATTTCTTCTTTAGAAATCTTCTGGGGGTGTAGCTTTTTTCTAAAAAGCTCAGTATAATCTTTCTGTGTAGTTAGAGAGTTGGAACATAAGAATAAAACAAGGGGTGAAGGTAGCTTCTATTCTTCATATATGCACTCACCGTTTTTTGAACCCTCCGTTGGCTCCGTGGCTAACCTGCTATCTGACAATGAAGAAGAAAGGCAGCCAAACAGTTCATTATAGTGTTCAGCAATACAAAGAGTCGTAAGCTATCTGGCTCATTATATTGGGCACAGAAAATCTATAATCATCAAAAATTATATATATTCAATTCCAAGTTTTGCATCTTTGGAGGCTTCTGAGAAAATGTGAGAACAAATCTGAGAACAGACCGTGGAGTGAAAACTTCTGTTTGGTTTTTGGGTGGGTTTTTTTGTCTGAAACTCAATTATGTGACTTGTTTTCTATGGAGAAACCCAAAATACCAGTACACTTAGGAAAAAGCTGTTGCATAAAGATTCACTAAGACAAGCTGAAATCAGGGAAAAGTGATGTAATCAGAAAGAAAATTGCTATAAGAGTTAGATAAAATCCCTATTCATTTCAAGGTCTAGTTGGACTTTTACTACAATTTATTAACAAGGTTCATATAGATCTCAAAATGGTTTCTCTTCCTTCCAACTTGTTAAAAAGTGTCTCTCCTCTTTCTGGGTGACAACTACCTATTATGAACTATGCATCTATTATCCATGAATTGGACAACTGAAGCTCACTATATCAGAAGCTTGGTGTATAGTCATAGGCACAGAAGATATTTGAACACCTTTTCCATTGCATCTGTGCACATAAAGCCCATGTTTATGTCCTCTACTGGCTTTCAGTAAGCTTCCGATGCCAGTTTGAGGCTTTGATCTTCAAAGTAATCTTCAAAACAATTAATGGATTAATTCCTAGCTAAATTATGAGAATTAATTTTGATGTACATAACCCCATTCTTTTTGCTCTCCTGAAAAAGAAAACACATTATTAAATCCAAATGAGAATAAAGGATGCACAATCAAGGGGATCTGTCTATAGAAAGAGCAAAAATCTGGGTAACAGCAGATGTGTCTAGAGCTTTATGAACATCATCTTTGAAAAGACATTTCCATCATAAACACAGTTGTGATATCATGACAGCTCTTTTCACCTCGTAAATCCCTGCCAAAAAGAAAAGAAAGGAAAAAAGAAGTCTTTAAGGGACTGGAGGAAATTCTGGAGGCTCTTTGCAATCCACTAGGGACTTGGTTGTCACTATTTATTTCATGTAGTAGGAACTCAAATATTTCAGTAAGGGTAGCTGTCTTTAGAAGAGAAGACTTACCGATTTTATCACTAATACAGTATCAGTCACAATAAATATTGACTGAGATTTAAATCACAGCCCATTATTCTTCCATGAAAGGGGAAATTGTTAACTGGATATTATGAAGAGCATGTCCTTTACAAAGTAAGCAATAACAGTTTTTTCCCAAAGCAAAAAGTGCATATAATCATACCATTGGATGTACCCCTTTTAATTTGCGTATGCCTTTCTCGGGGCTGATAGTGCATTATTTTCTGGCATTAAAAAAGAAAGGCAAAAAAACAAAGAAGGAAAAGAAAGAAGAAAGTTCTTCATCACAGAAGGAGACAAAAATTTGGCTACTAGCACAGTGTTTCTAGCTTCATAAGCACAGCCCGTAAAAGAAACAAAGAAACTTGCAATCTTCTTGTAAACATGACTACCGTGACTCTAAAATAGAATTTTAGGAAAGAAGACTTCACAGAAATCAGTGATTTACCAGAAGAGTTTTACCTTCCTATTCAGTGCTGTGGATCTCGTAGACAAGTACAGCCCAGCCTTTGCTTAGCCAAAACCCTGTCCCCACCATTGTGTGGTCTGTTACACACATCTCATAGGACAGTTATGTGGTGAATGTGCATTTTATCACATAATGAGAAATGAAATGTAAGGTGACTCTGAAAAACACGTGGCCCTCTCATTCCCCATGGTTAGAAGACCTCAGGAAGGAGGATGTCCAAGAACGGGCTGTGGAGCAGACTGTTCTGCCATGTCAAATAGAGTATGCAGACAATAGCATGGCACTCCTCTCCTACAGAGCTTGTCCCAGTGTTTTGAGTGTCAAAGAGGTGAACTGGGTGAAAAATGAACATTTCTGGTAATTAAATATGCCTATTTAGATCTTGCTAGAGACCTTTTGTAGACCTAAATCAAACGTGAATCAAGTCCTGAAAAATTAATTTCACCTAGAAGTAACCAGTGTTTTCCTGCATTCTGGCCAGTCTTCATCAAGCTACTCAGAAATCAAGCAGCTGCAGTTTATTAGTATGTTCAGTCTGGTATTCTGACTAGACCCAGGAAAAGGTTTTCAGTTGTGTACTCCAGAGGTAATCATAGATAGATGATTCAAGCAAAGACTATATAGAGATTTTTAGGCACATCATAAAGAAGAAAAAAGTATTCTTAATCTTGCAAACCAAGTGTGCAAAAGCAGAGAAAATTAAAGAAGACCCTGAGATTATAGTCATCCTTGAGTGCCTCTGTGTTAGTGCTTTTGTTGAGATCATGATGTGTGCTTTTGAACTAAATCTCCTGATCAGTCCCACCCACTGTTCAGATTTGGTTCATATTCAGTAGCTATTCAGAATGCCTGAAGTGCATCAAAACTAAGTTAGAAGATGCACCAAAGTGCACCTGAGGCACCCCTACTGTAATGGACATTCAGTCCATGGAACTAATCTACCGCTAGGCCTGAGAACTGCCTCTGCCATCAAATGCCTTATGCGGACATTAGGATCTGAGCACCAACTGTTTGACTTTGCAGTTTTCCTTCTGCTGAGCTTCTTTAATTGCTGATGATACACATAGCCTTTGACAACAGCTGAAGCAATGCCCCCTTAATACATACAGTAGCAGATTTGTTTGGCTGCTGTGAAGTGCCTCCTACATCAGTGAGCACCATGTCTACTTCCCTGGATCAAGTTTCTGCCATGTGGCTTTCATCCATCATGCAGTCCAAAACAAACATCAGGAAAGATGTCTAGAAAAGAAGAGTGTGCATTTCAAGCAATGCACAGAATGTTCAACACAAGTAAGAATCACAATGTTCCCTATCCAAGATAGGCATTTTGTAAAATTGAGCAAAACTTGGGTAAAATGTTTGATCCCATTTGCTATAAGCCTAAAGCATGGCACCATGAAATGGAATTTCTTTCTTTTCCTTTTTGTTTAATCCAGATGTTTTCACCAGTACTGTGGTCCTGCTGCCACCTGTGAATCCTGAAACTACCACAGAAATGAATCATCTGTGCAATGTAATATTTGATCAGTGATCACAATGGGAGTGAAAATGTTCCATTGACTTTGGAGTCTTTGCCATGTCACATTGTTCCTCTGCCAGTATAAATTGAAGAACTGAAGCAATATAGGAAATTAAATAAAAAAGGATAGCTCAAGTGCTGAACATGCACCCAGAAATCCCAAAAGTAGTGTGTACTAGTTATAATATATACTACATATCATAGCAATTACCACATCAATAGATATTATATGTGATGTGATAACCATTTATTAGTAGTAGAAATATTTAGATTTTTTATAATATAGAGACATACTATGTTTTTCTCATGCAAATTCTATAACACCCCAAACCAGCCACCAACTAAATAAATGATAGGTACCTAGAGATACAAGAGTATTTAAGAATATTATAGAGGTTTACAAACCCTGATATTTGTCAGAGAATCCCACTTGGTAAAAAAGTAAAGAATTGATGCAATTGACAAGGTGGTACAGTATACATACCTTAAACTCCATGAGACAATTCTCAAATGAGACATTATAGTGTGTGTTTATGTATTAAAAAGGAAATAGCCACCAAAAATCATGCTGTAGCATACTGTCCTCAATGGACATTGCTTGTTAACATAGGTATTTTCAGGTACTTGCATGGGTTTACAGTTGATATAGCTATCTGAATTTCACCTGGTTGTTTATGAGCAATCATTCACGACCAGCATTCGGACCAGTCCTGTCACCCCCTTAGCTGCACGATTAGCAGCAACAACAACAGCCAGTCTCAAATTTCAGGAGTAATAAACAGCAACTCAAACTCCCACACAGAAAATTGGGAAAATTAAAATAGTCTTGCTGTTGCTCAGTCAGCTAATTTTCTCTCCTTGCAAATATGAATCAGATGGCTTAGCCGAGAGTACTTTATTGAAAGGAGAAACAAAAAGAACAGCAGGGAAACACTGCAACATACAATATCTAATTACTCCATCCCCACCATAACTGTTAACTCTTCTGCTTGGTTTCTTGGTAAAGCAAGTGCTAGGCCAGCTGGCCGCTTCCTACCTCCTGCAGCAAAACCTCACTCGCAGTTAGCAGTTCTCAAGTTTCATGGCTTGGTCCCCTATCCAGCTGCACAGTTTTAGCTTGCTAACAGATTCTGTTAGTTCTTTTTTGCTCTTAAAAAAAAAAAAAAGTGTAAGGATCAAGACACATTCCCTACCACTCCCTTGCAGGGGACTTCCTGGACTGACACTCCTGTCCATCCTTTTCACCATGTCTTTTGCCTTCCAAGGTTGCTAACAACTACTCACAGGCACATTAAGGCTTAGTTTTTCAAGACATTTACACACTGTTACAAGACCCTTGCAAAAGGAAAGTTGGTTTTATTTTTCTGCCTAAAAATAGTGTTTGAAATACGTTATTCTGTTTACATTAGAATAGTGACGCAGTTTAAAGTAAGTATGTCAAACTTCATGGTTATACTGCTCATCAAAACATATCTTGTCTATAGAACCAAATAACAATCCATGTTTACTGCCTAAATATGAATATTAAACCATGTAAGAACCATAAGACTGAAATCTTAATAACCTAAAATAGATTCCTGGTATTCTGAAAGGCGGAAAGTATGTGCCAAATTCCAGTTAGTGAATGTTGTCCCTTTCACAAAATATTCACAGCAAATCTAGCAGCCTATTTGGAGGACATCGGAATCAAGAGGAAGCAATGTTTGCTGTCACTTCATCTTGTAGCATAGCCTTTCCTGATTGCATACAACTTCAAAATTGCAGACTCATGCAGCCCTCTTTTTCTTTTTCAAGAAGGTGCATATAAGCATAATTAGCAGTATACTTCACTCAACATGCACGGTTTGAACAACTGCCTATAGTATATTAAAAGGTCTTTTAAGCAAAGTGACTTTCCAAACCAAAAATTCTTCATATGACTATTAAACTACAGTCTGCTAGTTACAACTCACTATGTAAAAGGTAATGTCTGTGATTGATTTGGGCATGATGCCACTGCTTAATTTACTTTGGCTTGATTTTTTTTCACCCTTCTACTGGCTGCTCTGGCAAAAGAAAATATTTAACACAGCAGTTACCCCTTTGGAAGGGAAAGATAAACTGAATCCTCAGGAATGCATTTTTAGTCCACTTTAGAAAGTGTTGCATGACTATACTGCATTTCTTCAGCCACTGATAATGAGAAACAGGCAATTCAATGGCAAATACAACTGAGGGATTTGCAGTAGCAGGAGGTTTATGGAACACATATGATTGTGAATGGATATTGAGATAATGTGGTTTATGGATTGATAACTGCTTTCATTTAGCTGGTTAGTATTTTAGTATTTTGTCAGGTTTCTAAGATTTTATAAGGTTTTGGGTATTTTATAATTTTTGCAGATACAAGGGGCCTACAAATTTTCATGTAAAATTCATAATATAATGATTTCTATGATACAGCAATGCCTTCTAGGTTTTTTATGAGAAAATTTTAGT
Organism: Ibycter americanus; assembly: GCA_035590275.1. Classification (NCBI taxonomy): domain Eukaryota; kingdom Metazoa; phylum Chordata; class Aves; order Falconiformes; family Falconidae; genus Ibycter; species Ibycter americanus. The sequence continues at coordinate 3,053,013 of JAVJGI010000001.1, forward strand.
TAGATTTTTACAAAGGAGCATTTTTGTTTTCACATAATTTTCAGGTTGCCATGCTAGACATTATGTATGTATGAGCGTCTTTGCTTTTCAGCTGACTTCAGATATTTAAATAACATTTGGGGATTCATGTGCCTACGACTTACTCTACAAAATATATACACTTAGATACAAACAAAATATATTTTGAACAGTGTCATTAGTGTTCACTTGCCTTTAGTTGAATACTTAAAGTTTTTAAAAATTAATAAACAGCCCATTCAAAAGACGATGAGATAAAGTACCTACTAAATATATCACAAGTATCATTGCTGCCATTTATGATTGTCAGATTTGGATTTGCCAGTGCAAAAAGCACTTGATAATGTACCACTTTTTTTTTCAGGGTAGGTTGTAAACAAAACCTTACTAATACTATTGTGATCATATGTGTCAAATAAAACCTTTTCCACCCTCCAATAATAATAGTTTAATAGTCTTCAGAGCCATATAATTTTGTCCAGAGCTATTAGTGGCACTTTATGTCATGTAGTCATCAAATGCATTTCTATGAAAGAGAAAAGAATAAATATTTCATGGCTACAGCTTTTGAAGAACACTCTGTCTTTCAGTCTTGGGCCAGTCTTTCAACATACGTGCCAATCAGAAGTCTTTAGCAGATGCAAAATGCATCTTGTCTCCTTGTCAGTGAAGAATGTAAAGATTGCAGGATGTATCTGAAATATTCATCACATAGGCAAAAATCTGAGGAACTGCTGAGCTCTGTAATCACGACTTACCTGTTTGTTGTCACCTCCTCATCATTGGCACTAAAATAGTGAAGAGTGAGGCTAGTCACATTATTTTGGTTACATAATAGATCTTGACAATCAGTGACAGTATTTAATATCGTGACCTTACAACTTTTATCATATTACTTCCTTTGCTTTGGACATGATTTTGAGTGAAATCATGCCTACAACATTTTCTAGTTATAAGCTTTTAAAGTTACTTCCACTCATAATTAATTTTTGCTAGATAACTGTCTGCTTCCAATGTGTCTCTGGAACAAGAGTATTGCCGATGTCTGCTCTATTCCGGTCTTCGTTCACAGGGTAAAGCAGGACTGCTGCAGACTGTTAGAGTAGATCGTACATGGTATCCTCCCGTTATTCTAGCTCTCAGCTAAATCCAAGGCTGATATAATCAGCTATAGCTCCAGTGTAGTTGCATCTCGTCAAATCAAATCTACTTTTGTACTGTTACCATGTGAGAGGGTTTATGTGCACCCTGCCCTTTGAATGAACATGTGGCCTTCTGTTGCAATCTGGGCTAGCCACTCCATCACTGGGCACTGCTGGAAGCTATTAAATCGTGTGTTGCTTTATCTCAGTTAAATGTGGTTAAGTGAAAGGACATTATTTTAACTGGCTGCTGTGTCAATGGAATTTCATGAAGCGCTAGCTCACAGCATTTCAGCTCTAACACTGTGCTCTGAAAAGTTGGGAAAATTGAAGCTTTAGAAAGAATTAAACCTTTGATTAAATGCATTAGTTTTTCAAAAAGAAAAGAAAGGTTGAATTCTCTTTCTGTACTCCAAGTTCTACACTTTAAATGGTATTTTTAATGTCTTTTTTTAGGTCTATTCATATTCTTTAGAATATGAAATTTCTTCATAGAGGTGAAAGCAATGCATTTTCAACAAAAACATTGTTCATTCCATTGTATTAGTGATTTATCATTACTAATACAATGATATAGAAACACGGAAAATTGGAAATAAATGTAGAAAAAATGCTGAAACATGTTTATTTAATGAAACTACCCATGAAAGATGAACCACTGAGATCATGGATATGGGAAAATGTGAATGTGACACATCCAAATTTCTAAATCTACATTTTCCTAAACGCAGATTTATCAACCGAAGTCAGTAAAGCTTCTCTCGTTTTTCTAGCACCTAAAAGCAAGACACCAGAATTACAAAAGTATTTCACAAGCATGGCAAAGTCAGGTCTTTAGCTTGTTTCAGGGCATATCTGTTTGATTGCAGGGAACATGAGAACCTGCATATACTGTGCCTGATTATTTCTAAACTTTCAGGGAGCATTCTTAGCACTACTGATTATTGCATTTAATTGAGAATTGGAAGATCTGAAATACTTGATTAAAAATGACTATGCAGTGATGCAGACGGGAAGAAGGTGTTTTCTTCATGAAAGTTATGAGCTTTGCCAGCTGGGAAAGCAGGGAATTGGAAAACAGTAAGGAGGAATCATTGTCTGGGAAGGTGTGGTACAGGGAGTGTTAGATGCAGAGGCTGGTTATGAGTCTGTGCATGATCGGAAAGGTACCGAAAGCTCTATTAAATATCTAGATTGTATGTATCAACCAGACAAAATCCAGGTGTAGAGAAATCTCGGATCTAGGGAAGATGTTGATTTAAAGCAGATTTTGCTGATTACCGAATTTATTAGTGTTACTGGAGTTTAAAGAAACTGACTCTGGAAGAAGGCATTTGTGGCAGAAGCAATTTTCTGCAAGGAGTTTGAGAGAAGATTTTCCTGTGGGGCAAGTGTGAATTTCTATTGTGGCAGGAGAAAACAAAGGGGCAGGATAGTGAGGAAGTGGGGGGCAAAAGTCACCCGGAAAAGAAGCTAGAGTGTACCTGTAACTCATCACATACCCTGTGTCAATGCCCTCGGTTGGTCAGTGCAACCCATCCCCTCCCTGCACAAGCCTTCCCCCTTGCTGCATTCAAAAGCCTCTTTTAAATCCCTCAGCTGCCAGCATGTATCAAAAGCAGTAGATTTCTGTGCCACTCAGTCTCATTGGGCATAACGCCCAACCTGCTGAAGCAACGCTCTGTGCTAACTTCTAGCAATTTATGGTTTTGCTGCTTTCCTGCTATGATAATTTTCCTTCATGATATTTGAAAACCCATAACAGCCATTTGTGACTGTAACCCTAATACGCCATCAAACAAAAAAAAACCCTGTGCTTGGTTAACTGAAGCTACATGGTGTAACTCATTTATTGGAAATGCATTAATATCCATATTGAATTTAAATGAGGTGAATAGCTTTGCTAATATGTAGTCGTCTTATATCTAAAACTCTTTTTAAACACTGCTTCTGTTGAACCCAGTGAATAAGAGATTGGAGTTTGTTTGGTTGGAAGTAAAAAAGTACTACTTGTGCGGCTCTTTTCCTTTATGGAAAAAAGGAAAGAGACAAGATAACTGAACATTGCTAACTATACATGCGTTAAATTTTGTGCATACGAAAAAGGTCTCAGACAATCCCTTTAGTGTTCCATCACTAGTCCATGAATGCCTGAGTGCATAATTTACTAATACAGGTGAGCAATGATAAAGTGATTTAGTATTTTCCTTATTGATTTAACAAGGAGTGACACTAATCAGCAGTTCATTAAATCTTTTAACACCAGAAAAAAAATGATTTTTTCTTTCTGTTTTGATTTGAGAGAAGTGGTTCCTGATCACCACATATTGCCCTTGATCTCTAGCAACTAGAGATTCAGCCACTGTACTTTCCTTCCAGTTGTTTTCATCTTGGCTGCCTAATGAAATGAGATTCATCTGTATACATTCTGTCTGTCTGTCCATCTGTCAGTCTAGCCTCCAGGTAGAAAATGGTCTATTGTGCTTAGGAGTATCCACACATAGGAGTACTCCAGTGATCCCAATGCATTGTGAACTTCACCTTACTAATGGTAACTTCCCCGTGTGGATAGTCCTGCTATCTGTTCTGCCTCTGGGAGCCTCCAGATCACTGAAGGCTTTCTTAAACGTAGAACTGATGGACTTCTGCAGAAGTAAGATCATACATATCCTGTAAGTCTATATAAGCATTTTCATTTCAGGATATTAAGAACTGATCCCTTTTATTTTTTGCAAATGAAATGTTCTGAGGAAAAGAAAAAAAAATGTAAGAAATAGTGTGGGCAGCCTAAAATACTGTTTCAGCCATTTCACTTAACATGTCAATTTACTTGTTTAAAAACCTGACGTTTCTTTAGGCCCGCCAACATAAAGGCCTACCATTAGGTCTGTACAGACTGAATTTTTCTTCTTCCAAATTCAGACTGGTGACAGCTTTTCTGTCCACACTGAATTAGACCCAATGATACTGTCTGAGCAAAATTATCTTTTCTTCTGGTACCGTAGGAGTATTAGAACTTTTATATATCTATATATAGTATAATTACTTGGAAATACATTGTGAAATATTTTATTTGTATGTCCATTGGAAGAATTAAAGCTATTTAGATTTGGCTGGACTCTATGAATGGAAAACTTAAAAATAACAAAGTGCTTTTCCAACTTCCTATTTCTTGAAGATTCCCAGTCTTTCTCTGTAAAGTGCTCAAACCATATTCAGCATCTTATGTTATTAATCACAGAAAGGCAAAGTTAAAAGGGACCTTAGGAGATCATCTAGTCAGTCCCTGTTGTCCAAAACAGAATCAGCCATGCCCTGGTCATTCTTGATAGATATCTTCATAGTTGACCTCCAATACTGTAAAATCCGTAATCTTCCTGTGAGTCTGTTCCTAATCCTTTCCAATAGAATTTTTTCCTGATGCCTAAGCAAAACCTTTCTTAGTGCAATTGAACTGCATTATCTCTGGTTGTATTCACCATATGATATGAAGAATACAGTTTATTTTCTCCTGTGTGCAACAGCCTTTTCTATTTATAAAAAAACTCTTTGTGCGCCACCACTCCCGGGTTTGGGGTTTTTTTGCCTTTTTTTTTTTTTTTTTTTTTTTGGCTAAACAATCCCAATCTTTTCAGTCTTTTCTCATAGACCAATTTTTTTAAACCAGTCTTTGTATTCTGAAATATTTCCAAACAGATACCTTTGCTTGGTGTATGGCATTCAAAACTGAGCACATGATCTTGCTTGAGCCGTCACTGAGTCTGAAAAAACATAAGGAAAATGCCTGCTATCTTGTCAGTTGTACTGTTGTTCATATATCCCAGTTCTGTCTTTTGCCTTTTTCACAGTGTAAGGTTGTTGGCATATTCATTGCAAACTCATCACTTTCCACTTTAGCCCTGAAAACCTCTTCTGAATAATTTTTACCTAATTAATTGATCCCCTTCCATACTTGTGCAGCTGGGCATAGCTGCCTGTCTGTAATACTTTTCACCTGTCCCTATTGCAAAGTCATCCTTTCTTTTCCAGACCCTTTTGAATCTGTAAGACACATAACTGAATTTTAATCCCACTCCCCAAGATACTTACAGTCTCTCCAGCTTTGTGGTGTCTGCAAATTTAATAAACACATCTTCTTTCCCACTGTTGAACAGTGTTGGACTTAGGATACAGAGACTGAAGCTAAGTAGACCAGACTACTCTTTTTTTCCCTTTTAAAAATGGCAATCCATTTGCTCTTTTTCAGTACTCCAGCATCTCATCTGTCCTCCATAATTTTTCAAAGACCACTAAGCCTTCTGAGTCTATTTTAATCAGCTAAGTCCCCTAAGATGAAGTTTATCAGCACAGATGATCTGAGAATATCTATGTTATTTAAGCACTATGTAACCTTTCCTCTTCCTATTACAGAGTGAGATCTTATCCCTTTTTGCTGGTATTATTTGTGTCTGCTTGCAATTGATCTTTTCATGAAGGGTAATGCAAAAGAGGTATCAAATTGTTTTTATTATATTATGAGTCTGTGGATTACCCTCTTTGTTGAGTAGCAAACCAACATTTTCCTTGGTTTTCCTTTACATAAAAGTAAATTCCTTATAAGCAATTTGCCAGACTAAGCAAGAGCTGTCAGTCTATATACAAACACAGAACAGGAAGAGATCTGAGTTACCAATTCCAGGCAACCACAGGCAATGGCATCTTATAGTCATTTCATGTAGTCATCCAAGTGGTACCTGAAAGATGTTACATTACTCGCTCCCACTCTTCTTGTTGAAAGATTGTTTCAAAGCCTGATAAGACTGATAGCCAGAACCTTCTTCTAAGTTTCAGTAAAAATTTGCTCCTGACTACACCATACTGGTGGCTCGTAACTGTCCTGTGCTTGATCCATTCATTCAGAATTTCCTTTTCTGAGGCTGCCAGATCATGGCAGAAATTTTTTTTTAACCACCTAAGTAAATTTAGCCCAGGACTTTTGTTTTACAGGTACTTTTCTCTGCAGTATTAAAAGTGAATATTCAACAGCCATTAACTTTTAACAGTAGATCAATTATTAATGAATGAAATATCATAACATTTTTAACTAACTTGATTATTATTTTTTTTCATGTGGATTTCAGAAATAAAGGTCTCCTTTATATGGTCTTTTGTGGGCCAAATTCTTAGCTGGATTTCACCAGTGGTGTGCTGCTTAAAATCATGATTTACAGTAATTTTTAATCTGTCCTTAAGAGCATGTTGGCCAAAAAATACAATTACTTCTAGCGTAGAATGTTCAGATCTAGTTTATTGACATAGGAGCTCATACACTTGACAGACACTGGAGATCAAGGTCAGCACTGAAAAGAAGCCTACTACTGCTGCTAACAAAGCACTTTGTGATTATATCAAAGGCTTCATAGTTTCACAAATTAGTAGACTTGGGCACCTCAGTAAAGAACAGAAGAGAGCACTTTTACAAAAACATTTCAAAAAGTATGCTTCATTCATAGAAAATAAGGTCCAAGCTGGCATGCAGGGTCTAAAGCCCCACACTGTTTCATAGCAAAGAAATGACTAAATGATACTATTATTTGCAGTAAAACTAAATTGACCTGTGTAACCCATTTGTTCGCTGCTGGGATGAAACAGCATTATTTGTTCTAATATTTTATTTTAGCAGCTAAGAAGTCATTTGCAAAATAGTATTGTTTCTTAGGATATGGGTTGCTACAAATTGGAGTGCAATAACACATGTGCAAGCATAGAAATAGCAATCTCCTCAAAGGATCTTTTGCTGAGATATTATGAGAACTGTGAAATTACATGCACACTAAATGTTCATTTACTTCCACATTCTTAGCTCTTGCGGCCCTGTGACTCTGCTGCGGCTTAGGAAGGCATCCCTCCAGTCTCCTTCCCCAGCTCTGCTCAGGTACACTAGTCTGCAGGGGGAGGGCAGAATACTGCCTTGAACTGGACACAGATGCCTGTTATGGAAATAGCAAAGAGCTTCCAGGCACGGTCATAAGAGGATCCTCCCTGGGGAGCTCCAGGAAATGCCTTCAGTGACATCTTTTTCCTACTCCAGAGCTGGCAAGTTATGCTACCTTCTGAGGAGGCAAGGCCAAAGCCAGGCTTTTCTTTTCTGTTCAGACAGCAGAAAAGCAAAAGAAATGAAATTGCAGCTGACTTAAGATTGTAGGGAAACCTCCTTCACTATATTTCAGGTCATTATATCTGCAAGTGGAACTACAAATCTAACTGAAGTAATTCCAGATAAAAGCAAAATTAAAAGATTAATTTGAAAATCTAGAGACTGTTCCTACTTCTCATTTTTTAAATCAGATGGTCTAGAGTTCCATTTAGCTTCAGCTCGGTGCAAGTGCACAGTGGCAATAAAACTTCAAGTGATAATTTGTAAAAGCCACTTGCTATAAAAGAAATACTGTGCATGAATGAACAATGTTTATAAAACTGTAGTAACTCAGCCAAGTCAAAACAGTTTTACCACATAGAAAGTCAGGAACGTTTCTAACTTATGCACCAAATTATGGATTTTTTAAAATTATTTTTTACTCCTTCCGGGCAGAAATATAGACCTACCCAAACACTGACTCAAAGTTTCTAGGTAAAACAAAAGTGCATCTCTCCCCTCAGTTTTGTGTTCTTAAAAATATACCAGCTGAATAAGACAATACTGCTTTCTTGACAACAAAAACTTTGTGTGCTTTGTCACAATGTTTTGAATTTCCTAAAGAACTTTTCTTTGACACAACAAAATGTACAAAATCAATTGTTCAAAACCATCACAAACATAAATGTTGTAACTCTCTTCAATGCACTTTTAAAAGTTAGGACATAACTGGGATTTTTAAGATCTAGCAAACTTGGGGCAGGGGGGTGGGAGGTTACTGAGATTTTAAGGAAATGGTTCTCTCATGTAAACAGGGTTACAGAGAAAGACAAAGGTTACAAGCTTGAGTGCAATACGCTTCTCACTTTAGTCTGAAAATAGACTGTAATGACAAAAAAAGCAAATGTGACAATTAATTGTAATATTGATCACAAATGGGCCATCTCCAATTCTACCTATCCATTATTACTAATTGCAAATGACTGTTTAAAATTTCTGGTTTTGTGAGTTTGTTCCCAGAGCTTTTGTTTTAACAAGGTCCCATCTAATTTTGTAATTATTCAGTTTTGTTATTAGACTAATAGGTTAAAAAATACTTCTTAATTCTGAATATTAGTCAAACTGAATAGAAATATAAAGGGTATCTGTAAATTAGTAAATCATTAATATCTTACATTTATGCATTTTTCATCATGCTTATTATTATGATGCCAAAATAATATTTTGCAAGAAACTTTAAATAATTTTAAAATTGCTTATAAAGAAATCTGTTCATGTTTGTAGAAGTACAGATCTAAGCAAGTAATTTGAGGGAACATTTACTTAAGTTGCAAATTCTGAGTTTAATCATAAGAAAATATGGACCTTTCATCATTTGTTTCATAGTTTCAAACATTCAGTAATTAAATGTTTAATTTGATAAATACAAGGTGGAGAAAAAGAGCTGGTAAAACATTTTAGACTGGCTTGCTAGTTAGAGCTGTGTAAGTTACCTGGAGAAGGTGATGAGGGTATTTCTGACACAATCTTTTCCTTATAAGCAAAGTGATGCAGAATACAGTGGATTAAACTAAAGATACTTCTTTCCCAGCATCAAGCCTTTTTCAGCCATTCTTCAACCCAAAAGCTTTTTATCTATTTTTTCAAAATCGCTCTGTATTTCTGCCACTCGCAGGCATCAGGGTGATTAGAGTCCCCCATGAGGACCAGTGCTTATGAATGTGAGGCTTCTTCCAGTTGTTTGAAGACGACCTCACCTGCTTTCTCTTCCTGATCAGGAGGTCTGTAGCAGATAACAATTACAACAGTAGACCGCATTGGTCTGCCCACTAATCTTCACCCATCAGCTCTTTACTGACCCATACCAAGGCAGAGATCCATGCATTCCAGCTGCTCTCCATCACATAAATAGCAACTCTCCCTCCTTGCCTTCCCATCCTGCCCTTTCTAAAGAGCCTGTATCCCTCCACTGCAGCACTCCAGTTGTGTGAGCCATCCCACCCTGCCTTCGTGATTCCAGTGATGTCATAGCCCTGTAGCTGCACACTGACTTCTAAATCCTGCTTGTTCCCCATGCTGCATGCATCGGTGTGGTAGTTGCATTACACACGCCCAAGTGTGCCAATTCCCCAGAGCAGGATTGAGAGGTTTCCCCATAAACTTGTTCTGCAGGCACTTCTTTCTCTACTCATTGTTCATTGCTGGTTCAGACAGGTATAAAAACTTCAATGAAGGCAGGCAATTATCCTTAATTTATAATACTACTGAAAGGTGTATCTGTCCTCACCTACATTTTTTCCAAGTTGCATATTTGAATGTAAGCATCCAAATTCATCCTGAAAATTTCCATCTAAATACTCTGTTTTATTCTATTTAAGCCAAAATTTTCTCCAGACATACATATTTCTGACCTCAGCTAAATTCTGCTAATGCATGCTACACTAAAGTTCTGAAAGTAAGTAACAGTAAAACTCTCTCTGAGTGGGTAAGCGTATGTCCAAACTGAAAATTCACATTACATCCTTAACAATTTTCCAAATGTGGGAGGATACAGCATCATTACTGTATGCAAAGAAGCACTCTTACCACACCAGGAGGAGGTTCAGTGTTCCACAGCCATCACCCAGCAGATGCTCCATCAATGTACAAACTCCCAAGTGTTGCAAGAGAGCATTCTCCTGATGCTAGCACACTGCCCTGACCCTCTTTCTCCTGCTCTCACAGAATTCAAGGCTCCCACTGCTTTTATTCTTCACAGCCCCGCACAGAGCATCCTCTGGTTCAGCTTTCTGAAATCTAGTTCCAGAGGAAAGCAGCAGCCACTACCTGTATTCTGGATGTGGATCCTGCAGTTAGCTAACAAAAAGTAACAGTTTGAACTAGGAAAGCTATATTTAATTTTTGTTTTGTTTTGCTTATAATTGGAACAAGATATAAACAGCATTAATTTCTCAGGTATGGCCGCAAGGTAATGCTGGAGGGAACACAGCTAGTTAAGTATTTGGTATGGCTGGTTGAAAAGCAGTCTGGTCGGTTAGAGATTAGTTAGCAAAATGCCAAGGCCCAAGCATGGCAGAACATAGGCTGCAAGGGTAGATGTGGCTTCAGGGATGAACAGAGCACAGAGGACCAAAGTATTTAAGTCTGACAAAACTTCTTCATCTTTGAGCTCGTAACTGCTAAGCCTATTTTTCAAGCTTTGCGTGTAATAAACTGTATACTACCTCTGTTACTCTGCTCTGGTAATCCAGGTAAAGCAGTAAGTATTTCATGGCAATTTTAGCTATCTTCATCCTTTTATTTTTGAGTTCATGACTTCTTGGTTTTAATATTGTTAATTCAAGAACTGAAGGCCTCATCAGGAAGGATCTGCTTCCTGTAACCCCAAAAGGGAGCTATTACAAGAAGCAATGTCCTTGGACAATTTCTGAATTTTAAAAAAAAAAAAAAATCAGCATGAAAACTTTGGTTGAAAGAACATCTGTTTTCAAGGACTTCCTCAGTCATGCTGTTTCCCTTGCAAGGTAAGCTGGTGTATTCTGACTCCCTAGGTTGTGGTACTGCAACATTAGGTAAGCCCTTCGTGGTGGGCATCTGTTCAGTTGTAGTTCAAACACCTGAAAGATATTCTAAACTCCAGATATGAACTCATCAAGTAATTATTCCTTTACAATTTGACTGGGAATTAATTTAATATAGCCAATACTTTTTTTATTATTATAACTTGCTCCCAGAAATTCTGACCATGAGATATATTAATATTTATATTGCTAAATAAGAAGTGTTTACTATTTGGAAAGTAGTGGAGAAGTTGGGTTTTTTCAGATTTACTGTAAGGAGTTAAAACCAGAATGTTTTTCAAACTGTAATAATTGCTGTGGTTTATTCACCAAGTGTAAAGTATTTACAACTGAATCTAAGCACAAAATATTATTAATTATTAAATACAAGATTTAAAAATGCCAGGGAAATTGTGGTGGTTTTAAAATGTTGAGGCTATCAACACATCTGGGGAAAAAATAATTTGTTGCTACAAAACATGGAATTAAAGTGCAGTCACATTGCCTGCTACAAAATGCTGCAGGAGTTCCCTACAGCATTAAGCTTACCCTTCCCATGAAGAACTGAGAGCAATGAGGTTTCAAACAAAAAGAAAAATTAATTCCCTGCTTTTAACTGGTAAACTTACGTCAACACAACGTGAAAGGGTATGGAAGTAGTCCAAACTGCTCTATGATACTTACTTTACTCAATTACATATTTTTCATAGCTGGTGTCTTTTGTTAAGTTAGGAATATGTACAGCAGATTAATTAACCCAACTAGGGTTCATGTTATACACGCCAGTTTCGTAAACTGAGTTTCACAGGTTTTAAATTAACGTGTTCTACACAGTGTGTTTTAATGTATAGTCTACTGTGACTACAGCTTCTATGTCAAAAAACACAAGGTAAACCATATTAGCATTCATATTGTTCTAGTAAGTTTATTATTTTCAATTCTTGCTCCATTCACCAAGACTCTCCTTTTCTGTTGTATTGTAAAGGCCTTTTTGCTTTGGTTTTGGTCTCATACTTGACATTCCTCTCAGGAACTGACTTCTGCTGAATGTGTTTTTCAATGATAGAAAGATTGCTCCCTTGAGCCAACACAAATGAAATCTGAAAACTAGAAATATATGGAAGAACTATCCAGAAGTACTTTGACTAGTCAGCATGCTGAATATTCTTCGAATACCTTACAGCACATTCTCTTACAGTCTGCTGCAATAAACTGGGCTTGAATGGTTTATGTTTAGTCTGTAGTTTTTCTGCTGCCTACCAACAGCAGTGCATGAAGTTCTGTATTATTTCATGTTGTAGGCATAATGTAACATGACACATCCTAATGTTAAAGGCATGCAGTAATAACAAGCTACTGCAATACAGACAGGGAAACCTCCTACATGGATATAATCCGACAGATGCAAGTTTACTCTGCCCAGCCTCAAACCGATGGGACATGAGCCAACTATAGTCAGGAAACCACATAAATGTGTTAGTACGGGGATTTCAGCAGCAGTTCAGGGGCTGCAAATCAGAATCAGCTTTTGTCCATTGGGACTGGGATGAGGCAAATCAGACTTAGCTCTGTAAATGTGTTGCTGTCATTACTGTGTCTACACGTAGTTATTTTCATTCCTTGCATGCAGTCCACATTCTTTGTTCATGTTTATCTATTTCCTGATTCCATGATTTAAAACAGATACCTGATGAAAACAATTATCCACAACTTTATATTGATTTTACTGTAACTTTGTATTTTAAAGTCTCTGAAGCCTTCTAAATTACTTTCTTTACAATGAATGCAAAACAGTGAACTTCTTTCCAACGTCATCATAATATTAGCTTCCTCTTTGCATCATCTCTAGCACAGTAAGGAATCAAAAAAATGATTAGTATGTCGTGGCATCCTCCATAAATACATTCTGAAATATTCACAATAGGAAATACCACTTTCAAAGGTACAATATGAACAAAATTGTAAACAATTTTCCATGCATGTTTTCCTTCTATTTTTTAATATGTCCATCTACAATTGTCATAGAAATAAGAGAATTTGGAAATATTTCTATAGAATTCCTTACAAAAAGCTGTGCAAGCTAAGACCCTCTCATAAGAAAGGCTAGTGAATATGACTTTTTAAAATCCTATTTTGTTCATTTGCAGGATACATTCATGGAATTTTCCTTACAGTAAAATATTAGCGATTCTTGCTGGCTGTTTACTACTTATAAGTCCTCTCACTTCCCTCTCTGCCAGCTATTTCTAAGAGGAGATCAAACCAATATATCCTTGTGGCCCTGATACTTTCTCCTCTACCTCTGCTTCACTCCACCTACATCAAAGGCTCCCTTTTACACTTTAAAGACACCACTCGTCCCACTAATTTCATGTACTGTTGCCATCTAACATTATTTAGACTCAGTTGTTCATTTTACTCTCTTCAGTTTCTTTCTCTTTCTCCTCCACACATCATAATAATGGTCTCAGCAAAAGCAAAATAAAAGCTCAGCTACTTTTGTCAGGGTCTTCTGTCTCACACAATGTCCTTTTGACTTTTCCCTTTACGCACTTACCTTTTGTCAGTGCCCCACTCAATGGTCTATTCTTCACCCTTCATTCACAGGAGCCATAGATTGTACCTTTTCCCCCTCTCATTATTTGTCATACTCTGTTTTACTGCCAGAGATTCACAAACGTTACTCTTCCATTCATTTAATTTTGACTAATGCTGTGTTTTGCTGCCTTTTTACTATTACCCTTAAATTGCCAAAAGCCCAACTCTTCTTCTTTGATGCATTCATTCATTCTCTGCCTCCGAATATGTAAACACCACTCTAATATACTTCCCACTCACTCAGGTTTATAATCTGGCTCTCTGCCTTAACTCTGCCATCCCTTTGAGATGAGAGTCCTGAACAGATTCCAGTCTTTCAGGGACAAAGTCTTCTGTTAATGGATAGGATGATAAATAAGAGAGTTACACATTACCAACTTGCAGGTGATAAGTGCATCAAGAATGTAGCAAAGAAGATTTGCAAAGGCAGGTCTTTCCTGTTCCCAGCTGCCGGTGAGTTCCTCACACAGTGGTAATTCATCACCCTTGCTGATGACTGGGACATTGCCTCCATGAGTGACAGAGGTTCCTGCAGAACACTTGGTCCATCCCTTTTTTCCTCATTTTAACCACAGGCTGCAAGCTGACTAAGAGAATAGTCCCTAGGGGGTTTTTCCCTCCAATTTCTGATACTCTTTCACTCATTTCACAGCAAATCTAGAAGCCAGGTTTTGGTACCAGGTTCACTGGTGTATAATTAAATTTATTAGGGTAAAGCAAATTGAATTTAATTGCAGCAAAGAACAAGCCTAGATAAGAAGAGACCTATGCTTACAGAGGTTCTCTTTGCAGAATTAGAGATTGCTCAACCAAAACTCTGCAGAAAATTATGTGCAGAGTTTTGGTTGCAGATAGAGTCTAGTTGGGTTCAGTGGGATCTTTGAAAGAGCATATAGCATACTTTAATGTAGAAATTCTTTAATCCTGAATACTCATCTTATTTTTAACCTGCCCAGCTGTTTTAGAATAGCTTTTTTTATAAAGGTTTGTTTTCTTTTCCTAGTGTGCTGTTATATACATGTAGGTATGTAATCTGAGATTATCAAGTCAGTTGAAATAAAATACTAATTATGTTGGGACACAGCTGCACTACATGTATAGTAGACAGATAATTGGAAATTTTTGTCATCTGTAGGAAACTCCCAGTGCAATAAAATATCTGTAGACTAAACACATTTCTTAGAAATCAAAAGGAAAATAAAAATCAATCTTATCCATTCCAACTGTGGCATAGAAAGACAATTTTGCAAAGTTCTAAAAGCTCCTTTTAACACCATGGCTCCTGTTTGTGTTGCTTACATTCCCCACAATCATGCCCTCCTTTACAGGACTGACATGACTGATTTCACCGGAAAAGTTATCCGTTATTGGATGGCAGGAGATAAATGCATCAAAAGGTGTGACAAACAAGTAAGAACTTACTTGAAGAGTGGCATTATCCTATTTCTATCAGGAAGTGTGAGCAAATAGCCAAAATTTTATTGTATTTACAAAGAGGCAGACTGTTCAGAAAAAGATTTTTTTCTTCTTTTAAGGTCGTCTCTTTAATCTGGAGCTGCTGCAGTGGATTTGATTTTTTATAAATGATAGGTTTTATCAGGAATACGGTAAAGCATTTTACTCAGTTACCTTTCTCACATCAGTGGCATGAAACTAGAAGACTGGAAATTCTGTTCCCCTCTAGTTTCCAATAACGCATGTCAATATTTGCAGTCACAAATTGATGGTGGCTTCACTTTTCTTGCTCCTCCCCTGCAAGACAACAGGTATATAAGAATATGTATATAACCATATATAAAGCATGCATGTACATTAGACAAACTATTTACTTTGTCAAACTATTTACATTTTTCAATGTATGTTTTATTATATGTTCTAACCATTTTTGCCTATATATGCTATAAGAGTAATTCAATTTAAATGTACAGGATAGTATCACATCTAGTAAATGTTTCAGAAATAACAGCTAAAGAAAGATATAGATAATTTTTAAGGTTTCTGTTTCTTACATTCACTTCAAAATACTCTGACAGTTTTTTATCCAGAGAGTTTCAAAAAAATATTTTATACCTGTTTAATATTTCCCCAAAGATTTTGTTTGTCTGTAAGTAAAAGGGGGTCCACACACAGGCCCAACAAAGCAAGTCTTCTTTATCACCAGTTATATTGGCTTATCATAGAACAACTTTCATATACTTTGTCTCATCATAATGACAAGCCTGTCAATACATTCTGTTGTTAAATCATTATGGCCCTGCTGCCTATTTTGGACCACATTCTCATGTTCCTTATACGTTGGCTTTTAGTGAGACTTACTCAGGAGTACAAGGCAAGATTTTCTGTCCCTATTTATGGCTGGAGAACCAGACCAAACCTGGGATTTGGGGCTTTAAAGGACTCCCATTGCATTTGTAGCATGCCCGTAGTTCTTCTCTTCAGACTGCAGAACAAGTGGTGTTGTGGTAGTCTTTGATATTCAAGCTATTCTTTGTAAGCAAGATATGTAAGTGAATGGCCT
Source organism: Ibycter americanus (assembly GCA_035590275.1). Lineage (NCBI taxonomy): Eukaryota > Metazoa > Chordata > Aves > Falconiformes > Falconidae > Ibycter > Ibycter americanus. Next base: position 3,068,964 of record JAVJGI010000001.1, read on the forward strand.
TCAGCTTAAGAGTATGGCTTTAGAAAGTATATGCTTCTGCTTCATAACCTTTGCAGAATTTTGATCATTTTTGTTAATCATTGGGTCCCACTGCCTCTTTCTGTTTATATAGATTTGGTTTCCTGTGGGAGAAGGCAGTGTATACATGAAGTTATATTTATATAAAATAATATTTATGGGCCCTCCTAAGATCTGCCAGCTGAGACAGACAAGGTAAAACCACTAACCAGAGAAGTGGAAACATGGTATTTCTGTGCTTCCCCATGCGTATCTGTGAAAAATCTGGTACAGAAGAGCACTACTTCTAGGATCTCTGAAATCAGTGTTACATTTGTAGAAGCTCACAGATTTCTGACTGAGACAACTCAGGACTCTACTGTTGGGGTATCAGTTACAGTACATTATATTTGAGGAAACGGTAGTAAGAGATATAGATGATGTAGGTCAACCTCTGCTAGTGGTTCGGGTGGTGGTTTCAGTGAAAGCTGTGTTCGGTTTGTGCTGGGATGTGCTACCTGCTGGATCTCAGTTTGAGAAGATGTAGCCTTGCTGAACATTGATCACTGCACTGAAACTAGGAATATCACAGCTTGCAGAAGACTACGATAATATGAACATTAAACATTTGCCCTAGCTGGAACTCTCAGTTCTCAGCTGATGATATTTTTCTGCGCGAATGTACTGACTATCAGTATCTGACATAGGAAAACAGTAATTTCTGATCACATTCTCCTTCTGGTTGGAGTAGGTGGTTCAATATCAACATCACTGAGATATAATTGCTGGTGTAGTGTATTGAAACTAGTGAAAAAGCATGATATTTTCAGCTACTAACCATGCTCTTTCTCTCCCTCCCTTTCTCTCTCTGGCTCATTCACAAAAGATCAAATTTTCAGTGTTCCTATCTTGATACATTCTGTAAGAATTTAAATGTAATGAAATTGTAATTGCTGAATTCTTCACATGTTCATAGGAAACATATTTTAGAAGTTGAATATACCTACAGCAGGGTTGCTTAAGAAAACAGTGCAAATTATTGTAAGGGGCCTGTATTTGCTGCCTCCACTCTACTTGTTTAGAAGTAGCATTTCTGTTCTGAAATGCCATGAAGGAATCGTACTGCTTGATGTATAGCCATAATGCAGTTATCTTACAAAAACAACTAAGATGATCAGTTACAAAGCACCAAAGACTTGAAGAGATTGGATTAGTAAATCACCTCATTCAAATAAAAATGTATTTCTCACTGGCTTGCAAAATACAGTAGATTATACTTGTATATAACACTTACATATTCTATAGATGTTTATATAGTAGCTGTAATGTTAAATATATATATCTTACTATATATAATACTACATAATGTGTGGTGAGTTAGGGAAAAAATGTATAGCAGTGAGGGACAGGTCTGATTAAATTCTGAAGCCGTATGTTGGTACACAGAAAGATAACGTTAATGGAGAAATTAAACATTATCAAAACTGTAGTTTTGGTGCTCTTCATGGTAACTGTAATATGGATGAAAAAAATATGGTCAGAGAAGTTATAAAACAAGAAGCGAAAACTTTCCCACAAAATAGGAATCTTTCTTTCAAGTTGCTTGTGTAGAAGAGGTCTGGGCAGCAACATGAAGAGTTTAATAGCATGTGCTTGAACATCAAAAGCTTAGAAGAGTAATTGGAGTCCTTATGCAAACTTTTTAAGATCCTTTTGCTTCGCTGCTTCTTATCTTTCTATAGTCTTTATATCTCTCAGTGAGGATGGTTTTACTCCACTTTTTGTTACATTGTGTGCCACAAGGACTTCAGATGATTCTTTATGCACTTGAAGTTTCAAACAGTGTTTTATTTTACAGGCAGAAAGAAAAGTAGGGGGAAATATAAACAAATATACATAAATGTCATCATTATATTTGTTCTGTTTAGTGTGTTCTCTTTATCTATTCAACAAGTAGAATGCATGTCAAAGTAGATTTGAGTCCTATTTTCTAAATAATAACTTATAAATTATTTTAGGAAAAAACCCTAATTTTTCCCCCAGGAATAACTATTGACTAATCTCACTATTTCTGTATGTAGTTCTTATCAGGAAGGCAGGAGGTCTTCAGGACGGATAGGACTTCTTCTTTGTGTAACTGAATAATTAACATACACACACACACGTATACACATACCATCTTTTTACAAAAGAAAACAAAAAGTGACATAGTTAGCCTTAAATCCTGTTGCTGTCTGGATAATGTCTGACAAGATGAGACAGTGCCTGTCTATTTGATATTAAAAGTGAAGAAGTGAAAATAACTCTGCACCCAATGCCATCAGTTACCTGAAGATGAATAAACTGAGAGACTGAGAATCCCTTCCTGCAGCACCATTCAATTCGTAGCAATGGTAGGTTTCATTAAAACAACAACAGGTTTTAGAAAGTCTACAGAAGTGTGACTTGGTTTGCTGACATCCTTTTATATTCTGTGAGGAATATTCATGCCTGAAGTTACATGTCACTGATTGTGGTGTGAATGTGGTTATCTGTCTCATGGATACTCACTGAAGCCAGGCAGTAATCCCAAGGAAATACCCTTGTTTGTATTAGTTAATCAATTTTTGTTAAGTCTTGTAACCATTTTCTAACCAACTTTGCCCCCATAAGGACTTTCTGCCTTCTCAAAGAAGAATAATTTTGCATTACTTACTTATACATGTGAATGAAGCCCCTGGACCAGAAGTCCTTCATATGTGAATGGATTTCTGTACTTACATGGCCAGATTTATGCCACAGCTTCTGGATTCTGGCCAGAAACAGTCTCCATTCATGAAGGTGCTGAAGATACTTTTTAATAGTATATGACATCATTTCTATTTTAGTATACTGCAATTTCCAGTATAAACCTTGTGATACATATATACACGCATACAAGGCACTGCACACTGTATCCAGATCTTGTGAACCCCACAGACTGTAAATTAAATAATTTAATATTTGAATTTTAGACTGGGCAATATTTTCTTTGGTTAGGACAGCAGTTTTCTGATTAATGTTTTTAATTTTAAGCAATGTCTAATACACACAATAATAAAAGTGACAGTTCAGCTTCTAATGAGTTAAGGATGTTTCTGAGAATACACAAGAGGTTTTAAAGAGACTTCCAAAGTTCATGTTTACAGAACAGAAGCCCACAAATTAACCCGAATACATTTTTCTCATCTTTTGCTATGCTCATGTATCTCTAGCTTTAATAATCTCAACATTGCATTTATGAATAGTGCTTGCACTTTCAAGGCTGTGTTCCAGTTAAAACAGTAAAATAACATTAAAAGAGTAAAATAATATTTGCAATTTTGCAGTGATAACTAGGAGGAAAGTAACACATGCAGGACTATTAATGGTACCATTTCACCAAGGTTAATAACAAAAATAATACATACTGAAAGAATTAAAGTAACCCATATATACACACCACTTTTTTTTTTAACTCCCACAACTTTGATGTATGTTAGTGGTGCTGCCCTTCATACACAGAATCCAAAAGTCCCATTTGGACCCGGTTTACACCTTTCTCTATTGACCCACTTTTCTGGTGCTGGAGCAGGGCTCCTTTTCGTCCTTTCATGTTAGTCTTTAACTGATGTGGAGGATCTCTGCTCTGTGAGGTGGAGGATGGCATTGTCCTCAAGTATTCATCCCAGCCTCTGTGTCTGTCCAGTTCCAGGCGAGTGAGATGAATGTCCTGCAGTACAAAGAAGTGTCTTAAAACCGATTGTGCAATAAAATTGTTCTGTTTAATACTGTTAGGTTTACCAAACCAGCTTTTCAGATGTTAGCCTGTTCTCAGCAGCATTTACAGACAATGTCAGGAAACAATAGCCTATGTCAGTGGATATTGTACCTTGTGGAAGTAAACGTATTAAATGTAGGATAGATGGCAGCCTCGATCCCCATGCAGAGGTAAATATAAATAAACACCCACTGTGTTTTTTCTGTTTTCCCTGGCTGACCTCTGCTGTTGTAGCTGAGCTTTTCTCTTGTGATATTTGCCAGGTTATATAAAAAAGATATGCCTCCTGGCTGAAATGCTGAAACATAAAGCCTGTTCTCAGACTGTGGAAGCCTGATGGATGTGAAACAGCTGGCGGTCTGTGGCTGGGCTCTGAAAGGAAGTCTGAGAGATGCAATTGGTGCTATGGTCAAAAGTAAAAGACGAGTAAATTTTTCAGATTTAGACTGATGTATAGAAATTTGCACAATGTGAATCTGCTGATTCAGATATTTTTAAGAACATATATAGAGACGATTTATTGGAGCAGAACATTAGAATTGGGTATTTCCTGGTAAATCAAACTGGCATTTAACATACAAAAGGGGCAATATATTAAAAAAAATATATTTTTGCTTTTAAATATCTGGCATCTCAAGTAGCCTGTGCTGCAAATAACTGAGGTATGCAGATCTTACTAGAAAAAAAGTACAAAGAAATTTACTGGGAAAGAAAAGGGGAGTGGAGAATGAAACATTTGATATGAAGAGGACAGAAAGTGGAAGTCTGTGATGCAGCCAAGAAGTGGTGAGAAAGAACGAGGAAAGGCCACAAAGGAAAGCAGGGAAGTGCTGTCACTGACAATGGACAGTAGGCACAAAATCAAAGAAAAGACAGTGTTTAAATGCTGTAGATACAAACAACATAGTACTGGCTGTTGGTTTATCTAACAAGAGGTATAGAATTTGCTTATGAGGCTGATTACATAAAGGAAAGAAAGTGCTAGTATGTTATCAGGGCACTAGAAGTGAAAAGCTCAGACATCTCCAAGAGCAACAAAAATGATTCATGAAGTAAGTGGGGCAGAGGTAAGATTTCTTTTTCTAGGAGGAAAAAGTTGGTCAGACAGCAAAAACAGAGAGAGAAAAATATTAGTTGGGGAATCACAGATCATGGAAGAAATAGGGATAAAATTAAATAAGCTTAGACATTCTAAGAATATTTCAGAATGTTCAGATAGGGAACAGGCAGGCTAGAAATGTAGAATTCTTGATAAATATATTTACCTCACTGGGCAAAGGCTGTAAAAGAAAGACTAGGTAAAATCAGGGTTCTGCTGAAGTCAGTGTCTGAAATCTTCAAAAAAGCCAGGATTTCACTCAAAGGGCACAAAAGCACGCAGAATTTATCAGAAATCAGCAAATAGCATCCTAACGAGCTAATAGAAAGGAGTAAATGGTTTAGAAGTGTAGCGACAGGAAAGAGAATACACTTGAAGCAGAAACTTCAGAATAGTGGTCACAAAGCTCAGAGAAGTTGTCTGTTTTCCTGGCATGATATAATTGTGATTTAACACCAATGAATTTGATAAATGGAGATTTAAAATTACTTTTGTTGAATGTGTATACAAAGCTGAATATGTATTCAGTATACTTAGATAGGTGAGTTCTGCATGTGTGTATATATTTAGCAAATTTAAGTCAGGGCTGATATTTAACTAGGCATTACGATAGACCTCAGTTAAAATCACTCATGCCTCAAAGCTTATAGAAATCACTTATGTACAGATTTAGAATACAGTTGCAGAAATCATCTTTTTCAGAATATTCTAAAAAGTAGAACTGTACCATAAAAGGTTAAATACCCTTTAAATATATTATACTTGCTATTTTTGTTTACTCAGCATAAAATGGCTGGTAAACAGTCGAATACATTTAATCTCTAAAAGTCTTCTAATCTGCAAATACGCTGAAGGACCTTCGGATCCTACATGGAATATATAAGAAGTACAAATAGCTGTCTGACATCATGACCTGCAAAATCTCTTTTCAGCCAGGTCAAATCCTGCAGAAATTTCAGCTTTCTAGAATTTTCTGGATTTGGATTTATTCACAATAACCTCACCCTTTCACATGTGAGAAGTTTAACAATCTGCAAACTTGCTTATTCTCCCTGTATCTCTTGAAAAGTTCAATCCAGTATGTAAGCTCAGACCTCAAAATGCAGATGCAGCCACATCTCCTGTTCAGCAAAGTAATTCCATGACTCGCACACCAGTTTCCTTTGGGCAATTGAATTTTAATGGTTTTGTATCAGGGTTGTATCAGGAGCTCACCTATTTTCAGAGAGTGGACACCCAGCAAGGAGTTGCTAGGATCACCCTTGTAAGTGGGACAGAACCTTAAAGCAAGACATTGGATCAAGGATTTTCCAACAGTGTTTCTCTATGGATTCTATGTGCGATCATGGTACATCTTCTTGAGAGGGCACGAGTAGGGTCTCTTTCTTCTATCTTACTGTCTGACTTCATGAGACATTTGGGAGTGTCTTATTTTGAGAAAATGGATCTTTCTGTCAAACTGATTAGAAGTAGCCAAGAAGTTCAAAAGTTCCCAGGTGGAGACTAGAAGAGAAATGTACAGATGGTGCAATCACAAAAAAATAATTCCTTGTTATTCATTTAATATATTTGTAGATTTAAAATTCATCCCATCATAATGAAAATAGAAGATTTTTTTAAAAAAATGGGGTATTTTTGAGCACATTTCTGTAATTCCTGTTTTCCTAATGGAAAAAATCCAAGACTTTATGTCGGCTGCATCTTGAATGCCTTGTCTGTCCTGTGGGTGTTGTGTTTACAGCCATATTTAACTTAGAAGTCTTGCATTTAATTTATGGAAGAAGCTACGATATGATGTATTCCCAGCCTTCTATCTTCATAGGTCTCATTTAATGATACAGTAACTGTTACAGTGCCACACAGTATTTCAGGCATTATCTAAAGTATGGTTGTTGCATGCTTTTATACGATGCAGGAAATGAAAATCAAATTAAGGGAAATTCTATGCATATGTAGAAAAATTATCCTTATGTTTCCTTTACATATTCTTAAACTGACTGTACCAGCAAAGTTGTCAGAGTGAACGCTCACATCCATATTACAGTTCCCTTGTACATTAGGAAAAAGATATATTATTTTATAACGCTGATATATAACGATGGGCAGTTGTAACAGGGACAGGACCTGTTTTTAAATATTTCTTTGCGTGACTGACCAGGAAAAAAACAGTACTAAAAGGTGGGTGCGGTAGGAATAACGCGTTCCTTGGCAAGCGACGCTCTTCTGACCGTGTTTTCTCTCTGAGCCAGCGGTGCAGCGACGCCACCCCGGTGGGTGCCGCGCCCCGGTGGGTGCTGTGTCCCGGCCCGGTGGGCTCTGTGTCCCGGTGGGTGCCGCAGCCCCGGTGGGTGCTGTGCCCCGGTGGGTGCCGTGCCCCGGT